>MU223248.1:1267729-1286523 GCA_018584345.1 Thuja plicata
TGAGTTCGTTCCAATATATATTTATCAGAGAAATATATATATTAACAATTATTATTAATATTATATATATATACATATATATATATAATATATGCATAGTTAAACACGAACGAACAATATGTTAACATCTACTGTCATTTAATACTCTTCCAAACCAGCAACGTGTTTAGACACACGATGAAGTTAACTACTGTTGATGGTCAGGGAAAGAGACTCCCAATTCAGTTATGGTGTAGAATATGGGACAAGAACAATAAAGACTGTGATTACAAAGCATTTCATGATGCTTTTGTTGTGTGGATATTCAGAGCACCTGGAGTTCAGATTGAAAGGCTTCCTTATAAGTTAAGGGCAGTTCTCTGACCATTAGAATACAATCCAGAAAAGGGTCACACTCACAATTTCGCTGATTGGATATTTAAGAATGATCACACTCTCATTAGGATATATGGATGCAAATAGGCCCCCCATAAATTACCAGTTTTTGTATCAGAGAGGGTTGCCTTTTAAGAATTTGTTTGGCAGATGATGTGGTTTGAAAAGGAAGTGAATGGACCAAGAAAGAAGGGGACTTTCCTACCCCATGTAGTCAAGTATGTTGGATTGTTTATTGGTTTTGGTTCCCTTGAACAAGTGCAGGATTGTTTAAAGAAAGCATATTCTCTGAAGGATGGAAGTGAGAGGGTCTATGACCTTGAAGGTTATATTAATTCTTTTATAAAAGAATTTAAACATCAAATTGTCATGATGGAATATATTGCCCGTAATTGCATGACTCCTCAAGATCTTATGCAAAGATGGAAAAATGGAATCTATTGAAGAAATTGGAAGAGGATAAACAAAAGAATGGGCGACCACGGTTCCATCATGATCAGACCCATGAGATAAGGAGATTGGAGTTGTGTCTGAAAGATTTTGAGAAACTATATGGGAAAGCTACGACAAGTGTGTCACAAGAGGTTAAGCTTGATCCTCCTAAAAGCCATAGAAAATTGATTATCTATGATTCAAATACAGGGAATGCATCAAATTCTCCCCCTCTTAAGAAGCAAAAACAAGATGAAGCGGTACCCATTGTTCCTTATGATGACTCAGAAGGAGAGGGGGATATTGAAGAAGCTGCTAGTGCACTCAAAGCACTTGGTAGAGATGAAGAGGTCGATAAACCCGATTCCCACCAGTATTTCAAGAGGAAGTCCATGGTTATAAGGCTCAACTTCCTGAAGAAGAACCTATTGATTTTATGGATGAAAGGGAACCTATATCAGCCAGATTTGTTGAAGATGAAAAATTTATTAAAACACAAGAATTCAAGGACTTCTGGATTCAAATGAAAATGAAGGATTTCAAGGAAAAGAAGCAATTAAATTTGATGGGGGTTGAAGAATCTAGACATGAGGAGGTCATTGAGTAGACACTGAAGGAATTAAGACTTGACGAGATAAACTGTAGTTTGGAAGAGGTGGTGCAAAAAAGGAACATGCTAATTGTTCCAGGACTGACTCTCAAACATTTGTTCCTGCTTGACCAAGTCAGAAGACAAGAGGACCCTACATTTGTTGCTGAACTTGGCACTGATGAAAAGATAGTTGGGTAAAGGTACAACCCCAAAACTGAGGTGTTAGCCATATGGGTAAGTTTTAAGGGCCCTCATAAGCCAAATTGCTTGATACTGTCAAAGGAAATGATGGAATGGCAGTGGTGCAAACAATGGAGAATACTTCTCCTTTGGTATTAGCTACAAAATTAGTGCATAGAGCAATGTTTAATAAAGACCAAGTCAAATATATGCAAGAGCAAATAAAACAGGCACAAACAAGGGAGACAGAGATGAACATAGTCATAAATGAATTGTACCTTGATAATGCTTCTTTGAAGAAAGAATTGCAAGGGTTAAAGAGTAGTAACTAGAGCAAGGCTCTAGTACTACACAAGGATGCCTCTTCTCTACCAATTGATGTAAAGGACAATGAAGTGTTAAAAGAAAAAAATGGATAAATATGCAGATGAAAATCACCAATTAAGAAGTACGAATGAAATGCTTTTATAGGAAATACCTAAGCAGGTGTTGAATGCCTTAGAACAAGTACTGACATGCAGGGTTGATTTGGTGATTAGTAAATGTGATGAAGTATATGATGGGTACCATACTCTATCAGACATGTTAGCAACATTTGGTAAACATAAGCCACAGTTGGATGAGGTCTTCAAGAGGTGGAAGCCATCTCATTATGAATTAATCAGGCTTCTTGAGGTTACTCAAAGGGATCAATATGCGCCTGGTGAAATCAAAGAAATAGAGAAAATGATTGATACTATTATAAAGGAAATAAATTACATAGAACAGGAAGAGGGAAAAATAAAAGAAAAATTATCCCCATTTCATACTATTAATCATTGGATAATCCCTAAATTCGTTGAAAAAGAGGGTCGTGTAAAGAATTTTGAAGAATGGAAAATGGAGTATAAAGACATGGTTCTGCTGATCATTTCCCATTTGAAGGAAGATAAAGACTTTAGTATTAAGAGTTTTAACATGTTCCTTGATAGGGTTATTACATTGGAGAATAGATTCTCAAAGTTAATGATCGAAGTTTGAGCAATCACAAGCAAAAGATGGAAGGACCGTTCGCTTAATATGCCAGATGTTCTCCATTATTAGTGGCCTACTCATGTGCAGATTTTAGAATGGGTAGAGGAGTATTTGAGGTCCGCCAAGATGTCTTCCCAGAAGAAGAAATAGGTACTCGAAGGAGAGGAGCAAACTGGCGAAAGATCACATGATGATTCAAAGCCTGGGGTTATTTCTTCCTCGTTTCTATCATAATGTTTTCAAAAAACTTTTTAGTTATCTTTTTGATGTATCAGTTTATTATGTTTTAGTATAATCTAAGTTGTTAGTTATGAAAAGATTCAATTGTAAACGGTTTGAAGGTTGTTGCTTCTCCTCATTTTGTATCAAGGAGAAACCAAGACTGTATTTTAAAAAAAAATTGAAGATAGAATAGGAGATGTAGAGTAGAAGAAGCAGTACTTATATGTAATGTACTCAGATTTTGAAGATTAATATAAAGATCCAGTTTCTTTCTCTGCAATTGTGGTGTGGAATTATTTTCTTGTCAAATTGATCCTTTGTGATTATTAATTCTAAGATTTGATTGCCATTCGTGCAAAGGGGTTATTTGTCCTTCACACTAATTCAAATATCAAGAAGTATTGGCGAAGTGTTGTCCTTATGTTTCTTGTCTAATTGGCTTTCTGAAAGAGAAATTAAAATCAATTAGACTAATTGGTGTGCTGTGTACTTAATCATATTGCATTGATAGGATTGAATGGTTGATAGTTTATCTAAAGGATAAAATACTGTCTCACAAAGTTGTACATGAGGGTTTGAGGAGGGGTGACTCTGTGCCCAATATGGATAAGGGACTGGTCTTATAAATAACAGATAAACAAATTTCAAACAAAACTAATTAATGTTTTCAGTAGGAGCAGATAAATAGCATAGAAGTAGAAGCACAAATAAAAGTTAATTAGAGATCTATTAGGTGTTAATGTAAGGTAGCTGCGAGAGCTCATTCATACCTGCAATGGTTTTATTAGCATACTTTCTGTGATCCTTGCTGTGTGAATCAGCTTCTGTATGGTAACTGCAGTTCATTTTTGTGCTTGAGTTTTAATATGAAACCATTCATGTTGTGGAGGGCCCAGTCTTTGGTGTCGGTGAGTATTGGCATCATAAACATGATATGTAACGACACCTTAATATAACTACCATCCGTTCATCCTTTACAGAGATCATTTGTGTAAATCTGCGGAAGCATTTGAAGGGTCACCGCACATGGATGATGTGGCATCGTGTGTAAACCAAGAGTCACTCGCGTGGATGCCTGCTTGGATATCGAGAAGACATAACGTCTTTGTTTTGTAACTGCTATTCGTCCCTTTATATGCATTATGGTATTGTCCTTGTTTTTTGGCTTGACGACTTAGTTGATTGAGAAGATCACCGGGTGAGATAGAGAGCTGTATCGTATCTGCTTCTTGTGTTACAATTTATCATTGAGATGGTGGTGTGTGATCTGTGTAAGATCATTTGTAATTAGACTTTCACTTATTCTGTATAATGTGTGAGAGGATGTTGTTTATTTCTAAGCAAGCTATGCTTGAACTGTTATCAGACTTCTGATATTGATTGCTATGAGTTAACAATCTCTGAGTTGTTTTTGTTCATTTGAATAAGCTGGAGGATATTGTAATCAGTTTTGAGAACTCAATAAAGGAGTACTGTTGGTGTGGCTGGGTTTTTCCCTCGAGTACAATGGTTTTCCCAGGGTATCTCTGGTGTCCTTGCATTTCTTGTTTTATCTGTTATTTATTCATGTTATTCTGGTTCAAAAACTTAACATTAGGAAGCAAGAGATTTAGGAGAGGAAAGTAGGAAAGATTATAGTTGAAGCAATCAACAAGTTAGAAGAAGTAAAGTAGTTAGCAAGTAAATCAGTTCATCTCAGAAATACATGCCATTCTGAGATAGAAGGTTGAAGTACAAGCTATAAAATAAACATCATCTCCTATAAAAAGCATCAACTTTGTAGATTAAGTTGGTGAATAGGTGCAGTTACCTAGGTCCTGCAGAGCCTAAATTGTAGAGGATCCTAATCAGGTTTGATTGATCATGTTAGTTGGCCTAGTTAATTGGAGAGTTTGAGCATAAAGCCTGGCATACTTTTAAAACTTTCCAATCTGTTAAATTGGGAACCAACAGATTGGCGACTCCGTTTGGGAGTTGAACAAAGAAATATTTCTAGAATCTTAGGTATGATAAGAAAAGCATTCTGTTGGAAAATAGAACCTAAAAGATTAGAATAAATCATTCCTCACATTGAGGTGACAACTCTAACAAAATAAACTTGATAGTATATGAATGAAGAAATAATTTGTGAATCCAAAAGAACTAATTCAAGACATTTGACTCTTAAATTCTCTAAAGCTCAGTCTTGTAT
Organism: Thuja plicata; assembly: GCA_018584345.1. NCBI lineage: Eukaryota > Viridiplantae > Streptophyta > Pinopsida > Cupressales > Cupressaceae > Thuja > Thuja plicata. The sequence goes on from MU223248.1 coordinate 1,272,736, forward strand.
GTTTGGAAGAAGATCATTGACACAAGGTCACCCTATCAAACATATAGAGTTGGATCAGACTAGAAGCAGAACCAGACAGAGCAAAAGGGAATTTAACAATTCAAGTGGAGGCAGTCCAATGGGATTTGAAGATGGAAGAAGATTCTTTGAGCCAGAGTTTGGAATGCCTAATATTATCCAGATGAGAATGGTTTTCCTATGTTAGGTGAAAGACCATCTGAAGAAGACATGAACTTGACCCATGTGAATGATGTGAATAAATATCAAAGGCCTAATTGCCCTCCTGGTTTTGAAACTTCTAGGTCATCAAGCAAAAGGTCAGAAGGAGTTCAAAATGATGATCAAGAAAACCAAAGATTGCAGGTAGAGCAAAGGATGAGAGAGCATTTAACTAGCCTTGCATCTACCATTGAGGAAATGCAATCCATAGATCAGAATAATGAACTATCCCAACAAATAAATGGTATCCTTGGTCGATTGATCAAACCTGCAGTGTCAGAGCATAATTCCCAAAGATCCAACCAAGGTGAAAGAACCCCTGAAGGCGTGCAAGGAAGAAATGATCAAAATGGTAGGAGGAGAGTTAATTAGGATCGTGTTAGGATCCACAATAATACCTTGTATGAAGATGACCAGGGTGGAAGGACAAGGTATCAATTTCCGCCTCATAATAATAACTACTATCAACAAGTAGTTAACAATCACACTAGATATTATGACCAATCCGAGTTCTGGCTCCATCATCAGAATTTCCAGTTGGACAATCCTCCTTATTTTTAAAATTTCAATAATCACAATGGTCAATACCAATACATTCCCCAAAACTATTGACCTCATTTTCAGCCAGACCCTTTTGCATTTACAAGAGGTCCCATGAATATGAACCAATACAAACCATTGGATTTCACACAAATCCTTGGTGCTCATGACATAAAAAATGAATGGAAAGTTGATATTCCTAAATTTGAAGGAAGTGTTGCTGAAAATGCTAAAAGTCATATGAGAGCATTTGAGAACACTATGGTGAATCCTGAAGTACCCCACGAAGACTTTACATGAAGTTGTTTGTGCAATCTTTGACCGATGATGCTATGGAATGGTACAAAGGATTGCCTGATGCTTCAATTAGCAAATGTCTGGGTTTCAGAAAGGCTTTTCGTGAAGAATATGGCGACCATAATGACCTTTCATTTGCTATACATGAGTTAACCAGCATAAAAAAGGGATACAATGAATCTGTAGCTGAGTTCAATAAAAGGTTTCATAAATTGTTGAATAGAGTTCCACCCTGAATGAAATTGACTGATGAAATCTGTTTAGTATTTTACATGGATGCTTATGATAGCAAAACCAATAATGAGATCAGATCAAGAAATCCACACACTTTGATGGATGCATGTAGTGTTGTAGTCACAATAGAGAATAACAGGAAAGCTTCTGATAAAGTGGGAAGAATGGAAGATGTCAAATTGCATAATCGTAGAGCCCCAAAACAAAACAAAGAGGAAGATAAATTAGATAAAGTCATAAGTGCTTAAAAAGATCTAACAACAAAGGTGGGTAAAAATGACAAATCTCAGTTTAACAGAAATGACAGACCACAATTCGGTAGAGATGATAGAATGAGGTTCCATGATATGCCATATAACACAACTTGGAAAGATGGGAGACCAGAGGTGCCTAAACAAAATAAAGATACACTAGATTCTTTGAATAGACAAGGTAATCACATGGTTAGTGAGAATCCTTGGTGTGTGGCTTGTAATTTGCCTCATTCACCTCAACAATGTGTCGTAGCACAAAGTTTGCAAGAGGAGAATATGGAAGATGATGAATTTGATCTTGATCAAACTATCAACACAGTGTCAATGAAACTATTTGGGGGTGCTGATGAATATGATTCATCGGAAGATGGATGTGAGATTGATGTCAGCTAACAAAAATACAATCATCATTGTTATATACAAGTATTCTCAGATGATGAAGAAGAAATGAAAGCTTTGACTGTTGTGGCCGTAGCCCAAGCTAGGAGTAACTACAATTTAAGAGGGAGGACAATAAATGCAGAGCAATGTAAGCCTGCTGGACTTTTTGTGAAAGAGAATAATAAAAAACAGAAGGGGACTGCAACAACAATGATCAAATCACCAGATGCAAAAGTAAAAAATGATAGCACTAAACTGGTCAAATCACCCAAGGCTGAAAAGGTTGATAAGATTGAGTTAGTAAAGCCAACACAGATTGCTTCTATATCGGCTTTTGACATCACGAGTGCTTTGTCTCAAATGAAAGTGTCAGTCCCACTGTTGGAAACGATGAAGTTCTAACAATACAAGCAAAGTGCCATTAAATTATTGAACAGTGTACCTGAGGAACATAATGGGGTCATTAAGAACAAGGAAGAAGAGCCAATGCCTGAAGTATATATTGGTGCCACATTAACGAAAAACTCTTCTCACATTGATTCATTTTATATGACACTTCTGATTAAAAACAAACTCGTGAGAAATTGTATGATAGACTCTAAGGCTGCCATAAATATTATGCCTTGTGATGTTATGAAAGAGCTTGGACTGAGTGTTGACACAACATATGGAAAGTCTTATGCAATGGATAATAGATCAGTTCATGTAGTTGGTCTTATGAAGAAGGTTGAGTTTAAGATTGCTGAATGTCCAAAAGCCACATATAGAACTGACATTACAGTGATAGATGTCGCTCCCAACTATGGCATGCTACTTTCAAGACAATGGACTTGATTGGTTGGAGGGCATGTACAATTAGGCTTATCATATGCCACTATCCTCGTACATTATTGGAGAAATTGATCCTGATCAACTAACATGCTTCTATGATACATATATGGATAATTTTACAGTTCAACTTACCAAACCCAAGTTGAAAAATACTGAGCCAATCAAAATCTATGCTGAGAAAAACCTATGTTACTCGGGGACGCGTTTACAACAAAAATTGACCCGTCCCCGTTTCCGGGATGTCCCGGAAACTTGGAAACTTCCGGAAACCTTTCCCTTGGCTGTCCCATAAAATTAATGTTTCAGTTTTGATAATTTGTTTGATTTCCACTCTCATGTGAATCTAAAGTTCAATTATTTAACACAAACATTATATGTTAAGGTTCTATAATTTATATAAGCATGCTTTATCCATGTTTTTATATGAATATTCAAAATTTCCCAATATATTTTAAATTTTCCCCATTTTTTATATAGCTGATCCCACTGCCGTCCCTTGCTCCAAGAAAAAAAATTCATCCCGGAAACTCGTTTCCTCGTCCCCGCGTCCCCCTGTCCTGGAAACCTGGGGTAACATAGAGAAAAACGAAGGGTTAGTTTGGAGAATGTTTTTTGATGGGACTTGCAGCAAAGATGGAAATGGTGTAGGAGTGGTATTTATAGCTCTTGACGGAAAAACTTTCAAATACTCTTTTCTTTTCACATTTGATTGCACCAATAATGTGGCAGAATATGAAGCCTTATTATTGGGAATGAATCTGGCTTGTAAACATACATGGGATTAAGTTAGTAAGTGTGTATAAAGATTCTGAATTGATTATTTCCCAAATAATATCTAAGTATACCACTAAGAATGCAAGATTAAAGCAATACAAGAATGAGGTATGGGATACTATTGAACTATTTGATGCATTCTCAGTGGATTGGGTAGACAAATCTAAAAATATTATGGTTGACTTCTTGGCAAACATAGTTTTGAAGTAAAATGATGCAACATTAAATGATGTATCAATAGTTGAAGTTAAAACAAGGCCTTCTGTTCCTGATAACATATGCAATTGGCAAGTCTTTGAAGATGATGATGACTTATTGATGTTCTTAAGATGTGAAGAACAATATGATTCGCAGGAAATAGATTTTAATGCATATGTGGAGCATATAGATTGGAAAGATACTTTATTCGGAAAGGAAGTAGTACAACTGAACCAATAAGATCCCTAGAGGATTAGTAGCTTTGGAGAGGGTGTTTGACAAGGATGACAAGGCAGAAATGAAGACAATACTTGTTAAAGAAGACAAAAAAAATAAACCTAGGGATGTGTACATTGGAAGAAAACTCACACCAAAAATAAAGTCGGATTTGATGGCATTGTTGAGGAAATACAAGCATGTATTTGCATAGTCATATGATGATTTGAAAGCCCATAGAGAAGATTTGTTCCAGCATGAGATACCATTGAAACCTGATGCAAAACCATTTAGGCAAAGACAAAGACCAATCAATCACACCTTAGCTCCTAAGATGCAAGAGGAACTAATGAAACTCAGGGATGAAGGAATTATCAAACCCATTAGACATTCTACTTGGGTATCTAACTCGGTGCCAGTCAAAAAGAAGAATGGAGATATCAGACTTTGTGTAGATTTCAAGAATTTAAATACTTCATCATTGAAAGACAATTATGCACTACCTAACATGGAAGCATTGCTGCAGAAGGTGACGGGAAATGAGTTGTTATCAATGATGGATGGCTTCTCTGGATACAACCATGTTAATGTAAAAGAGTCAGAACAGTACAAAATTACATTTACAACTCCTTGGGGAACCTATGTATATGTAAGAATGCCCTTTGGGTTGACAAATGCTGGGGTAACTTTTCAAAGGGCCATGGATGTGGCATTTAAGGAGCTGATTGACGCCGTCATGTTAGTATATCAGGATGATGTCACTGCATATTCAAAGAAGGCAGAATACCATTGTAATCACTTGGAGAAAATATTCTTAAAAGCACTTGAATATGGTATCTCCTTGAACCCCAAGAAGTACCATTTTGGTGATTGAATGCAAACTGTTGAGACACAATCTCCAAGGAAGGAGTGAAATTGGTCTAGAAAGAGTTGCAACCATTGATAAAATCCCCATCCCCAAAACAGTTAAAGGTATTTAGTCATTTTTTGGGCAGATTAATTTTGTAAGAAGGTTCATCTCTAACTTTGCTGCGATAGCCAAACCAATTTCAAAAATGTTGAAAAAGGGTGCTAAACTAGACTGGGATGCTGAATGTCTTGAATCTTGATGCATTTATTGCTATTAAGAGAGCTATCAAAGAAGCCTCTGTGTTGAAATCCCTTGATTTCTCCAAACCTTTCCAAATTTTTTCTTTTCCCTCTTTCCATACCATTGTTGTTGTCATGTTGTAGGAAAATGAAGGTCATGAAGAACCTATTGTATTTTTCAGCAAAGCATTGCAAGAAGCTGAATTAAAATATGACATCAATGAGAAGCAGGCTTATGCGTTGGTAAAAACAATGAAGTCTTTCAGGCTCTACCTTGTAGGTGTAGAAGTTATAGCCTATGTGCCTAATGCAATAGTCAAAGATATATTCAGACAATCCGAAGTAACTGGCAGAAGATGTAGATGGATAAACTAGGTGCAAGAGTTCAACGTTGATATTTAGATCACAAAGCTTGTGAGAGGGAAAGGATTAGAAAGGTTGATGGTAGAATCAAATCTTGAGGCTGCCCAAGTGAATAATGTTGAGCTAAAAGATGTTATCAACATAGAAAGGGTTCCTTGGTACTCTAATATAGTGTATTACTTGAAGCATACAAAGTGTCTTGATGGCCTAAATGAAAATAAAAAAAGATTATTGAAATTGCAAGCAGCCAAATATGTGCTAATAAAAGCAGACTTGTATTGGAAAAATATAGATGGTGTACTATTGTTCTGCCTTGGCACGTACCAATCAGAGGAAGTGATGAAAGAGATGTACAATGCAGTATATGGGTGTCTTTTTTTTGCTAAAACAACAACTCACAAGATACTCAAAGCAGGATATTATGTGGGGTCTGAGCCTTTTCTGGTTTTAGATTTTTGCGGTGTTTCCATTTTGGAATAAAAAGCTTTTTGAAACAATATAAATGCAAGAATCGTTAAAATTATAAGAGGGTGTTTATGCCTACATGGGTGAAGATGACCGTCGGATTGACCTTTCTGGATTATCTCTTTGCAATTCTGATCTCCGAAAGAACTTTGTTTTGATTCTACACAATCAATCCAAATAGATATGAACTTCTTGTGCGGCCATTAATGACCAACTTGGAATTTAATGCTTTCAAATTTTCAAATGTTGTGCTGATGTGACAGGTTTTCTTATCGAAGTACTCTCCCCAATATGCTTTCATGTTTTGGTGCCACCTTTGTTTATAGCTCTTTTGTTATCGCTAAGATTTCGTCATATCCTCTAGGTATCTTCTCCTAACACATTATTTCAAGATATTCATTTTATCTTTATAAATCTTTGAGGAAACATACATGATATTCCCCCGATGTTATCATTAGTGAATTAATCCTTAATCTTCTTATAGTACTTATCGACATGACCTTCATGGGGCTCCTCCTATTTTGTTTCTTCAACACTGTTAATACATCTTTTAGTGTAACTCTTTATAATTCTTCCCGACAATTCTTTCCTCATTTTCTTTTAGCGGCATAGCTCAGGCAATCGGGGAAATACAACTAAGTCACTTCAATCATATAAGTTTCTCTGATGCCTTTTGTTTTGTACTATCGGGGAAGGTAATAAGTTTCTTCCTGATAAGCATATACTCAACCTGGGATATCTATTCGGGGAAATGCATGAAAACTTACTGCGATGACACAATCCATCAGCAAGACAAATACGTTCGCCATAAGGAAAAGATCTTACCCTGACACCTTAAGTCCCTCCAATATGCTCTCTCCTTTTATTATCTCTTCTTTATTGGAATAATTAGTCCGAACTTTCATCGATACATTTGATTGGGACAAATTTGATGGTCGGATGGGCATGTTGAAGTTATTCCGATAGTTCAGGTTTCTCCAATACCAATCTGCTCATACATTGGGTTGAGACTTGTGTTCTCTCTTCGAAAAGTTTTAACAACCTATTTTGACAAGGTCCATCGCTGTAACATATGCTATCTCTTCTCGATCAGGAACACCTAATATTGTTTTTACCAATGACAGTTAGTGCCTTTGTGCTTTGTTATCTCCATTGGGGTAACTAACGAGATCGTTGTAACTTTTTGATGTCTTCGCGACCTTTATAGTCTTGCTGATATACTTTCTGATCTTTGAGACTCGCCTTTCATTTCGCCGATACGTTCTGCCAATGGCCACTTATTATCGGGGTAACTTACACAATCAAACTAATCTGTCAGAACTCCTCCAAACCTCGAAGTTTCTCCGATGGTTCTTTCTTTCATCTTTGTTTGAGGTAAGAAATGCCCCCTTCTTTCGTAGGATCATCATCGGCGAAACATACAAGCTTGGTGTAACTTTGTAATATCCCTGCGATATGTAAGTGTCACTCTGAACCGGTGTGACTGTTTTCAAAACTTATCAATTGCTTTTTATTTCTTGTTGAAGTCTTGCCGATGATCAATCCACTACCTGCAAAGCATATTTTCTTTATTGGGGGAATTTATATGAAGTTTCTCTAATATAGACTTTCTTTAGTGATATTTTGTTCTATCTATGGATTAATGGGATTATGAGTTCCAAGGTGTTCCAAGGACAAATGTGGAAAATCAATAGAGGTTATTTGGGATAGTAATGGAGGGTAACAAAACTTCAGTAGCTTCAACCCTTGTAAAGGTTTCTCACTACTTGATCAAATACAAAAGCTTGGTGATGTCTTGTGGAAAGTGGCTATGGGAGAAATTTCTATGTTTTCTCCTGTTTTAGGATATACTATATTTGCCAAATTTTATGTTTCTAGCACGATCTATCGAGGAGATGAGAGTAAGTGTGGTTCCTTTTGGGATATAATTGATACGAGATGGCATCTCCGGCTTCGCAGGTCCATCCATGCAGCTGTTTATTACCTCAATGCAACATTCCATTTCTGCGTTGATTTCAAGGCGAGCAAGGAGGTTTTTAATGGGCTCTACTCAATGATAGAGCAGATGTCTACTGGTGATACTAGTAGTATCATCCACATGATAGAGGCCTTTTTTATAGCACAAGGGGTGCTCTTGTCTTGTCAAATTTGCAAAGATAGTCGAACAAAATTGCAACCAAGTAAAAATATATTCTAAGTGCATAATTTGATTTTATAACTTAAGTCTTAACATTGGAAATGAGACTAATTTTTTTTTTTACTTATCTCAGATAGATGGTGGCAAATGTTTGGTCCTAAAATACCAAACCTTTAGAGGATTGTCATTTGCATTTTGAGCTAACTATGTAGTGCTTTGGGTTGTGAGTGTAATTGGAGTATGTTTGTGCACATATATTCTAAGAGGTGCAATAGGCTGTCTGTCGAGAGGTTAATGATCTAGTTGTTGTTCATTACAACCTTCGTCTTAGACAGAGATATGTTTTGGACCATGACTCCACCCCGATCACGCTAGAGGAGGGCGATCCAAAATCTAAGTGGATCATTGAGGCTATGGATCCCGTCTTTAGTGATGACAACCTTGATTGGATTGACCGAGAAGATAGAGAGGCTGAGGCTGTAGCCATGGCAGAGGAGGATAGAGCATGAGTAGACACAGACACAACTGATGTTGGTGAGTGTGGCATGGAGTCACAAGTAGAGACTATGGCTATTGATTCATCTAGGATCTATCTTAGATGCCTTCGTAGGAGGGATGCAAGCTCCTCTGAGCCATAGACTTGTAGTTTTTGTTTTAATTTGTGTTTCTAACTTTTGATGTCATGGATTTCATATTCCATGAGTTTTATATACATTTGACAATGCTTATATACCTAAGTTTGCTATTTTTTTTCAGCCACAGCTTGCATTTATATTTATGTGAGCAATGTATACTTGTGTTTGTGATCAAATTAGTTTCTATTTGATGATTTTATTGTCTTTGAGGTTTATTTAATAAAGGGTGCACGAAACAAAATTTAAATCCTTAAAAATCTATATATTTCTTGTGTTTTTCATTTTACTGAGTCTTGCTAAGTCCTAAGTCTCGAGTCGGTTCACCCTTGCCGAGTCGGCACTGAGTCCTAGTCCTATTTCTATGGTTTGAACACATTGGTGGCATTGATGTATCCCTCTGATCTTGGTGACACCAACCCAAAAGACCAACACCAGTTGCACTACAAAAGAACCAAAAAATGGGGACATTACAAAAACTCCCTAGCTAGATGGGCAATTTCATTAAGACATCATCATTATGTGTCATCGAGTTTTCATTTTGACGACTTTTGATGTTGCAGATTTGATTTGGTTTGTGTTGAGATTGTTGAAGATTCTTTGGGCAATTTGATGAGTTCCTTTAATTCTAGGCTGTACAAACTTGTGGTGCAGGTATAAGGGCTTTTTGATATGATTTTATTGGCTGTTTGTTCACTATTATGAATTATCGTTCCTTTTGCAGGCTGTACAACATAGTGAAGGCAGATTGCAAATTTTTAAGGCAGTACCACATGCTGGGTTTTACTTGTAAAGGGTACCTTTGAACACATGCAGTGAAGTACTGGAGTTTTGTAGTATTTTTCATCATAAAAGGTGGTGTCTAGATCCCTAGAGAAGATTTGCATAAGTTTTGGAGTGAACAAATTGCAATTTGTACAGTTTTAAAGAGTTTGGTACTTGCTCCACCAACATTTTCAGTGACTTGTTTGTTGCTACAGTCCAATTTAGAATTGATCTTTGTGATGAGTTGGTCATTATTACGCAAAGTGGTAAATTATTGATTGTATTAACAAATGATGAATGTGATCATTATAAAGAATTTACAAGAGATATAAAATAGAAAGTTTCTAAAAGAAACTATAGAAGATCGAGTAATCGATCTTATCTATCTAATTTACATAATATTACAAAAGATGATCATTAAAGTAATAAAGAAATAATAATATTCTAATACCCTCCCTTAATGGTCAATTTGTTAACAACACCAAGTTGTCCCCTAAATTTAGCAAACTTATCAGGACTGAGAGGTTTGGCGAGAATGTCTACAGTCTGATCCGCAATTGGAATATATTGCAACTGAACTGTCTCGTCTTCAACCAACTGCCGAATGTAATGACAGTAAACGCCCACATGTTTGGTTCTTGGGTTCCTGACAAGCTTGAGAACGCCCTCATTATCAACAAACAAGGGAGTCAGATCAACCTTGGGGGTTGTCATGAAGTGTGAAATATAGCTAACTGCAAAATTGAGATTAGGTCTAGTGGCAGTAAGATAGATGAGACTGCCCACTAGTTGCCTGTAAGTGGTTTCATCAACAAGAGGAGAGTCAGACTTGGCCGATAACTTCAGCCCTTTCTCCATAGGCGTAGAAGCAGGTTTACAATCCTACATTCGAAACTTGTCAAGCAAGTTTCGAGCATACTTAGACTGAGAAAGAAAAATGCTACCATCAGTCTGCCAAACCTCAACACCTAACAATAATGGAGAAGCCCCAAATTATCATCAAAATCCTTGCACAGGTGTTGTTTGATTGCTGCATTCAAATGTGCGGAACTGCCAGTAATGATCAAGTCATCCACATAGACAACAAGAAAAAGATTATCATCACCAGAGCGTTTGATATACAGATTACTGTCAGAAGGACAACGTTGAAAACCATGAGCAACCAAGTACTGATCAATCTTGATGTACCACGCTTGAGGAGCTTGTTTCAGTCCATAGAGTGCTTTCTTTAGCCTACATGCTTGGTGTTCTTTGCCGACAACCTTGAAACTAGGAGGCTACGTCATGTAGACTTCTTCCTGCAACTCACCGTTGAGGAAGGCACTCTTAACATTCATCTGATGGACTTTCCATCCACACTGCGCTGCAATGGCAAGAAGAAGACAAATTGTACTCATCTTGGCAGTAGGAGCAAAAGTCTCCTCATAGTGAATGCCCTCCCACTGCGTGAACCCTCCAGCAACTAATCTGGCCTTGTATTTATCTAAGATACCATCTGCATGATACTTGACCTTATATACCCATTTGCAGCTAATGGGCTTCTTCCCTGGACGAAGATCAGAGAGAACCCAGGTCTGATTCTTCAGAAGACTCTGGTATTCCACATCCATTGACTGTTCCCACTTTGGAATCCCTGTTGCCTCTTTAAATATCTGAGGCTCATAAATGCTATCTAGGTTGGCCATGAGAGCAAAGTTAACTGTATTTTGCTGCTTGCCCTTATTTCTAGTAGATCTACCCTCAATGAGCTCATCAGGACACAAATCACTAATTGTCTTAGCCCACCATTTAGGCCGGGGAGTAGATGTGCCAACATCAGGAGGAATAACTGGAGGTGGAGGTGGAAGAGGATCGGCAACAGGTGGAAGATCAACATCATCCAGAGGAAAGTCGGGTAGTGCATCATCAAAGACAAAATCTGCATCATCCCTCCCATTAGGTGAACCCAATGGAAGACGGACACCCAAACCAGAAGCCTCCAAAGGCTGATCCTTCGAGTTCTGCTCAGACAAGGAAAGCTGAAATGGTCCTCGTTCTTCATCAAAGACAATGTCGCGATTGAAGATAAGACGATCAGTGTCTACATCAATCAGTCGGTAAGCCTTATAGTTGTCACTGTAACATGTAAACATAAGCTTCTGACTCTTGGAATCCAACTTGGAGCGCTAGGCATCTGGAATCCATACATAGGCTAAAGAGCCAAAAACTTTTAGATGGTTGATCCTAGGTTTGCGACCAGTCTAGGCTTCCTCAGAAGTCTTCCCTTTAACATGTGTGGGAGATCTATTAAGGATATAGACCACAGTAAATACTGCTTCTGCCCGATATTTCTTAGGAACATTTATGTGTTCCATCATAGACCTGGCCATTTTTGTAATGGTGTGGTTGCGACGTTCTACAACATCGTTTTGTTGAGGGGTGTATGGTGTGGTTAATTGACGCTTTATGCCATGTGTATCACAGAAAGTGGAGAAAGCAGTAGAAAAAAACTCCCCCTATTATCAGACCTAAGAGATATAATAGAACAACTAGACTCTTTTTCTACTAAGGCCTTAAATTTTTGAAATACAATAAACACATCTGATTTCTCTCTAAGAAAGTACACCCACATTTTTCTACTGAAATCATCAACTAAAAGCAAGAAATACCTGCACCCAGTAACAAAAGTAGTATTCATTGGACCACATACATCAGCGTGGACCAACTATAGTACCTTTGAGGCTCGCCATGAGTCACCATCCTTGAACGATGTCCTATGCTGCTTCCCAGCCTGACAAGCTCCACAAACTCGTTGATTCCGAGTTTAAATTTCAAGTAGACCAAGTACTAAATCATCCCGAACAAGCTAATCCAGATAATGAATGTTAAGGTGACCATATCGTTGATGCTAGAGACTGTTGATAGAGGCTGATTTTGCTGCGAAGGCATGCTCAAGAGAATCACCTGTATCCACAAGTCTGTATAGAGCGTGATCCTCAATGCCAACAACTACAGTAGTGCATGTCGCACGATCAACAATCGAGCACTTGTGTGCACGGAATACCACATCAAGCTGATGAGAATGTCGCATAATCTGACTCACTGAGAGAAGATTAAGTTCCATGCCAAGAACGTAGTATACGTTGAGGAATATGAGACTCCTCCTGCCAGATTGAATTTGAATGTGTCCCTTGCCAACAACTGTATACTCTTCACCTCCACCAAATATAACTGAATCAGAAAGGGAGAAAATTCTATAAACCAATCACGCTTGTGAGTGAAATGTCGAGAAGCACCAGAATCAATGAACCAAGCAGAAGATTTGACATGGTCTGCAGGTCTTTTAGCCATGGAAGCGTAAAAGGCACTCTTTCTGCTCTGTGTGCTCAACAATATTGGCTTTAGGGTGAGACCCTCCCTACTTCCGCTGGTCGGAAGCCAATTGATGGAGACAATTCTTGAGCAAATGGCCATATTTATGACATTAGTTACACTGAACCTTCTTCAAACCATCCCGAGACTGACTGGAGCCCTTCTACTGAAATGACTGAGATGGATGAGATTTGCCTTTATCCTTGTGAAAGGATTTGGCTGCAAAGGCTTGCCTTGAGGAGGAGGAGGTGGCACTGCTACCAAACTGTTGTTTCCAACAATCCTGTTGTAGAAGTTTGGTGCACAACTCTTGAAATCTCAGATCAACATTAGTGGAAGTAATGTTGAGTCTCTATAAAGTGCTCATAAGATTTAGGTAGACTTTTCAGAGTAATGACTACCATATCTTCTTCTTCCATCTTCCGACCAATAGTTTCAAGTTGATCGCGAATGTCCTTAATCTTCGTGAGATGCTCCTGTAAGGACATGCGTTCATCCATAATGCTGGAGAACAACTTGTTCTTAAGAAAGAATGCGTGTGTAATGTCCCCGTTTTTGTCAGCATCTGAGTTTAAGAGATTAGCCTATTATTGTGATCCTCGTAGGCTAATTATTGCGGATAGAGGATCTTCTGAGGCACAAACTTGGCTTGGGAGGGTCTTGTCTTCCCCACAATTCAGTAAGTTACAGGTTGGTCTTCGTTTGACTCAAATTAGACTTTGTTTGAGCTTAGTTTTGGTGTGCTTACTATTTGTGGTAAGTCGGGTGTTGATTGAGATGGACACTTTCTATTTCTAGAAAGTGCATTTGGCCACATGGAGAAATAATAGGTGTGACTCCTATTTCAGACGGCATAGTAAAATGATGAGTATTTTAGGAGTTGTTAAATTTTAGTGGCCAGATTATTATTAAATTATTAAATGGCTTATTATAAAGTTATAAATTAACTTTATAATTTCACTTAAGTTGAGGGTTGAGTCATCATTGGAAGGGGCCATTTATTTAATTGGTTTTAAGCCTAAGTCACATTATTATAATGATA
>MU223248.1:1363970-1382085 GCA_018584345.1 Thuja plicata
TAAGGCCAATGGGGTCAGCTGCACTAATAATAGTATTTGCTTCAAAATCTTCACATTCATCAAGTGCAAGCCGAGATGTGGAAGCATCCAAGTCCGCAAGCTCTACATTTATATCCCACCTCTTCGTCTCCCCTTCATTGTATTCTTTAGTCTTGTGAGAGAGAAGACGCAAGTTGTAATGCACAAATACCAAGTTCTCCTCTCTTTTAGATTGCAACCTATTGCGCTTCAACGAGTGGATGAATGAATATGTGCTCCAATTTCTTTCTGTTGCAGATGAACTAGCAACCTACGAAGACAAAAGTCAAGACAATTTACAATTAAAATAAATTTAAAACTTAATCTTAAATAAAAATTACTTGCTAGTTGCTACTACTAGTCATGAAGGTAAAGTAAACTTCAAACTAAATAAAAAATTAATACTTACTTGTGATATAACTTTAATTGCAAGGGGCTGCAACATTTGGAATCTTTTGCCATGGAGGTACCACCAACTATGAGCATCCTTCCTAAACCGATGATGAAGAACATCATTACTTAGACATTTTGCATCCACAAGCTCTATGAACTCATCCGTAATCATATCTCGCATATCATCATCATGAAAGAGTCTTTGAAATGCTGCCTTGTACCCATCAAATACTTCTATATCTCTATAGGGTGGTAGCCTTCTTGGTTGATCAGTAAATTGGGTGCTATAGTACTTTGGCGTCAATGTATAGGCAAGCAAATGTAGAGGAGTGGTCATTTTGTTCCATCGTTCTTCAATAATTGCTTGCAATTGTTTGAAGAAGGTCTGTTGAGGATCTTGCTCTTTTTCATTTACAATTCGCTTGATCTTCTCAAGCATTGAGTCTATGCCATCATAGATCTCTCCAAGGCAAGGCCTATCCATATCAGTGTACCTAAGCACGCTCATAATTGGCTCAGTGAACTTAATGAGATATTCCACACGTTCCCACCATGAGTCATCCAATATCCTTTGCTTTATTTTGGTTGCCCTCTCACTGCTGCTTTGCTTCAATATAGCCCAATTGTTGCTGATTACCATATTGCAAAGTGCCTCTTTGATTTGCATATGTCGTCTCAAGACGATTAAATTCGATGCAAAACGAGTCTCAGCAACCTGGAACATAAATTAGAAGTAGAACCAAAAAAATACAACTATACATACTTTAAATAACAAAGTTTAAAACAAAATGTAAATACACATAACACAATCAACATATTAAAATTTAAATTACTAACTTGAGTTCAAGTTCACTTACCTTGAGTAGTTCCAAACGTGAGAACATTCTGAATATTCCTTGAGTCATGTGGTGGTTTGTGATGAACATCTAGATGTCCTTAGCCTCTGCGTACACCTCTTTGATCCACCCAATCTTGTTCCCAATCTTTTTTAGCATAAAATTGATTGAATGGACTGCACAAGGTGTCCAAAAGATGTGCTAATATCGCTCTTCAACCAACAAACCAACAACTCAACAATTCTTTGCATTGTCTGTTATGACTTGGACAACGTTTCTAGGACCCACTTGTTCAATGGCAGAGATGAGAATGTTAGCAATAAATGACCCATCTTTTACTTGCCCCTCACAATCCACAGATTTCAAAAACATTGCCCCTTTAGGGGACACCGCCAAGACATTGATCAAGGGACGATTTCTAGCATCTTTCCACCCCTCTAAAACAATGGATACCCCTGACTCAATCCATGAATCCCTTATGGGCTTCAATTGATCATCAACCGCTTTGACCTCTTGATCCAGCAAGGTGGTTTGTACTCTCTCATAACCAGGGCCCTTATACCCTCTTGGAGCTTAATTGACACTTTTCAACATCTGCTTCCAATATGGAGAGCGAACAACACTAAAAGGCAGCCCATTTGCATACAAGCATCTTGCCACATCAATGTCGGCAAGTTCCCGACTCTGATTTTGAAATGCAATTTCTAGTGGTCCCTTTCTTTAAGTGTGTTTGTAGGGGGTGCTTCACTTTCAGTATGAAGGCCAACTGAGGTAGTATAAAAGGGGTGATCTTCTATCACAACATCTATAGAGTGGGGTTGCATTCCCTTTGCTTTTTTTAAAATTTTACTACTAGTGGCTGTAATTTGTCTACGTTCTTCTCTCTCTTCTGCTGCCTCATGCTTTGCAATATATTTTAATATTGTTGCATTTGGTATAGGTGCATCGTTTTTTCCAAGGCATTTCTTGACTCCTTTTCCGGGAATCCACACAAATGGCCTACCACACGATAATATGAACTATTCCTTACTACATCACAACCCCGACATTTCCAACGGAATGCACCACCTCCTGGAAGGGCACTTACATTAACAACATACTTCCACAAAGGAGAATCAAAAGGGGGTTCTACTCTTTGGTCAATATTGCGGCTGCCTACTGAGGAAGAGGTAGATGCCATTGTAGTTCCTTTTCCTATGGCAAGAAATTTGTATACATATTCATTATAAAAACAAGAGAATGAAAAATAATGGACAATGAAAGAGAAATGAAAATAAAATAAAATGCTTAAACAAAAACAAAAACTTGAAGCAAATGGAACAAGAACTTACCTCTTCCACTCATTGTAAGCTTGCAAAGGTGTAGAAATGAGGCACAATCTCACTTGAAGAGGGTTAACAAATCAAACTTCCAACTCCTTGCACAACCAAGCTCTTGCTCAACCACCTATTTCCTCTTGCTCAAGACAAAATAACCTATTTGCACACCACAAATGAGAATGAGAAGTAAAAAAAAAGCCTTTCAAATCAGCTTTTTAGGGTTGTGGATGCCAATTTCTTATTAAATTTGTCATAAAATTCCGTTTTTATTGAACCCGCATGCCAAGTTTGCGGTTTTATTTGATGTTCGCCCGGGTTCGAATGTTCACAGCCTGGGTTCGAACTTGGTCCCGTGGATCGGACCTTGCCCGAACCCACAGGCAGACCGGATCTGGACCGCGTACTGGTTTGAATTTATCCTGGTCTGGGGGGGTCCAGGAGCGAACCCGGTATCCTAGTAAAAGAGTTGTGTCAATGTTTTTGTTTCGAGTTTATCTACAAGACACCTAATGGGCTTACAAATTCCTAGCGTTCCCAGTGTAGAAACTCTGGCTCTGATACCAGCTGTAACACCACGTCTTGGAATCCTTGGGATGTTAACCGAGTTAATGTACTTTAATTTTATGTCTTAATTTGTGTTGTACTTGCTTCCACATTTGTAATGTTTAATGTTTAAAAAAAAATATTTCAACAACTTAGTGTAAAGTTAAGTTAATTTCTCATGGGTTCCAGGGTGGGGTGTTACACACATACTTTTACACATCCATCCAAATTATTTTTCTTTGATCGATGATTTCTATATAGAAATTAATTCTTTAACAATGAGGATGTATTTATTTTTTTAAATTTTTCTATGTGACCCTTTCTTGGGGATAGAAGGGCTTTAATTGATATTAAAACAATTTCTTGCTACCCCTCATCCTTGATCTCCATCTCCATCTCTATCTTCCTCTATCTCTATATCCTTACACCCTCTCTCTCACCCTTCACCCTCTACCTCTCCCTCTTAATATCCCAGTCTCTTCCTCTCTCCCTATTGCAAACATAATATGAGTCTTTTGACAATGAAGCTTGATTATCTTATTGGTTCAAAGGTTTTATTCAAGTCATGTTGGGATCAATGTAAGTGGATGAATAGTTGATTTGAAGCTTTCATTTCTTTATTAAGACTGCTTTTCGCAAAAACAATATCATTTTCTAAATGGCCTACCCATTGATCTCATACATACTGCACAAATATAGGCCAAAAATAGACCAAGAATTTTCTTGATTGACCTTCCACACCTCTTTGGCATACCCATTGCACGCCAAGGTGCAATTGCGAGTCTTTAACTTCGCTCACATGTCCTTTCTATAGTCATTCTCTCTTCATAATGAATCGCTTCGCCTTAATTATGGCCTTTAAACCATATTATCAGTCGGGTGATTATTTTAATCGCACTTTTTTCTTGCATATTAGATAAAATAAATTGTCTTATACGAGGGGTGTTTTTGTCTTATTCAGTATTTGTCTTTCATAAGTTCAAATCTGAATAGTACATCTTCATTTTAAATAAGACAAATTTGAATGAGACAAAACTTGTCTTATATAGCTTTTTGTTGTTTATAAATTTTGTCTTATATAACTTGAGTAATCTCCGTCTTTGAACATAGTTACTTTTAGTTTATGTGCAATATCATTGCTGTTCATATTAATTATCATTCTCATAATATTAACGTCTGCCTTGATAATTGCTGTCCATTAGTTGTGTACAAATTACCCAAATGTGAACCTGCAATTGTGTGATGCCATCCACAATTAACCATGCTGAATTTCTCCATTTATTGCACCCACCTCTTCTGGAATGAATCGATATTGTTTATCAGCCAAACCTAACTAACCATAACAGCCCTAACACAGTTA
Organism: Thuja plicata; assembly: GCA_018584345.1. Classification (NCBI taxonomy): domain Eukaryota; kingdom Viridiplantae; phylum Streptophyta; class Pinopsida; order Cupressales; family Cupressaceae; genus Thuja; species Thuja plicata. Next base: position 1,368,440 of record MU223248.1, read on the forward strand.
TCCAAATCCTCGACAAGGATCATCATGGCATCAATGACTTTTTTTCCTTAATCAATGCTCATATATGTTTTTCCTTAATCAATGCTCATATATTTTGACATCAATGACAACTTTGAATTGTCTATACCCTTGATCCAAATCCTCAGAAAGAATCATCATGACATCAATGACAATGTTTTTCCGTAATCAATGCCCATATACTTTGGCATCAATGACAACTTTGAATTGTCTATACCCTTGAAATCAATGACAACATTCCCAACATTTCCAACTCCTTATAGAGCTTTTTGAATCTTGCCTCTCAAATTTGTCTAACAACATCGTGCAAAATTCCTTGCAGGTGGTGATAACATTGTGCCTTTAAGTGATTGGCTTGTGATACCACCACTCACGTGCAACTGCTAGGTGAAAGATAACAATTTGAATGCTTCCTCCTTATTAAGGCTTCGTGAGAAGTATTCAACTTTTGGATCTAAGCTTGGGTTGAGGTTTTGTTGGATCCATCAAATGAGGGGATGGCAGGCTTCCTCAATCTACTTTGCAAATGTTTTGGTGAGATCATTTTGGGGTGGCTCTACTTCCACTCTTGATTTTGGTCTTTGACTTCAATATATAGTAGTTCATGAAGGAGATGTTTGTTTAAAACTTAAAGCCCTTTTTGGCTCCATATTAAACACAGAGCATCAAAGTCATATTGGTTGTCCATATCCTCTTCCTGTGACATGGCTCCTTTCTACAAGAACGTGAATCATGGTAATCTGGTACAAACAGTTGATTTCAGTGTGGTGTTTTGGTTTACTACTAAAGATGAAGATTCCCTTTGTGCACCATTGCATGGACATGTAGTTGCATGGTTTGGTTCTTTTCTTCCCGTACCTTGCATGATTTGGATGAAGAGTCTGATGAATTGTTGCTACCCATCCTTCATGAATCTCTCATATTGAAAAATTCCTGCTTTTTATCTTCATGTGGCATTTTCTGCTTCCTTTGTTTCTAAAGTTGATATCTGATTTGATTTTGAAAATGTCAGTTTTCATGAAATCGAGATACTTTCTAATAGCTTTTTGAAAAATAGCTTTTTCGAGTTATATAGAATCGCTTTCAGCGTGAAAAAAATATCTGTCAATATGTTTATAACATACCATGATGCTTTCCAGATGTACTTCTGTGTTATCTCTCTCCTTCTCATTATGTTTATCTGCAAAAATATTGTGGCACATTTTGATCATTCTCTCTTCTTATTGTTTATATAGTGTAGTTATAGCAACTGTATCTTTTTCTTGGGATGTTTACTCATATATTGATTAGGATAAGTTGGAGAGGTACATTTATTTTCATTTAATACTTACATGTTATTCAGTGCAAAGTATGACATTAATTGCTTTAAGTCTGTTCTCTGGAATTTGCAGGACTCATATGGTCACCCTCAGAAATGTGTATGGTTCCATAAAAGAAGATCCAAAAGAGGTGCAAAAATGAACATCCGTGTACGTAAGATGAACGTTGTAGATGAGGAAGCTCCGACTTCTCAGCTGCCTGGTTTTAGGATTGATCCTATTGTAACAAGGAATAGTTCCAGTGAAATCAGTAACAATATTTCTAAATCTGACACAGAAGAGACTTTTCACAAGCAAAAGAAAACGAAGTATGAGAAAAACACAAATCAGGAAAATTTGATGCAGAATGATTTGGAGAAAGAATGCAATGGTTGTATTCACTTGAAAGAAAAAGAAAGACTAAAAAAGGAACTTGAACAAAGGAATGTAGAGATCAAAAGTTTACAACGAATCGTAGCTGCACTTACTAGAAAGCATGGTCTTTAACTGACGCTGACAGGGCCATCCTTCCTATTGTCTTTGTCAAATCCGATTTCTGGTATACTGTGTAATGCTTTGTTTTAACAATGTTACAGCAAATAGGCATCTAGACTTCTTGGTATGCTTCTTTTATTATTCTTTCTGTAATCATCTCATCATGACTTGATTCTGTGCTTTTGCAACTTTACTCTATAGTCTTATAACATAAGCTTATCTTTTGATTTAAAACATAAACTTGTCTTTACTCATGTGACTTCAGCCAAGCAGACAACAAAGAATTTGATCTGCACATGTACATTCACTTTTGCAGTTGCATGGTGAAAGTAGAGTCAAGTATCAATACATAGACGAAGTGCTCTCTACAGAGATAGATAAATTCTTCGATGGTGCTGTTGTTTCATACTTAGTTGTTAATTAGGGAGTTGAAGTTTTCAACTGTGCATTATACTGAATCTTTACTAGAATGTTATAATACCACGCAAATTATATGCTTGAGATCTGTGTTGCTACCTATCTAAATATATGTGTCGGCTTATTCTAGTGTTTTGATACCTTAAAAGTCAACGAGTCGAGGTAATATCTGGAAATTCGTATCTATTAAATAGGTATTTGTTCAAGTAGTTCGAACGACTACCTTTCTTGATTTGCTGTTCTATTCCAAATTCTAAGAAGCACAAAGTGCCCTGTACATTGTTGTAATGGCCCTTTCTTCCTAGCGACTCTTCAGTAGGGGAGCGTGATGTATTTTTATATTTATTGGATTATGATAAGAATTTATTAGAGACTAAATTAATTATTACATCCGGAGGTGTAACTGAATGTAATGGGGTGAGTATGTTAATTGTTAACAAAAACAATTTTAAAAATAGTATTTAGCTCATAAAGTAATATGAAATAGTATAAATTAAAATAATAAATTTTCATATTTAAAATATACGTATAAATAATAATAATTTGTTAATAAATTTTCAAACAAAAAATAATGATAGAAAATAATTGTTGGCTGAGAGAGAATGTGTCATAGAAAAGATAATCAAAAGATGAAAAATCACAAGAAACCATTATGTACGCAACAAATACAACATAAATACTAAAAACCTTATAATAGGGAAGAAATTTAAAATTACTTGAGAAAGTTAAAAGATCTTTTCCAAACAATCGTTTTCAATTTTCAGTTGAATGTAAATTATATTAAATAAAGGTGAAGATTTATTATTATTTATCACATGATAGGTCAACAATTTTTCACATACTATATCCCTAGGCGGAAGAATTCAAATCTGCCAAAAAATCTTTTCCTCTTATAACCTATCATATACCTTTGTTTGACTTTTCAATAGTTACCAAGTGAACAATATTAATGAAAAAGATTAGATGCTTTTTATTAAAATATCATGACATAGAACTTAGAAAATGAGAATAGTAAATCAATCATACGAGAATGGTAAATAGGAAAGGCGATTTCTCTTTAAACCATTACAATGGCAAAAAATCAGTCATACAACTATTTATGTCCCACTCAGAAAGTCTACACTATCCTAGATTCAATTACTATAACATTGTATGGACTTTTTTATCGTCCAAACTAACAACATGAAACATTTTGCAAGATTCTTTTATATATTTGCTATACTTTTTTGCCTTTTAACACATTTTGCCCTAAGCTTTCTAATGGGAGACCTCAATTTTGGGTCGAAAGACTTCAAAGATGGCAGGGAGACAACAACCAGAAGAACCATGTATGTTGGGAAGTTTTTGGAGACTTGTCTCTGTAACCTAGACATGTCTCAAGTGGTGGGAGATAAGTCTTTTGTTAGCCATGATTTTCATCTTGATGGTCCTTTATGAATTGTGCATTATGCATTGTGATTTAAAACCTAGCAATGTGCTCTTGGATGCTAGCATGACAACCCTTGTGCTTGATTTTGGCATATCTCATTTAAATACTACAAACTTCATAGGTTCATTGAGTACAACAACGTTTGCATTCAAAGGATCTATTAGATATATTGCTCCACGAAAAGTTAAAATTTTGACATTTCTTTATATCAACATTATTGATTTTTGATCGAAGTAACCCCAAGGTGTGCTCACACAATGTTCTAGACAGGATTTGCTTGCCCTAGTCTACTTAGGATCCTAATTCCTCTTATCGGATCTCAATAGCCTCAAGACATTGAGCCTAAGACTATTCTAACTCTTCTCCAAGAGTTATTCTTCTTGTGGTTAACCTTGAAGGACAACTACCACTAGTTTTGTCTCAATGCTTAACACTTGCTTGAAGGATTCCAAACATAAACCCTTCATACCAACTCCACAAATGCTACAAGGGTCTTGTCTACTACTTGTATACACATTCTACATCCATACATTCCCATTTGAATAGGTCTGTAATTCCAATTTAGTCGAGTTTCGAATCTTCACTCAAAATGATCCTATTAGGCCTAATTGACAAATTAGCCCTATCCAGAGGGTTTTTCTGGATTTCTTCCTAAATCTCCCAAACAACCCCAAAAAATTATCTAGGATCCTGATACCCTTTTTGAAGACCTAAAAGACTATCAAGGTCTAGGGTCCCCAAGTCTTCCGTACACCAATGCCCTAAATTGTATGGCTATTAGGCCCATTTTGTCTCTTCACAAGCAGTCTACTGACTTCTATGTAGAAATCTATCCAAATGGATTGGATGAGCTCCGAACTCCTAACCAGGGATCTATAAGACCCTAATGAATCTGAGACCACACTTGGTTCAAAACTCTCACACACACCCTTGTCTCTGCATTCATCTTTTCCTCTGCCATACACCCAACCAGACAATCATAGCTCGCCTAGGGCATGGCTATAAAATTAGCAAATCGATTCCTTTGACCTCCTACTTGAATATTCAAATTGTACAGAGGCTCCCCTAACACATTCATCCAACCTTTTGAGTTTTCCACGGTTGGATTTCATGGGGGAGCCATAAAAAAAAAAAACTACACTGAACTGGACCAGTAGACTCCCTAAAACTTAAACAATTTCTTAAGGCTACCAAATCAACACTAATCTACTTGCCCACTGAAAGAAAAAGTCTTGAATATACTCCTACATGAATCTACCAACAAATTAAGCCTTTCAATCCACTAAAACATTTAGAACATTCAAAACAAGTCGACTGTACTCTGTATCTCAGAACACTTGCTCTATTCACTTTCAAAAACTTGCTTACATCCACTTCTCCCTCAGAAATGAGCCACAATTATCTTAAGATGCCCCCCCCGTTTCTAAGAACTCTTTAATAATGGCTGGTCCAACTCGCTGCTCCAAGTGTTGCTACGATTCCGAGCCCTACCATTCTAAAGGTAGCCCTACAATTCTATGGAAGGGCCATTCTAATGCAAGGGCGATTTGATTTCATAGATAGCTCCGCCCTACCATTCTAAAGGGGCCCACCGATTCAGATTCGACTGTTCTAGATAGAGAAGTTCTATCCCTTGTTTTCGGGCCACTAGCATTGATTTCCCACTCCTAGAATGAGGGAAATCCAAAGTTGTCGAGTTGCATGCAACATTTGCAAAAGTTGCAAATGTTGTCATTACAAATTTTGAGCATCTTTTGCATTAATGATGCAAACTATCTTTTAGGGCCTCTAACCCATACAACTCGATGAATTAACACCATTAAAGCCTCCTTAGGCATCTTTCTCACCTAGACCACATTTTCTAAAAAATAGGCCTATTCTAAGGACTAAACACTTAAAAGAAAACTAAACTAAACTAGAATGAAATTAGCACTAACCACTAATTCACCTAGTCACACACAACAACAAGACCTTTTAAGGTCTAAGCAAAAACGTATTGACTTGACTAGAGTCAGTTACAAGCCAAAACTAACTAGGGCTTTGAGGATAGCCTAGGTGCTCCTGCACCATCCTCCCCAAATGAAAAGACTTCAACACACCCTTGGGTTAAGTAAGTTGGGATCAATGCCCAACTTTTTGAACTCTGTCTCCTTTATCCAAGTTGCATCTGCATCCATTTGTCCAAGCCACTTCACCAAGTGTTCTTTGTATTCCTTCTGCCTTGTCTTCTTGTAAACTTTGGAATCCAGTATGTAATCTGCCTTTTTGATTGGTGCAGATGGTAAATTGAGTTCTTCCACCTCCTGTATGACATTAGTCAAACTCTAATCTAGATATGGTATTGGCCCTTTGTATAAGACCAAGTCTGCTACATTAAAGACAAGAGATAAACCACTGTTCTCTGGTAATTCCACTTTGCAGGCATTGGCTCCATATTTGTCTAGCATGGTACATGGACCAATTCTCCTCATCTGAAGCTTGTGAGGTATTCCCTTCTGCAATCTTTCCTTGTTGAGGTGAACCATCACTAGATCCCCAACTTTGAATTGGACATCTCTCTTCCTTTCATCCACCTTGCTCTTAAGCTTCTCTGTATTTTCAGTCAATGTCTTCTTTACTGTTTCATGTACTTCTTGCATGTGCAAAGTCTTCGGCATAGCCACTACCCTTGGCTCCATCCTTCAGATCTCTAAGCTCATAAATGCCTCTAGGATGTAGGCCATAAACAATCTCAAAAGGACTCTTACCAGTAGTCCTATTCACTGTATCATTGTATGCATATTCTGCCTGTTCAATGAGTTGGTCCAAAGTCTAACCATACTCTTTAGTTAAGCATCTTAGGAGATTACCAAGACTCCTATTGACTACCTATGTTTGACCATCAGTCTGAGGATGGTATGCAAATTCAAATGACAAGTTGGTTCCTAATTTTTGCCATAGAGTCTTCCAAAAATGACTCATGAATTTGGTGCTATGTCTGACACCATGCGTAATGGAAAACCATGTATTCTGACTACCTCCTTGAAGAATATGTGAGCTATTTGGCTGGCATCATGTATTGTTTTGCAGGGTATAAAATGGGCCATCTTACTAAACCTATCCACAATAACATAAATGCTATCCATTCCTTGCTTTGTCTTGGGCAAACCAACTACAAAATCCATACTTAAACATTCCCATGGTTCGCTAGGGATGGGGAGAGGTTGGTATAGGCCTACATTGGAAGATGTTCCCTTGGCCTTCTGACACACAACACAACTCTCTACATACTTCTTGATATCCACATTCATCTTGGGCCAAAAATAGAATCTTTGAACTAGTTCTTGTGTCTTATTGACACCAAAATGGCCACTAAGTGCACCATTGTGTTTCTCTTGAATTAGATTCTCCGTTATAAACCCTCTAGGGACACACAATTGACTCCCTTTAAACAACAGACCACTCTGCAAAGTATACTCAGAGAATTGACTATGAAAGTGATTCTTATATTCTTGGCATACCTTGTAGATTTCTGCAAAGTCTCCATCTTCTCCATATAGCTCTTGGAAGCTGTCTATCCCCATGCTCTGCAGTTGTATCTCTTGAATGGTCAGGGATCTTCTACTCAAAGCATCTGCTACTTTGTTCTGCAATCCCTTCCCGTGTTTGATGTTGAAGGTGTATGCTTGCAGATATTCAACCCACTTCATATGCTTGTGACTGAGCTTTTTTTGTGAATTCAAGAAACTTAATGCTTGATTGTCTGAAAAGACTATGAATTCCTTTGGAAGCAGGTAGTGCATCCACTTTATCAGTTCTTTGACCAGAGCATACATCTCTAGGTCATAAGAAGAATATTTCTTCTTGGCTTCACTTAGTTTCTCAGAGTGGAAAGCCACTGGTCTTCCTTCTTGGCTCAAGACAACACCAATGGCTACATTGCTGGCATCACATTCCACTGTAAATAGCTTCTCAAAGCTTGGAAAAACTAAAATTGATTGGGTAGCAATCTTCTTTTTCAACAACTCAAACCCATGGTTAGCTTGATCATTCCACACAAATTTAGTCTTCATACCACCATTTATGGTGTCTAACATAAGAGCACAAATTGCACTGAATTATTTTATAAAATTTCTATAATACTGTGCTAAGCCATGAAAACTTCTTACCTCAGTAGCTGTCCTTGGAGTAGGCCAATTGAGTATGGCTTCCACTTTGCTTGGATCCATCTTTAGGTCTCCTTGAGATAGCACAAATCCAATGTACACTAGCTCTTGCTTGATGAATTCACACTTCTCCAAGTTTATCATCAACTTCTCCTCATGTAGCTTCTTGAAAACCAATTCTAGATGTCTGAAATGCTCTTCTCTTGTCTTGTTATAGATGAGTATATCATCCAAGTAGACTACCACAAATTTTCCAATGTAGTCTTTAACGACTTCATTCATCAATCTCATGAATGTTGATGGGGGCATTGGATAACCCAAATGGCATTACAAGCCACTCATACAGTCTTTCTGTGGTCTTGAAGGTTGTTTTCCATTCATCCCCTTCATTTACCCTGATTTGATGATAGCCACTCTTTAGGTCTATCTTGGTAAAATACCTTGCTCCTTCTAGACAGTCCATTAGGTCTTCTATCCTAGGGAGAGGGAACATATACCTAATGGTAATCCTATTAATGGCTCTGGAATCAGTACAAAGTCTCCAAGTTCCTCCCTTTTTAGGTGCTAGGATAGTGGGTACGACACAAGGGCTAATACGTTTCCTAATCAGACCTTGGCTTAAGAGTTCTTGAATCTGTCTAGCTATTTTCTCATTTTGTTGAGTAGTCATCTTATATGCAGCCTTATTGGGAAGGGTTTCTCTAGGGATAAGATCTAGTTGGTGGCTTACAAACCTCTTAGGTGGTTGGGATGATGGTTGTCCATCACTGACAATACCCTCATACTTTTGCAATATCTCCTGCACTTGTATTGGTAAGTCTGCCCTCTTGACTGTCTTGTCTGCAGTCTCTTCTTTTGGCTTCAACAACAATGCATATCCAACTCCTTCTCCTTCTTCTAGGGCTTCTAAGAACTCCTTCTCACTCACCATGAGAACGTTAGGTCCACTAGACTTCTTCTCTGCATCTTCTAACAATGACTGGATTTTGAATGTCACATTGTCCTTCTTAAAAGAGTACGAGTTCTTTACTCCATCATGCATGGCCCGTCTGTCGAATTGCCATGATCTACCTAGGAGCAAGTGACATGCATCCATAGGTAGGACATCACATAAGCCTTTATCCTTATATCTCCCAATTGAGAATTCCACCCAAGCTTGCTCATTGACACAAGGACATGTTGCCCTTTGTTTAGCCAGGTGACTTTGTAAGGATTGGTGTGGGGTATTCTTGTAATCTTCAACTTGCTGACTGCTCCCTCTAACACTATATTTTTAGTAGACCCTGAGTCTATGATGACTCTACACACCTTTCCCATCATTTTACACTTCACTCTAAATAGTGACCTCCTTTGACTAGGCTCTTCTTTTTCTGCTTCCTTAATCAGAGTTCTTCTCATCATAAGATTCTCACCTTCTTCTGATTCTAAGGGAACCTCAGGGTGTTTGTTTCCACCACTAGTCTCTTCTTGGACATAATTCATCCTTTTGTCACTTCCTTGAGAAGTAGTACCCTTCTCTGGACACCTATATGTAGGATGTCCCATCTAGTTGCAGTGGTAACACTTCATAGTTGCAAAGTAGTTACCCCTACCTTGGTTGTTGTTTCTTCCTCTGCTACTAGAGTTCCTTCCTCTGTTTGAACTCCCTCTGTTGGAGTTTCATTCTTGCGCACATTGAACTTAGTCTCTCCTTGGTTCTTTGGTTCAGAACTCCTTCGACCATATCCACGTTTCTTCCCTCTAGTGTCTCTTCCTCTACCTCTTCCTCTGGTAGTACTAGAGTCTTGTTTCTTTCTTAGCTTCTCTTCAACTTTAATGGCAATTTGGTGACACTTCTGAATGGTTTTTTGAGTCAAGAGACTCAGCTCATCCTATATAGTCCACTTAAGTCCATTAAGGTATCTTGCTACCTTAACCTTCTCATCCTCTGCAACTCTAGATCTCATGCAAAGTCTTTGAAACTCTTCAGTATAGGAGTTTACATCTAGGTCCTTCTGTCTCAAACCTTGTCTTCTATGCAATTGGATTTCATAATCCTCAGGGATATAAACATCTCTAATTTTTGCAACCATAGCCTTCCATGAAGCAATGAGCTTCTTTCCTTCCTTCTCTCTCTCATCTTGGATGAACTTCCACCAAGTGAGTGCTGACCCTCTTAGTCTAGCATTAGCAACCTTCAATTTTTGAGCCTCAGTGATTCCATCACACTCAAAATGGTTTTCTAGTCCTATCCAATCAAGGACTACCTCTGGTTCCATCTTTCCACTAAAGATAGGAACTCCTTCTAATGTTTTACCACTTAAAGCCTTTAATGCCTTTAAGAATGGTTCCTAATCAAGGACATGGTCAGCTTCGGGGACTTCATCTTCTATGGAAATCTCTTTGCCTTTCCCTTCAACCTTATCCTTCACTTCTTCTGCTTTCTCATAAACTTCATCTACCTTTTTCTCTAATTAAGCCAATCTGTCTCGGAGCATTCTATTCTCCACTTCTTGATCATCCACCTTCTTTGCCAACTCTACATTGGTCACCATGGTAGATTCTCCTACTGATTCAACTGGTTGGGACATTCACCACAAGCCTGATTACAAACTATGCTCTGATACCAATCTGATAGAAGTAACCCCAAGGTGTGCTCACACAATGTTCTAGACAAGACTTTGCTTTCCTTAGTCTACTTAGGATCCCAATTCCTCTTATAGGATCTCAATAGCCTCAAGAAACTGAGCCTAAGACTATTCTAACTCTTCTCCAAGAGTTATTCTTCTTGTGTTTAACCTTGAAGAACAACTACCACTAGTTTTGTCTCAATGCTTAATAGTTTCTTGAATGATTCCAAACATAAACCCTTCATACCAACTCTACAAATGCTACAAGGGTCTTGTCTACTACTTGTATACATATTCTACATCCATACATTCCCATTTGAATAGGTCTTTAATCCCAATTTAGTCAAGTTCCAAATCTTCACTCACAATGATCCTATTAGGCCTACTTGACCAATTAGCCCTATCTAGAGGGTTTTTCTGGATTTCTTCCTAAATCTCCCAAACAACCCCAAAACATTATCTAGGATCCTAATACCCTTTTTGAAGACCTAAAATATTTTCAAGGTCTAGGGTCCCCAAGTCTTCCATACACCAATGTCCTGAATTGTAGGGCTATTAGGCCTATTTTGTCTCTTCACAAGCAGTCTACTGACTTCTATGTAGAAATCTATCCAAATGGGTTGGATGAGCTCTGAACTCGTAACTAGGGATCTATAAGAACCTAATGACTCTGAGATGACACTTGGTTCAAAACTCTCACACACACCCTTGTCTCTGCATTCATCTTTTCCTCTACCATACACCTAACCGAACAGTTATAGCTCACCTAGGGCATGGCTATAAAAATAGAAAATCGATTCCTTTGACCTCCTACTTGAATATTTACACTGTACAGAAGCTCCCCTAACACATTCATCCAACATTTTGAGTTTCCCATGGTTGGATTTCATGGGGGAGCCATAAAACCAAAAACTACACTGAACTGGACCAGTAGACTCCCTAAAACTTAAACAATTTCTTAAGGCTACCAAATCAACACTAATCTACTTTCTCACTAAAAGAAAAAGTGTTTAATATACTCCTACTACATGAATATACCAACAGATTAAGCCTTTCAATCCACTAAAACATTCAAAACAAGTCGACTGTACTCTGTATCTCAGAACACTTGCTCTATTCACTTTCAAAAACTTGCTTACATCCACTTCTCCCTCAGGAAATGAGCCAAAAGTATCTTAAGATGCTTCTCCGTCATTTCTCAGGCCACTAGCATTGATTTCCCACTCCTAGAATGAGGGGAATCCAAAGTTGTCGAGTTGCATGCAACATTTGCAAAAGTTGCAAATGTTGTCATGACAACTTTTGAGCATCTTTTGCATTTATGATGCAAACTATCTTTTAGGGCCTCTAACCCATAAAATTCGATGAATTAACACCATTAAAGCCTCCGTAGGCATCTTTCTCGTCAAGCTGAGGTCTATGACACATTTAGACCACATTTCCCAAAAAATAGGCCTATTCTAAGGACTAAACACTTAAAAGAAAACTAATCTAAACTAGAATGAAATTAGCACTAACCACTAATTCACCTAGTCACACACAACAAAAAGACCTTTTAAGGTCTAAGAAAAAAGATACTGACTTGGCTAGAGTCAGTTACAAGTAAAAACTAACTAGGGCTTTGAGGATAGCCTAGGTGCTCCTGCACCATTTTCTTTATTAGCTTTTTTAAAAGTTCAATGAATAAAGTTGATTGTAGAGTATGGATTGGGTGGGAATGTTTCTATCAAGGGAGATGTTCATAGTTATGGAATTATGATATTAGAGATAGTTGCAAGGAAAAGGCCAAGTGATGACATTTTTGTGGGAGACATGAGCTTGCTAAAGTGGGCGAGGTGAGCTTTTCCAAACAAGTTGGCATAAATTTTTGATAGCAGGCTATGTAGAGATGTGATTGAAAACATGAAAGACAATAAATGTCTTATTTCTTTCATTAATATTGCTTTATTTTGTAGTAGTGAAAGACTCCATAAGAGATGTAGTAATGCGAGACCAAAAATTGAGCCTCTTTTATACTGAGTGATATTGCAATTGAAACAACTCAAAATCAAATACAATATGCTCAACTAAATTTACAATAACAGTCTCAAAATTATTGAAATTTGCAAGAGAATTTATTTAAAAAACAACATTTGTTAACAATCCCTTGTTCACTACTCATTAGTATGCATTACAAGTAGTTTCCTTTTGTTTAACAAATGTTTACTTATCCTTTAATCTTTATCTAATTCACACACATTGTTCTTTCGTAGCCTTTTCCTAATCTTATTTTGAGCAACAAGTAATTTTATCCTCTGTTTTGCTTGCTAAGAAAATTCACTCCCTTCCATGGCACTTCACAACCCTTGTCTCTTTCATCACCCTCACATAGCCTTTTATCTCCACCCCGCTGTTAAAATGCCTCTTGTGGTTTTTTTTCTTTTCTCCAAAAGCCTACATAGTTGGGTTGTTTCATTTTTATATTTTCTTTCTTTCCCTGAAGCTTCATCTCTCATTGTAGCCACAAAGCCAAAAGTATCTGTCACCACGTGTATATATTCTTTGTAAGTGTAGGTCTTTCCTCTTCTTACCCACATCTCCACACACCTTTCTCGTTTCGGCATTACTTCTTAGGAATTTTCTTCCAAGAATAGGGTATTATGAAGCATCATTTCTCTATTGCATTGTATATGAGGGACAAGTTAGCTAGAACTTAGGCCATTGACATTTGACAATTGTATTTGTTTATAAGTTTCTGATGAAGGGCGCTCCCCTTAATACCACAAACACATATCAGAAACAAAGAAGTAACAACAATTTGCAAGAACAAAAAATGGGCTTCTTATTATCTCCACAAATGTGGAATTACAAACTTTCAGAATTACAATATGCAAAGCCACATGGGCATTCCCTTTACAATATTCTGTAGGACAAAGCCTCGAATTATTACCCAGATCTACCCAGAACTGTCCGAACTGCCTAAGACAACACTACGGGCCTTCTTTATATAGGCAATTTCCACCGCCCGAGAAGGTTCCAGAAATTTAGCCCTTAGGGCCGACCAAACTTATAATTATTTTATTTTTTTCAACTTAGTACATCAAAGTCGGCTCAAAATAACTTTTGAAGCCCGAAAATTTTGAAGGAAAATTATTTTCTGCTATTTCAGGTGGCCCAACTTCCGGAGACCATAAGTCATCACCAGTTGACCCGATTGACTATTATAACCCCATTTCGGAAAGGCCACGAAGCGCTC
>MU223248.1:1387540-1409962 GCA_018584345.1 Thuja plicata
CTCCACATGCAAAATCAGAACATTCCGAGATCGTATGACCAACTTACTAAAAATAGCAAGTTTCCATAAATAGCAGCTCTGCACAAGGTAGCCCTTATTGAAAAGAAAATAGAAATATTTTTGGGTGGTGCAAGATTGCCCTTACACCCAGGATGCTCCTGCATCAGTTTCTAGTCTTTCCAACAAATTCATTTCTTACATATGCTGTGAGCATTGTCGTTAATGGAACCACATTTATTTGAGGCAAAACAATTCATGAGATAAAAGGAGACCAAAACAAGAATAAAGAAAATCAAGCAAGTTATTATTATTAATAATGATCATCAGTCATCCAAGTGCTCCTACAATTGATAGGCCAGGTAAGTGAAATGCGAGTTGAAAAAATCGAAGACATTTGGAGATGCATGGGAGAGTAATCCCATGTTATTTCTTAACCTATTTTTCTTTCCTTGGAGCCTTTCCTCTTCCACTCTTTAGTCCTTCACCGATTTCATCATACAAGCCACCTCTCTGACCACTGCAGCTATTTAAGATACAATTTTCTTTTCCATTAATATGTTGCTGCAATGAATCTAAATCCAATCTACCTTGTCTTGAAATCTGTTCTTTGGTTTCAAATCACTGTGTTCAACTTTTTTCCTTTTCCTCTATGTGTTGCTTTTCAACACTACAACAAACAATGGAGCTTGATTCGTTTGCTCACTTTTGGTTCTCCCTTAGAGGATTCAACACATAATTTTGACCATCTTTTTGGATGGTGTACACATTCTTGCAACTATCATGAATGGCCTTCCTGTCAAATTGCCATAGCCTTCCCAACAACACATGATAAGCATTCATAAACATCACATCACACAACTCGTCATCTTTATAAGAGTCAATCTGAAAACTAATCAAACACTTCCCATTCATATTATTTTATTATTATTATGATTATTGATCACCAGTTCACCGAGGTCGTCCTGCACCAGATAGGCTAGGTAAGTGAAATGTGAGTTGACAAAATCAAGAACATTTGGATATGCATGGGAGAGTAATCCCGTGTTTTTTTCAACCTATTTTTTTCTCCTTGGAGCCTTTCCTCTTCCACTCTTTATTCCTTCACCATTTTCATCTTACAAGCCACCTCTCTGACCACTGCATCTATTTGAGATACAATTCTCTTTTCCATTACTACACTGCGACAATGAATCTAAATCCAATCTACCTTGCCTTGGAATATTTCTTTGGTTTCAAATCATTGTGTTCAACTTTTTTCCTTTTCCTCTATGCATTGGTTTTCAACACTGCAACAAACAATTGAAATTGATTTATTTTCTCGCTTCTGCTTCTTCCTTATAGGATTCAACACATACTTTTGACCATCTTTCTAGATGGCGTACACATTCTTGCAACTATCATGAATGACCCTCGTGTCAAATTGCCATGACCTTCCCAACAACAAATGACAAGTATTCATAAATATCACACCACACAACACGTCATCTTTATAAGAGTCAATATGAAAACCAATCAAACACTTCTCATTCATAGTCCTCTCATGTCCCTCTTGTAACAAAGAAACATTGTACGGACTAGGGTGCTTACACCTTTTCATACCTAGGTTTTCTACCTTCTTCTTGGAAACTAGATTATCCATACTACCACTATCTATTATAAATTTGCAACGCTTAGCTCCATGCTTGCATACAGTTCAAAAGAGGTTCCTTTGGGATGGTTCCTCCTTTGCCACCTTTGGATTCACCAACACTCTCCTCATCATGAGAATTTTACCATCTTTGAGAACTTCACCATTAATGGGTGCATCACTCTCTTCAATATCCTCTTGTGCCAAGTGGTTTCTCGCTGGACACTTCTTGCTACCTCATATTTTCAGAACATTGATAAACATGATAACCAACTTCTCCACACTGGAAACATTTTAATGGGGAACCCTCTATTGCTACTAACATGTCCTCTTGTGTGTCTTTCTATTTTTTGTTTTGACCTGCTTGCTCCAATTGGATTCAGATTCTTCTTCAACCAACTTTACTTTGCTCCTACTTGCGTACCTCTTCTCCACTACAAATCTTCCCTAACTTTTGGAGTTTTTTTATTTATTTCTCTTCTCATTAACTTTTCCTCAACCTTCAATGCATATTGATACGCTTCTTCCATAGTTTTAATTTGAAACATTTTCATTTCGTTTTGGATATTGAATTGTAAGCAATTCGCATACTTGACTACCTTTTCCCTATCAATTTCATGCCTTCTCAATTGAATAGCCAACTTGTAGAAATCCTCCGTGTATTCTTTCACTCATGTCTTTCTGTTTCAGATTTACAAATTTTTGAATAAATCCATTTGATATGCTCTAAGAATGAATTTGTTCTTCAACTTGGTCACCATTTGATTCCACCTTGTTGTTCTCGGGTTTCCATTCACTATCTGGTCTCTTTGAAATCCTTTCCACCATAATGTGGCACACCCTTTCAGCCCTTTTTAGGCTTGTTTTATCCTTTGTGGGTCTTTGATTTGCTCTACTTCAAAATACTCCAACTCTTCTGTCTAATTCATCGATTCTTTTGGATTCAATGTTCTAGTAAAATCTGGTACATCAATTTTATTTTCTCTTCGCGATTCTGCAAAGAGCCCTGAAGAATTTGTCTTCTCCAACTTCCTCTAGCGGTTCATCTTCCCTTTCTGGTTATTCCACTTTACTTTCATCTTCACTCACAATTTCTTGCATTTTTTAAAGATATTCTCACCACATTTCTTACATCATCTCTAATATTAATTTATATCATTTCTCAAAATCTCTCCAACACCTCCTTTATTCTCGACATTCCTCTTTGATGGAACATCTTGAAAATTTTCCAAATAACACCAATTGAATTACAAACTTTACTTCACTTTTGCACTTACACTTGCAACAATCTTATTGAGCTTTTTACCCACATGTCTTGGTATGGATTCAACCACTCAAGACATCTGGCTATGATGTCAATTGATGCAAGACTAACAAGTGAACTTTTTCATATTTGTAGAGATTGCAGATAAAACAATTCAAAATCAAATGCAATATGCTCAACTCAATTTAAAAACTTAACAGTCTATCAAAATTATTGAAATTAGCCAGAGAATTTATAAAACAACATTTCTTAAAGATACCCTGCTCATTGTTCAATAGTTTGCTTTACAAGTAGTATCTTTTTTTTAATAAATGTTTACTTATCTTTTATTGCCTGTCTAATTCCCACGCATTGTTCTTTCACAACCCCTTCCTAATCTTATTTTGAGCAGTGAGTGAAGTTACCCACCTGTTTTGCTTGGTAAGAAGACTTACTCACTCCCATGGTACTTCACAGCCCCTATCTATTCCATCACCCTCATGTAGCCTTTTATCTCTTCCTCCCCCTGGAAAAATGCCTCCTACGGTTTCCTTTTGTTCTCCCCCAAAATCCTACACAGCTCGGTCGTTTTATTTCATTCCTTTCCCGCAAGCTTCATCTCTCATTGTAGCCACCAAACCAAAAGTCTCTTTGTCACCACATACATGTCTATTTTCTTTGTACTTGCGTAGGTCTTTTCTCTTCTTAATAACAGCTCCATACTCCTCTCTCCTTTTGGCATTACTTCTCAGGCGTTTTCTTCCACCAATAAGGTTTGCTGAAGCATCGTTTCTCTGCTGCTGCATTGTATATGAGGGACAAGTCACTTCAACTTCTTTTAAGTCATTGGTATTTTCCCATTGTATTTGTTCAGAAGTTTCTAAAATATTTCCAAAAAAATCTATTACTTGCATACGCTGTGGGCATGACCATTAATGGAACAACATTTCTTTGAGGCAAAACAATTCATGAGATAAAGGAGAGACACCAAAAATAAATAAAGAAACTTAGATAAGAAATATTTTTTTTTGGGAGGTGCTGAGTTCACGTATGTGCTTGCATACCAGACACTCCCATTAAGTGAAATCTTCCATGAGTTGACAAATTCAGAAATATTTGGAGATGCATGGGAGGATATTCTTATGTTGTTTGATTAATCTTGCTTCTTGTCCACTAGAGCCTTTCGTCTTCCACTCTTTTGTCCTTCACCGATTTCATTACACAAACCACCACTCTGATCAGTGCATCTATTTGAGCTATGGTTTTCTTTTCCATTACTGCACTGCTACGATAAATCTAAATCAAATCTCCCTTGTTTTGAAATGTATTTTTTGGAAGGTTTCAAATCGTTGTGCTCAATCTTTTGTTTTTCCTCTATACGTTGCTTTTCGGCACTACAAAAAAAAAACAATGGAGCTTGATTCTTTTGCTCGCTTCTTCTTTTGTTTTAGAGGATTCAATACATACTTTTGATTATTTTTATATTGAAGTGATAAATCGAATTCAATTGAATGGATAACAATAATTTAATAAAAGAAAACTAATGCATCTTGGTGGAATGGTGCTTTGGCTCACCATTATGTGGTGGAAAAGAAGCCTATCTTCCCAAAATTTTTTTCCTAGGTTCCTGCGTAGCGTTTGGCGGTGGCTCCTAAGTGTTCTCCTGTGATTGCCTCCCCGGTGATTCCGTCACTTGCTTTGGTGGGGGCTACTGCGTCTCTGGTATCCCCTGGTGATGCGGGGGTGGTGACGGCTAATGATTTTGTGGAAGTTTCTCCTGCTGAATCTATTGGCATTTTGGCTACCCCTGTTGGTAATTTTGTTCATCTTTGTGTGGTTGATGGTCCTCCACGTTGGCAAGATGTGGCAGCTAGAGTTGAAGAGGGCTGGATTACTGTTAAAGGAAAAAAATTCAAGATGCCCTCTTCCTTTGATATGACTCTTCGATCCCATCAGAAGGGTGCTAAAGGTAAATCCTAGACTTGGGTTTGCATGAATGTTGTTTCATGCATTGTTTCTTCAAGGTTGTGGGTGCCTGTTGTTTAAGAGGGCTTTATTGAATTTCCATTGTGTCTATCTTGTATAGGGTTTCGGGCCCCTTTCAAAACCTATTGTTACCTTAATAAAAAATAATAATTTAATAAAAGTTTGAAAAAAATATTAGAATTTTATTAGGTTAATTGTTATTTTTAATTACTTTATTAATATTTGTGTTAAAAAACATAGGAACAATGATAAAACTTATTCCTAGTTTAAGGGGATACATATATTATTAAGAATTAACGTCTCAAAGGTCCATGACACTGTTACTATTCAACATATTTTTAATATTGACAACATATTAGAATTTTAACATATTTTATATTTTTAATATGGATAACATATTTTTTTAAATTTATATTAAAACTAAAATGTTCTAGAAAAGTTTTAGAATAAAAGTTACAAGATATTATAATAAAATATGTGAAAAGTAAGAATTCTAATATCAACCTAAACTAGAGGAATATATTAATATCTAAAATAAATAATAATAATACATACAACAATCTCATTATTAGTAAATAGATTTATCTATTGGTAGCTTGCTTTTTTTTTTCTATTTAAAATTTATAGACTTTACAAGAATTGAATTTTCGTCATCTAATAAAAACTTATCAAGAAATTAATGTCTTGTGGTAAAGCCACTCTATATTCTAAAATAATAATATTTTTTGCTTTAATAAATGAACCAAAAATTATCTGATTAAGATTCAAATTATTCTATATTTAATTGATTTTTTTATTAGCTTTACTAAGATACCACTTTATCTTTGTATTTAGGATTTCACTCCAAATCGAGATATCTATTTATCCTTTCAAATACTTGTGAGTTTTTCTTGAATAGTTTTAAGTTAGGTTTCATATTCATGAATCGATTTAGGAATATTTGTTAATCAAGAAGTGACTACATGAATACATGTTAGAAATAAAACTTTATGATCCATTAACATTCTACTATGGAAAATCAAAATTATTTAACTTCAATCAACTACCCATATTTTCCAAGTTCACTATTGTACCTAATTATCATCATCTTCCACTTACTACTACAATTAAATATTGCATTAACATCATCTACCAAATAACATATGATCAAAATGTTAGCATAACTAATGCAGTGATGCTAAGTATTGTATTGATGAAGATTGGTACAGATTTGATGACAGGTGAATCAGTTATTAGGCTGTCATTGATGTCAACTGATTGCCTTAGTGTTTCCAGTATGTTACTAGATATTGTGTGAGTGAATTATGAGTTTCAATATGTTTTTGAAGTTTCTATTCTAATGGAAGTATATGTTATGTGTTATGATGTTAACATTGTAATTGCGACTTTGATATGAAGTATTGAGTTGGCTATGTTTGAATGAAATCAAACTGGGTAACTACTAAAATAGGCAGTGACAAACAACAAGTGATTTAAATGTTATCTCAAATCGGTAAACTATTGGATGAAGCAAGCATAGGATATGATTGAGCACAATGCCCAGATACTATAGTTACGATCTCGACTCATATTGTCGATAGGTAAAACTAGTTTATTGGACTAGAAGTGGTGTTAAAAAAATGAAAAGGTATACAAGACAAAGCTCTTGAGCAAGTAATGAAGATTTATGAATCAGTGAAGAAGTTTGAAGTGGCAATAGGATCGGTGATATTTTTCGTGAAGTAGTAAGGCAGTTCCGTAGTTTGTGGAACATATTTGACATCACATTTCCCGAGGTATGTGTTTGAGGTGGATTCTTCAAGAAGTTTATTTTGGTCAAATGAGTTTTTGAAGATGGTTCGATTTCCAAGGTGAAATCTGTATGTAAGCTGACGCGGTCAGAAAAGAACATTTTATGAGTTGTTAGATACATTGTATCTTACCTAATATGATCAGGATCATTCATATCGTAGATCCAGGGTTTATTTTAAGTCGGTGGAATAAAACCTATGTATTGAAAAGTTGAAGAAGAAGTTATTTGCTGATTGCGACTTGCAGAAGGATTCAGTGACAAAGCAGGTGAAGGAATCAAGTGTGATCAAACTAAGGAAGAGTATAGTGTGTGGAGAAGAATTTAAGAGCTTAATTGGATTTGATCATGCAAAGGTAGTGGAATTTCATAGATCAATTTATCTGTTACTTTCTAACAATTGTAACAGTAAAATCCCTTAACAGGGTGGATCCTAACAAATCTTTGTTGTAAATCCTCTAACAAGGTTGCATTCAAATTGAATATTCTAAAGTCCTCTAACAAGGCTGCTCCTTATAGGGCAAAGATCCTAACAAATCTGAAGGCCAATACCTTAACCAAGTAGCACCTGACAATTCTTTTGCAACCTTTAACATGTGGTAAGCTCCCAACATGGCATATTCTAGAAAAGTACAGATTTAGTGGGTACCAACTCCCACAGTGGTTTTTCCCATTTTGGGTTTCCACGAGAAAAATATAGTGTTTTGAATTAATGTAAAAACAAGTTTTGAAGGGGCCCCAAAACCCTGTACAAAGAAAATACTTAAGATAAACCTTTAAGAGTTCCCAAAACACAACAAACTAGCTATAACAAAAGACCAATCCCCCCAAGAAACACACAAAAGATCACAGCCATAGATAAAACTTTAAATATCAACAACCCAGAGATAAAAACAACAACAAGATTATCCCTTAGTCCCCTTCTTATGGGAACAAGGAGTCATATCAAAAGAAGGTGAGGATCTTTTGAAACATTTGCCTTTAACTATAATCCATCCTTCTACTTTAGTAGCTTCATTCTGCCAACATAAGGAATCCAAAACCAAACTCCCAACACCTAGTAAGGTTCCAACACACTATGCAGGCTCAAGCAATAGAGATCAACTAGAACCCAGAACACACCTAGAGCAAGCAACCACCGAAGAGGGAGTAAAAATAGGCGCAGTAGAACCAACAACAAATAACATGCCAATAGGAAGCCTAGATCCATTGTACAAAGAACTTCCGGAGACTATTCCAGCAGGGCCAACAAAATCTAAAGCCAACACATGGTTTGAATCATCAAGGGGGGCACACACTCTCATTGTATCAACAACGTGACTAACACCAATAGCACCATCATGGGATAAAATAGTGCCCACCACTGAAGGTACTATAGTCAAAGGGGAATAAGCAGGAGAATTCGGTGCCACAACCTGGGAAAAGCTCCGCTGGGATGTACTCTTCACAACCGTGTAGTGCTGGGAAGAGGCACCTTTCCACCAAGACACGACACACCTGGTTTTACCCAAAACACATTTAGCCACAACATGAACTATTTTAAAGAACCTTCTACACCTGAAAGGAATTCCTTCATAGTCCAAAGGCTGAATCCAACATTCCTTAGGAGAAACTAGCTTGTTCTTTGCGGGCAAACCCTTAGAAGCATCAATATCCACCAGAATATGAGCATATGTAGAGTGGAGGATGTTTGTAGAATCCACATCCACCATCAGGAAGTCTCCCAAAGCCTCACCCACTTCCTCAAGAAGAGGATCCACCCAAAGATGAAGAGGGAGCTTTGGAAGCCTAACCCAAATAGACATCTTATTAAAAGTATTAGAAGAGGGATTAAAATCCTCATGCCAAAGCTTTACCATCAGCATAAAGTGATCATCCCAACTAAAAAAATGACCACAAAGAATATGATTTCTATCTTTAGCATAACCAAATTTGGCTATGAAAAAACCTTTCGCTAATGGGAAGATATGAATCACACCCATCATGATGGGTTCCCAATATTTGGAAATCTATGCATAAAGATTTAGGAGACTCAATCTCCTCCACTGTTTCCACACCGATAGAGAGAGAAATGGAATCATCCATGGGGATAGGCTTAGACTCCATAAGAGTCTTCTTTGTAACCCCAACCACATCCTTCAAGGGAACTCAGGGAGCCTTGGAAGCAAGATCAACAACCTCCAAAGAAGGATAGAACAAATTTACATCCGTGAAAAAAACCCTTGCCATAACATCAGAAATCACCATCGTCGCCACATTCCCCGATGAAGGAGAGACATGGAACACATGGCGATCAATAGATTTAGTCCTCACCGAGGAGGAAATAATCTGCGAAGGCGGAGGGAATCCAATGCAGTTGCCATCCACATAGGCATAGAGCGCATGGGAGACAGAGTGCACACCGAGATTCTACGCGCGGGATACATTTTCAATACATGAAATTTCACTTAAGTTATGCTTCCTAAAAATATGGTGTTTACATTGTGTGATTGATTAATTTTGGATGCATTCTTTGAAAGTTTTATTTATATTAGTTGTTGTTGAATGTTTTGGTGCATAAAGTTTAAAGAGGTTGAAATCAGTGATTTTTTTAATTACTGATTCACCCCTCCCCTCCTAGTAATCAGACCTATATTTATAATCGGTATCAGAGCCCAGTTCCCTGACTGAGAAAGCTTGACAACTTGAGGGAAAAGATCTAAAGATGTATAGGAAGGAAGCACCTAAGTTCACTAAGGACAATTTCTCTACATGGGTAAGTAGGATGAAGTTGCATCTATTAGGCATTGGAGATCAAGTATTGGTTCATATCACAACTAATTATGTTCAACCTTCTGGCACCCCAACCGCTAAACAAATAAAGAGTAAGATAGAGCATAACTCAATAATGATAGAAATAGAAAGTGCTTTATCTGATGTTGAGTTTGTGGATATCAAGGATATGGATAATGCTAAAGATATGTGGGACAAGTTGATAACAGTTTATGGTGGTGATGCTCATGTTCAGAAAGCAAAGGCGGACAGTCTCAAAGGAAGCTATGATGAAATGAGAATGCATGAAGGTGAGAACATTGCTCCATGCAAATATAGGATAAAGGTCATTTTTTCTTCTATCAAAGGACCTGGTGGTCAACTTGAAGAAGATGAAGTTGTAAGTAAAATATTGAGAACCCTACTACCACAGTATGCTATTAGAGTCTATGTTATACAATAACTGAGATCTATTAATGCTACAAATGTGACTCTAGGTTCATTGGTTGGCAAGCTTACTGCTTTTGAGTTAAGTAAACTTTGATAACAATATGCCTAAAATAGAATCTGCATTCAAAGCTTCTATAACCATTGGTTCATCAAAGAAAGGAAAATAAGTCACTAACAGTTCTGAAGGAAATCATGATTATGATTTTATAGAAAAAATACCCTAAGTGATGCATTAAATGCTTCACCTACCACTTGGTCGACGAAATAGAGATGCTCGGTCAACACACCAAAGTCTTCATCTCAGTGAGTATACAATGCTTGGTACATAGTGTCAACTCGGTTGTCTTTCACATATTCACCAACGTGCAATTTATGCTTGGTTCATATTGACCGACCAAACTAGATTCACAAAACATAACATGCAATACCATAGTGCATCTTCATTCATGCTAGTTTGGCATATTCTCAATGAATATAGGAACTGATGTAAAATACAACTTCATAGAGATAAGTTCCATACTTACTTATATTTCTTAGGTGGGGGTGGTGGAATCACCTGATCCATTGGATGAGGTGTCACCAACTGTAGTGCTTGGTCCAACATTATCATTTTTTGAAGCTCTCCTCCACATTTGATTTCTCATTCTCATGATGTCTTCAATAGTATTTCCATTTGAAAAAGTGCTTGACTCTGTCACTCGATCTGTGCAGTCCTTGCTTAAGTGACCGATCCTATGACAGTGTAAGCATGCCATTCCAGGGTTAGTCCAGTTTCTAGATCTTGTTATCTATTTCCTCATATAGTTAGCAGCTATATGTCCATATCTACCACATGCTATGTAATTTACCCAAGTGTTGTAATCCCAAACATATGTATTACCGATTCTTCTCGGTTGATATGCATTTTCTTGTTCTTTAGGTTTCCAGAATTACTTTATCTTTTTCTTGCATTCATGAAATGTGTGGCCATGCATGTTGCAAGTAGGACAACATTTTTCCATGTAAGATTTCTTCTTTGGTTTGTTCAGTTTAGATTTGCATTCATGTGCTTTGAGTCCATGCTTGTTACACTTATAACAATTACCTATGAATGTAGAAGTAGTTTTAGGAATACCTTTTTCCCGCAACTCAGTGGAACATTAGCGCACTAAACACATTGAGCTTCATATGCATTTCATCCGTTAGCAGATTGAGGATGGTGTTCTCACTTTGGAGTACATTCCCACTGACGCGCAGGTTGCTGACATCTTCACCAAACCTTTTTCATCTCCGCGCTATCTTTAGTTGCGTTCTATGCTTGGGGTGACAGAAGTTGTCCTTGGGGGGTCTTATTGAGGCCTTCCTTCATGTTTTTTTCAGCATGTTTGTTTATCTCTTTTTGTAGAGGGATTTTTCCCACTGGGTTTTCTCCTTTATCTCCGGTTCATAGAGATTTCCTTGTTTTGGGTACCTGATCAGGCCTTGTTATCGGGACCCTCTTTTCCTGCTTTCATAGTTGTGCTAGGTTAGCTTACCTCCTGAGCTTCACTTAAGGGGGGTGTTAGAGTATCTATTTATCTTCACTTATTAATTAGATCATGTTGATTTAATTATTAAGTTGTCTATGTACTCTTTTTTCACTTAAGCTGTCTCTTAGGTGCATATAATTAATATTTCATATTAAATATATTGCGTAGCCTAGCTTTTACCTTTTTTAGGGTTTTGTTCACCTTTAAGGTTGAACTTTTGTAATTATTGTTTCATTACTTTGAAAATACAATTTGCTCTCACTCCGCTGAGATTTTCCAAACCCTTGCTTCTGTCTCTTTGGTTTCCTTTCAGCAACAGGTTATTTGCATGTAGGTGTTCTTAGCGATCTGTGAAGTTGGATTTCTCAACTTCTACATGATATCAGTGCAAATTGTATTTTCAAAGTAATGAAACAATAATTACAAAAGTTCAACCTTAAAGGTGAACGAAACCCTAAAAAAGGTAAAAGCTAGGTTGCGCAATATAATTAATATGAAATATTAATTATATGCACCTAAGAGACAGCTTAAGTGAAAAAAGAGTACATAGACAACTTAATAATTAAATCAACATGATTTAATTAATAAGTGAAGATAAATAGATACTCTAACATGTTAAGTTTAGATTTGCATTCATGTGCTTTGAGTCCATGCTTGTTACACTTATAACAATTACCTATGAATGTAGAAGTAGTTTTAGGAATACCTTTTTCTTTTCTCTTGCAAACATTTGATGCGTGGCCTAGTTTTCCATATTGATTACATGAACATTTCTTTGGTCTTGTATTTGTCTAGACATTCCTTTGATCAGCTTGGTTTGATGATTCTCCATGCTCGGTATACCCTAAACCAGTATTGTTGTTGAGTCTTCTTTGTCCATTCAGAAATTCATCCATTCTTTTTGTACTATCTCCATCTTTCTTGATCATATCATTATGTCGTTGAATATCCACTTCATGCTTCAGTTTCTCATTTTCATCTTTTAGTTCACCAATAACTTCCAATTTTCTAGCAAGTTCCATGTTCACTCGGTTGGCCTCATGACTCATAAGAAATATTTGATTGGTGATCTCAAGGTGATGTTCAGTAAGTCTCTATATCTCAGATTATTTCTCCTGCAAATTTTCAGTAATCTTACTCCTATCATCAATAGCCAAAGTTATTTCTTGTTCATCTTGTCTTTCATTATTCATAACATCAATCATTCTTACCATTTGTGTCTCTTGACCGATCTGTTGTACTTTTACTTGTTCAGTCAAATGTTGATTGATTTCATTTAGATCTGCAATGGTTCCTTCAAATGTGTCAGATATACTACCAGATCCAGATCGAAATGAATCAAATAGGTCAGGTATCTCTTCTTCATGATACTCAGTTTCATTGTAGTGAGATGCCATGAATTTTCTTTCAACCAATAACTCTTTCAGTTTGTTTCTTGCCTCTTTGTATGGCTCAAATAAAATCTGTATTTGCAACTTCTGATTCTCAATATTTTTATGAAGCTTATACCTTTCTATTGTAAGATCTTTTATGTTAAGTGATTAAATTTTTCCAAATAAGAGAACTAGCTCTGATACCAATTGTTGTAATAATGGAAGGGTGTGTACTGAGAGGGGAGGGGTGAATCAATACCCTTAAAATTTTTTACAAATTAAACCTTAATACTCATTACTTGCATAACCAACCACTGTAGCTTTTCTAATTCATGCATGCAATATCATAATATAAATGTAAATGCATGTAACAAACATTGAAACATTCATGAAAATCATTTACACATGACACAAGTATTTGATCACGCACAAACCCTTGTTAGAAGGTAAAAAATGCGCTGGGGATGAAACCCACAAAGCTTCACTATCTGTAGAATAGAAGGTGGCTATTAGGGCTACAAGTTGTGATCACTTCTGATGATCTTACTCTGTTAGGAGTAACATGTCAGACATGTTAAGTCTACTCGGTTAAGATATTTTAGCAACATAATGTATGTGTGCACTTGGTTAAGAGATTTACAAAAAAGACTGTTAAGTCCACCTTGTGAAAGGATTTTTCTATTTTCTACAATTGTTAGAGAGTACCAATATATATGACCTAATTGCTGCAATCTCAAATTGCTAATCATAGATCCATTAAGTACACAAAATATATCACCTTATTGTGATGGATAATACCTCTGTTATGCTCGGTAGCCTTGTATGTAGTTCTTTATAAACTGAATTCTCCTTTATCTGTCCTTGTGTATGAAAATCTCTGTCTGATCCATAGATATCCTTGGCGTCTACAACCATGTCATTCTTGATTGATTATTACATCTATATACAAAAGATTTTACCTAATTAGGTTTCACACTTTTCTTGAAAAACTCTAAGATCAAAGGTTTACAACTTGACCTTGATCTCCTAGTTTGCATGGATACAATCAGTTAACTAATTACATCCACAATTAACACTTTTCTTGATCCACAAAAAATGACTATCCAGCTAAGCGAAAAGTTGTTTTAAAGATTAAAGTGCTTTAGCTGACATGTAGGTGAGATCCTCTTTTCTCAATGAAATGTTGTCTCTCGGTGTAGACTGGTGCTCAGTGATGGCTTCATAGAATGGTGCTCAGTGATGTCGCTCGGTTGATATCCTTCTCGGTTGATTGTGCTATCGCTCAGTGTTCAAAAAAAATTTCAGTGATCATGACCAACCGACCAAAACTATCTGCTTATATACTAATGACAACTTCTGATCCTTTATGGATTATCAGAAATCCCATATGTTAATATTATGGAAGTGTTTGAAGATACTTTACCTTAGGATATAATCAATTTATAAATAAAATTAGAATTATAAAACCATCATTATAATACATCAAACAAATTATAAATGGGGGAATCCTTCTAGGTAATGAAAAATGATAATAGAACATAATTTTATTATAAGTCACTTACAACAATGGTCTACTAAAATATAGATTGAACTAAGGGAACACTTATTGTTACTTCCACATGACTAATAATATACACTTTTTCACACCTAATAATTTTTTTTAAAATAATTAATAATGCAATATTTATCAAACTATTGATTATTAAAGACACATAATTTATAAAACATATAGTAAGAACAAGATTTTATAAACCTCTATTAGAAAATTTTATAAGGGTATGAAACCTAATAGCATTATCATGTTATAAAATAAAATCACTTTCCATAGAATTTGAGAAGGTTTTATAAGTATTAGGACAATGAATTAATTAATTTATTAAACCTGGAAATTGATGCATGAGCACCTTTGGATCTTGGCAATCTTGCATCAACCAAAAATATTTTGTTTCATATTTTTCTGATGTTTTAGTTTCTTTCAGCATTTTTTTAGTTGCTATTGCACACCACATGGAGTGTTTGTGGCATCCTATTTTATCTTCACCTAGGTTTTCAACTTCATTGGTTTCTTTGTGTTCGAGTTATCTTGGATTTCTGGCATGACATTACCGTTCTTCATATTTTACAACCAGTTTGTGTTTTCTAATCTCATGAAGGATTTTCCCGATCAGCAAAGCTTTGTGGTTCATATATTGATGATCTTATGTACATGGATGACCTAATTATGTGTTCTCTCATCATGTTTACCTATCTTGCAATATATTCTTATTATTTTAGGTCTTGAACTATATTGTAATATGTTTTCCTGTTCTTGAAGAATGTAATCTTTCCTAGGATGACCTAATGTTTGTGAAGGCTTTATAAAATGATGTAATTGATCCATTGGTAGTATGAAGAATTAATATAGATTTAGTATCTAGATCTTACATCATCATCTTGTGATAGATGGTATAAAAAGATAACCTCTAAAAGGTTCCAGAATAGATCTGCATGTCTGGAATGTAAGACTATGTTGCAGATCCTTTGTATATGATTTTTGGATGACAATAAGAAAGAAGACCTTACATATCTCCCCATAGTTTGTGTTTTTTTAATTTTGTGACTCTTGCTATAAGGATTGGACTGACTTCTTTGAGGTTCTTCCTATTGTTGGCTGCACCAAGTGGTATCAGTGCAAGTTTTCAATTCTTTTGCTGTAGATCATGGTTCCTAAGTTGGAAAACTCCTGAATCTTATTGGTTGTTGGGTGGTAGTGTGTGGATCTAGCCTGTAATTATTAAGGATTCACTCAGAATGGCTTAGAGAGGAAATTATAGAGGTGGAAGGAGAGATGGAGATCTATTTGTATTGGATATGTTGAGACAAATTGTAGCTAGATTGGATGTTGTTGAAACGACCTAGAGAAGAGGTCATCATATTGAATATGTAAGTGATATTGAGGAAGAAACTAATGAAGAAATAGCTGAAGAGGGTGAAACACAAACCAAACTTGAACTTGAACAAGGAGATGACATATTTATAAAAGCCCTAACTAGAGTTAATGCAAGGCCACATTTTAATCCACATAATTATCAAGGTAACTTGGATTCAAATGAATTACTTGAATAGAACACAAAGATAGAGAAGTACTTTGATTATGAGGGTATCGATGAAGAAAAAAGGTAAAATATGCTTGCGCAAAGTTAAGAGTACATGCATCATTATGGTGGGAATATTCGTAGAACGATAGACAAAAAAGAGGTAAAGAAAAAATCAAATCATGGGATAGGATGGTGAACAAATTGAAGGCTAAGTTCTTACTTGTTGATTATCAAGTGATTTTGTTCAGGAAGTTGCAAAATCTAAAGAAAAAGGATCTTATTGGGAAAGGGTATACCGAAGAATTCTATAGATTGGATATTAGATCTGGACATGTAGTGATGATGATGTTAAGAGGGTTGTCAGGTACTTGAATGGCTTGAGGACATAAATTTAAGATGAGATTAGCTTGGTCAAATTGCAAAGTATAGAGGAAGCTTACCAATATTTTGTAAAAGATGAGGAGAAATTGAACAAAAGACATGAAAACAGACAAAGAGGAAGAGGTGGAAGATCCCACAAAGGTAGATCTTATTCAGATCAGAACAAAGGAAATACCAAATTCAAGGAAGAGAACTCGTACTGAAGGGATGACATAAATTTACCGAAAGGAGGTGGCTCAAGTAGCTACAAGAGAATGTTTAGATGGATATTTTTCAAGTTTGGTGTTGAAGGACATCAAGATCTTGAATTTCCTTAAGGAAGTTCCAACAAGAAGACCGAGAACAGTTGCTAAAATGCTTTTGTGGAAGAATAATCTAGTGAATCTTTGAACTGACCCAAAGATGGAGAATCCCTAATGATAAGGAGATCCCTATGTCATGAAGAGATATATAAAGAATCATTGATGAGGAGATTTTTTTTCAAGACAAGATACAATGTTGAAGGAAAGTTTTGTAAGGTGATAATTGACAATGGTTGTTCTGATAACTTAGCTTCTCAAGAGCTGGTCAACAAGATGAAGTTGTAGAAATTGAAACATATGAATCCCTATCAGAGAGCATGGATTAAGAATGATCATAAGGTACTGGTAAGCGAATAATTCCTAGTGAAATTGAAGATTAGATCTTATTTTGATGAAGTTCTTTATGATATTATGCCTATGGATATTTGTCATATCTCGTTGGGTAAACCATGCCAGTATGATAGATGAGATTTCTATGATGGGATAAAGAATAGGTATACTATTGTGGCTAATGGGAAGAAATAAGTATTGTTACCTTTTATAGAGATTCCTAAGAATGAAAATTGCAGTAGTGTTAGAATTTGTTTGGTTTAAGGAAGGAAATTATTGGATGGTTTGAAAAGTGATAATATGTGTTATGCTTTGATTCTTAAGAATTCTAATTTAGAATCAGTAGAAGAACATCTTGTGGCTCGATAAGGGAATTGCTGACTAAATATGAAGACATAGTTTCAGATAATGTACCTGATGGATTAATGCCTGTGACGAGTATTAGTCATTGCATGGATTTAACTCCTGGAGCTAGTTTTCCTAATAAAGTAGCACATATGATGGCACTCACAGAGAATGAATAATTAAATAAGTAATTGCAAGAATTATTGAGAAAGGGTTTGATCAGAGAAAGTATGAGTCCTTGTGTAGTACCAATAGTGTTAGCACCTAAGATGAGTGGAGAATAGAGAATGTGTACTGATTCAAAAGAAATTAACAAGATTATAGTGAAGTATAGGTTTCCTTTACCTAGGATGGATGATATAATGGATTTCCATAGCAGAGCAAAGTATTTAACAAAGATTGATCTAAAGTGTAGTTAACATCATATCCAAATCAGAGAAGGTGATGAGTGGAAGACAATGTTCAAGACAAATGAAGGATTGTATGAATGGTTGGTAATGCCTTTTGGGTTAACTAATACACCAAGTACTTTCATGAGGCTAATGAAAGAGGTATTGAAGAAATTCTTGGGTAAGTTTGTGATTGTTTACCTTGATGACATTTTGATTTTCAGTAAGAATAAAGAGGATCATTTATTGGATCTTAGACAAGTGTTGCAAAGATTGAGGGAAAAAAATTTGTTGGTTAACAATGTTCTTTTATGAGAGAAGAGATAGTATACTTGGGTTTTGTGATCTCGGTAGAAGGGTTGAAGATGGATCCTATGAAATTTAAAGCAATTGTTGAGTGGCCTATATGTGAAAGTGTTGGAGAAGTGAGATGAATATTGTTTTCCAAAGAAGAGATGATGTAGAAAACTTGAAGTTAGCACTTGATGAGTTTGATGGTCACTATGAGACCCTAGTGAAGATTGTAGAAGAAAAGACAGAAATGAGCTACTTGGAGAAGAAACTGATAGAAGTTTGCTAGTCTATTTCATGGGACTTGGGCATTCTGAAATATATTACAGTAAAAGTTAATATTTGTGTTGCACATGGCAGGATACTATTCAATTATTGCATGAACCCAATCAGACATGTTCAAAGCATTGAAGACATTATTGTGAAGGACAGGGAAACCTTGAACAATATGATGGATAGTTGCAAGACCTCCTCAAAATCGGTAATGGAAATGGACAGAGAGGGAACAAGGATTTTTGATAAGCTAAATATATTGGATATAGAGAAAGGGAGAGTCATGTCAAGGTTTGGTTTGTTGAAGAGTTTAATCACTCCTAAACTATCAATTCTTGAAGTACATTTATCAGATATGGAGAAGACAACAAAATCACTGACAAACTCTATGCCTACAGAGACATCATCATATGCACTGAATGGACTAATTCATGTTATTCAACTATTGGTTGAATCATAGAGCACAAAGTGAAGATATTGGAAGATTATTTTCAAGATATTCTAAAAATGGTAAGAAAGCACTAGTTGTATTACTTTTTATGCACCTTTGTCATTGTTATCAAAGGGGGAGAGAAGAGAAAAAAATGAATAAAAAAAATGAATAAGGGAGAAGAGAAGCATAACAGAAGAGGAAGAGAGGAGAGACAATTTTTGTGTTGGAACAGTTAGTCATTTTTTTGTTAAGTGTTGCCATCAATGCCAATGGGAGAGATTGTTGGCAAGTGATCAATTTTGTATGTTATGAATAAGTTTTTGCTTGTCATTTATGTCAACACATATGGCATATTGATCGGTTGAATAGAAGTTAAGTTTTGATGATTCAATTATGGAATCGACTAAGTACAGAAGCAAAAATACAGAGTTATTTTGGGTATTGAAGATCAAGATCGATAAGTTATGATGTGTGAGCTTAGAGGAAGATACTATGGGGAATGTATGAACTACATCTAAGATTGATTTGATTTTGGTGACAAGTATAGAAAGTCAGAGAGATTTGAAGACATGCGACATCAGAAAAACAATGATACAAAGCAGTTGGACTTTAGCGATGATTTGAGGAGTATGAAGTGGACTCCTGGAAAGCTAAGTTGGATTATGATTTTGGATAATATATATTATGGTTATATAAGAGCGCTAACTTTGTATTTTCTCTTTGCATTATTAATTCTATTTTGTATTGAGAGCTGACTATGTAATATTGGTTAAGTGAGTCGACTTGGTAATAAGATATATATATATATATATATATATATATATATATATATGATGAATTTTTGTAAAGTGAAGATATATATGGGAGATTGATGAGCGAATATATGTGTATGTGTGAATGGCAGAGCAAGAAGATGAAAGAGACCATTGGAGAACTATGACTGGAACCATTTAAGCATTGAAGATGTTTATTTTTGTTCATTATTGAAGAACACTTTTTAAAAGAAGTTTTGTTGTAAGGGTTGTAAGCTCAGTTTGCCCCTAATAGGGTGTTGTATACCTTTAATAGGGTTGTATTCCTCTAAAAAGGAATTGTACTATGTAATATTCAGCTCCTAACATGGCTAGGTCTCCTAACAGGTACATTATACTTTAGTGCATGACTGTGGGTACCATCCCCACTGGGGTTTTCCCTTGGGCAGGGTTTCCTCGACAAAAAATAATGGTGTTATGAGTTCTGTGTTATTTGTTTATGCTCTTTTCATTTCAGCAAGTTTGTGGTTTATGTGGAATTGGTTTAAAGTTTGTATTAAGTGTTATAATATTGATCCACCCCCCCTCTTAGTATTAATTAATCCAAACACACATATCCAAAAAGGGTAGATCTAATTGACCGAGTCTTAGGACTATGTTAATCTAGTTGATTGTATCTCGAGACTATGTCAATCTAGTTGACTAAGTAGTTTTGATTCCTTTGCAAATTTTACCCACAAGTTTCTCTCTATTCATACTTTCTATATTTCTTGCTAAAATCTACATACTTACTTTATATTTTTCTATATATGCTAAAAGTCATCATTTTGTTATCCTTTACCCTATTCTTGCTTTGCTCTTTTCAACTCATCATGAGGGACTGATGAATTTATTTCGTGCACAAAATCTTTATTCAATTGGATCACTCACTCTCGAGGTAGTTAAAGTAGAAATAGATCTAGCTTCCTAGTTTTCCCATACAAGCTAGTAAACTTTGTTTCTCCAAATTAACATTCCTTTGTTTATAATTACATGATAAATTTCAACTCATCACAAGGGATTTTTACATCCATTTTGTGCCCAACATCTTTAACCAATTGGATCACTCCTCTCTTGAAATAATTAAAGTGGAAGTAGATCTAGCTTCCTAGTTTTCGCATACAATATAGCCAACTCTATTTCCCCATATCATATCTTATCAATCAAAACTATTTAAAATTTTTAAATATATAAATAATCGATTCTAATCAATATATGTAAGAGTTTCAAGAATGACTTTGGAAAAAAAACTTAAAAGTAAAATTCATCATCATTCTATTTTATTTTTCTTTAAAAAATTAGAATATCAAAAATTTAATAACATTAGATACAAGGAATTGAACAATTCTTATATCTAATGCCTCACTCCATGTGACTTAATATAATTAGTCTAGATAGAATTTTTTCATTACAAAAAATTAATCCAAAAAAATGATATCTATTGGCTATAAATTGTTTCTAAGGAAACTAAGTCTCAATAGTATTTTTTCATATATATTATAATACTTTTAAATTGTATTATAAATTTAATCCAAAAAAATGTCATCTATTCACTTCAACAATGCTATCTGTGTGCTTAAAATGTGTCACACTTCTATGGGTCATTCCATTCAAGGTTGCTCAAGAATGAGGCCTCAAATATCGACTCATAGCTCCCTAGTCATGGAGTGCAAAGGTTTGTGATGGAGGCCCTCAGATTGACTTAGTTGTGCCCCTGCAAGTACACCATGAAATGAGAGATTCAAAGAGGAAAAGCAAGGATGCTAGTCTCCATGATCATCCAATATGCAATGAAATGAAAACTATTCTATATGATTGCAATGCATAAAAGGAAATTAATCCATATGATAATAATGCATGATTAACCTATAAAAGGAAATATGCAAGCTTAATCTATGGAAGAAAATATAAATTTAATCTACGTGAATATCCATGGATGCAAGAAAAAGACAAGAAGAGAGAAGTTGCAATATCCAAGCTTGAGTGCTCAAATTCTCCTCCAAAATTGCTCTCCAAACCTGCAGCATAACAATACATAAAAATTCTATATGAGAATGAGAAGGAGAGGTATCCTTTTATAGGAAAGTGAACGATTGAGATTAAGAGGCAAAAAGAAATGAGCAATGGTGGAGATTAAATCTTGACTAATCCATGTGCTCATTAAAGAAAAAAGCCCACCACTTAGAAAGATGTGATAAAAAAAAGATTTTTATTTAATTTAATTTAATTTATTTCCTTTTTCATCAAATAAAGTACTTTAAGTGGGGATTTTTATTTATTTAATTAAAAGAGGGGTTTTCTTTATAGTTAAATAAAATAGAAGAATTTTATTTAATTAAATGGGAGGAATTTAATTTAATTAAATAAGATAAATTTTATTAAATTAAAAGGGAGATTAAATCTTTTAATTAAATAAAAATGATCAAACCTTAAGAAATATTGAAATAATTGAATTGATTACAATTTGATCAAAGAAATTGATTTGAATTAAAAATATTGCAAAGCATTGATTCAAGAATTTGATAAAATGATAAAATGATAAATGGGGCCCATAGTCTAGGCGACCATTTTAGGGTGCATACATTTTCCCCTCTTTGACTAATGTGTGATCATTCTAGGAACACATGTAGTCAAAGAATGCAGTTGAAGTGTGAGATCGATTTGAGATCACAAAACAACCCAGACGTCAACACCGTTGTAAATAAGTAATTGACATAAGAACAAAGATAAGCTGATTGAAAAAAAGACAAGGTCAACACCATTGTAAATAAGTAATTGACATGTCCGAGATAAAAATCTCAAGCAAGGTTGCCCCAAGCAGAGCAAATGATAGGATTGATAAAGATGAATCAAGGATTGAATTTTAATAGGTATTGCCCCCTCATGATCAAAATCGAAATGAGATAGAGGAGAAATAACAAATTAATAAATTTGATCAAATTGAAATAAAGATAAAGTTCTTGATGTAAGATGAAAGATATAAGGATCACAAAACCAAGGTAGATCATCAAGCATGAAAGATTATGCCCCAAGGTTGAATTAGAAGAAAAGAAGTGGGGTGAAAGCAAATGGAAGATAGAAGT
>MU223248.1:1417572-1430527 GCA_018584345.1 Thuja plicata
CATGGATGCAAGAAGACAAGAAGAGAGAAGTTGCAATATCCAAGCTTGAGTGCTCAAATTCTCCTCCAAAATTGCTCTCCAAACCTGCAACATAACAATACATAAAAATTCTATATGAGAATGAGAAGGAGAGGTTTCCTTTTATAGGGAAGTGAATGATTGAGATTAAGAGGCAAAAAGAAATGAGCAATGGTGGAGATTAAATCTTGATTATCCATGTGCTCATTAAAGCAAAAAGCCCACCACTTAGAAAGATGTGATAAAAAAAGATTTTTATTTAATTTAATTTAATTTATTTCCTTTTTCATCAAATAAAGTGCTTTAAGTGGGGATTTTTATTTATTTAATTAAAAGAGGGGTTTTCTTTATAATTAAATAAATTAGAAGAATTTTATTTAATTAAATGGGAGGAATTTAATTTAATTAAATAAGATAAATTTTATTTAATTAAAAGGGAGATTAAATATTTTAATTAAATAAAAATGATCAAACCTTAGGAAATATTGAAATAATTAAATTATTTACGATTTGATCAAGGAAATTGATTTGAATTGAAAATATTGCAAAGCATTGATTCAAGAATTTGATAAAATGATAAAATGATAAATGGGGCCATAGTCTAGGCGACCATTTTAGGGTGCATACACTATCTACCATGCAAGAGTTTAGAATTTTTTTCTAAGGAAACTAAGTCATAACTTTAAACTATATTGATAAAGAATTATTATGCTTCATTAAAAAAATTATTTATTTATTATATTGTTAATTCAAATATATTAGTCAATATATGGTATATTAATTGTATAAATTATTTCCTCTTGAGAATTTTTTTGTTTAGGTTATATTCAAACCATATGCATAGATATAAATTAAAAAAATTCACATCTTAATCATACTAAAAGCTACATGAGTAAATATAAATAAAAATTGATTGCTAATGCTTTAATCATAATAAAATTTGATCATTATATGATATAAGATAATTAATATTTTAATTAAAAAATTTTTGTATATATAAAAATATCTTAATGCAATAAAATAATTATATACATATAAAAAAATATTAACACATTCTAATAGAAAATTATCTTTCTATGTGATACATTTTCACCTTTTCCTAATCTATATTATAAAAAATAAGATTGAAAAAACCTATATGTAAAATATACATCATTAAAAATTATTTACTTATAATTAAAAATACATTTGTAATTTAAAATAGAATGTGTAAACATATAAATTAAATATTTATTGTTTAAAAATATTTTTTGTATCTTTTATATTTTAAGAGTTAATTTAATATTATATATGTGTATATAAATGTTTACATAAAGATGTGCACATTAAACACATTATCTTATTCATCATTTTTAAATATTAAATTAAAAATTATTATAACAAAACAATTGAATTATTTTCTTAGTTTATTTCATAAAATAAAATAAAAAATATATGTCAATAATATAAATAAAAAAGTCCACTTAATTTTTCAATAATAATATATAAGCTATTTAAAGTGATTAATTATGCATATTACATTATAAGAAGATCTATTTAAATTTATAACTTTTTCATTATTGTTTTAGTGATTAATGTTCCTTACATAATATTTACATTGTATTTTGTAGAACCACAAGATATATTCCTTCATATTTTGTGCAATATTTCATATTATTAGTGAACATCAAATATATTTCATAAATAACAATATTAAAAAATACATCATTATTATTTTAAACTATGTACATAAATACATTTTTATTTTAAAATCAATACAACAAATAACAATATTCAAAAATACATGTCATTGTTTTTTTAAACTATGTATATAAATATATTTTTATTTTGAAATCAATACAATAATATACATTAGGAAATATCTTATAGATGGTAATTTAGATAGTACAACATTCTATATTTTGTATATCATGAACAAGGTTTAGAGAGAATGCATGTTAGAACCCCTGCATTTTTTGTCAATTGAGGAGCTGCACTCCCATTCTCAACTTTGAAAACTTCATTACTGTTGTATATATTAGTCCCTTCATTTTTCCCTGATGATACAAAATAAGCTCCATTATAAAAAGCATCTCGTGTAGATCTCCACACCCAGTTTGCACAAGTTGATGTTGATTCACATCCTACACGCATTGTTACTTCCTTCTTGTAGCTTTCATTTGGTGCAGTGAAACTATTCCCTTCACTTAGAATGGTTGGATTTGAACTACCACCAATAGCATATATACTCCATGGGTCATAATTATTGTTTGCAACATGTATAAGTCCATATCGTGCCCTACAAATCCAATTTCCTTGTTTTCATAAATTTCAATGAAAGAAAAGAAATTTCAAAGAATTTCATTCATGTACTTATTTTTCTATAAAAAATAAATATATATGGCTTTAAAAGATCAAATTAATAGAGCGTGTACATAAATAGAGCATATCTCATTAAGCATGTTTCAAATGAACTCAACTTTTTCTCTATTAAAATGATATACTTGTCTTTTTTACCTTGGCATTCGTTGTCCAGCATTGGGTCCAAATTGATTGAATGCCACTGTCACCTTCATACTTTTGTCATCACTGTAGTCATCACCATGCCCTAACAACATCACCTATCCAATATCCAACAATAATTAATAAATTTCCTAAATATTCACTAATTAACTGTATATTTCAATTAAAAATCAATACACCTTCACTTATGCCCTAACAATATCACATATTTAATATCAAACAAAAAATAATATTTTTCTTTGAAAATTGACTAATCAACTTTATATTTACAATTATAGAAAATAATACATCACCTATACCCTTAAATCCTCACATATTTAATATTAAAAATTAAGAACTTTGCATTACAATTAATAAAGCAATACATCACCTATACCCTAAAACTATCACATATTCAATATTAAATAATAAAAATAATTTTCTTAAATAATCATATATGTATCACTATACTGTACCAAAATAATAATAACTTTGCATTACAAATTAACAAAACAATACATCACCTATACCCCAAAAATATCGCATATTCAATATTGAATAATAAAAATAATTTTCTTAAATACCCATATATATGTATCACTATACTCTACCAACATTAAATTTTTTTAGTAATCTAACCTTATACAATAAATAGAAAACTACCAAATATTAAACTATTATGCAATTGACAAAAAATTAATGAGAATGTATATGACATTTTAAATTGGTCACAGAAAGAATTGCTTACTTTATGATGGTTGAAGAAATGATTATTGGAAACAGTAACTCCAGTGGAAGCAAGTGTGACGTCAACCAGACCATCAGAAGAATTGGAAAGAGAATTATGATCGATCCAAACATTTGTAACATTGCGCAGAGTAATGGCGTCGCCATCCTGAGGATGAACAGGCACCACTCCAGAAGACTCGCTTATCAAAACATTCCCCAAAACACTCGTATTACACCCGTGTATATGCAAACCGTGTAGAATAACATGACTCACTTTCCTCATAAACAGACACGGCCCGCCATTGCCAATATGAACTTCTGCTCCCCTGCCGTCAATTGTCTTATTCCCAGCAATGTACAAAGGCATTTTGAGCTTTATGTTCAGATTCTTAGAGAAAATTATCCACAGTGACCTTTCTCGTGTTGCTCCGTAGCGCAGAGTACCTGGTGCAGGATTTACAGGGTCGTCATCTGAGGTTGTGACGGTGTAAAAAGCTCCTCCTTTGCCTCCCATGGCGGAGCTTCCGAAGCCCACTGCACAATCTGCGAGTTTCATCCTGTTTTGATCCCAGTTTGAATCTCCTCTCCAGCAGCTGTCTATGGGGTTATCAGAAAAACAAGATACAATTGTACCAAGGAAAACAACGACTGCTAATAAGGTAGGGGAAGCCATTTTTAAGGAGCAGAATTTAGAATTTCTCCTAATCGGCTATGTTATTATTGTAAGCAGATTGACTGCGTTTCTGAGTTGTGAGATAATCTTTGTGTGGTTTTATAGACACCCAATTGGAGTGTTTTACTGGGATTACATGTTCTTTTTTGTTGGGCGCTATTGTTTCTCAGTGAAGAACATATTTCAAAGGTATGTGACCGTTGAAGCTGATTTACTGCAAAACAATGGCGACGTGTGTGTATGATCTGGATTACTGATATGACATGTGGGTCGACAGTGATTTTGATTAGAATGATATGAGATCTTATGAATTGAAATTTTGTTTGCTCTGTGATGAAAGTTTGAATGCTTTTGGCGATGTAACTGGAACACATATTATTAACCGGAAACGCCG
This sequence comes from Thuja plicata, assembly GCA_018584345.1. Lineage (NCBI taxonomy): Eukaryota > Viridiplantae > Streptophyta > Pinopsida > Cupressales > Cupressaceae > Thuja > Thuja plicata. The sequence continues at coordinate 1,421,868 of MU223248.1, forward strand.
ATTCCGGTTTGGTGGTTTTTGAGAAGGATTTGAGTTTGTGTTTGCGCAAGAAAATGCGCTGCCAATTAATAATTTCTTGCAGTTAAGATCGTATGATCAGTTTCAGTTAAATGTTGCCAAGAAGATCTATAACTCCTTAATGGTGAAAATTGGACAACAAATATCATCTTAATTACATCTTTAGTCAATCAAAGTGCACGTACAGTCAACAACAGATCAAATAATGGCAATGAGTTGAAAAACTTAGTAGATGGAAGAGAGTAGCATTTCAAATATTTCTAAACTGCATTCATTGAAAAATAAAATAACTTAATATATTAAGTTAATTCATTATCAATAGTACATTTTATTTTTTATTTTTTTTGGGGTAAGAAAGGTGGTCCAGCTACTTATTATATTATATTATATTAAATTATCAATAGTAACATTATTTTTATCCACTATTTATTTCTTCATTTGCATTTTAGAAATTCTAAAAAATTGAGATCAATTATTTATTTTGAACAATTCATAATTTTAGTTGAGTAATCAGATATTGTCATAAGAACCAAATATATCAATATAGAGCTTATATGTAAATAATGTATTTAAGGTATGTTTGAATGTTAAAAAAACTAGTATTCTAAGTCTATTTTAATTCCTACTTGTATTATTTAACATTGCATTCTTATTGTTATGGATCTTGCAATTTTGATATCAAGTTTAGAAATCAAGCTATAATTAAATCTTTCATGAATCAATAGAGAGGTGTTTATAGGTATCTTATATGCATAATGAATAAATATAATTTTCTTTTTCTTCTATATAGTAAATGGTCTGTGGAATATTCCTCCTATTCATATCAAAATTTATAATTTTATTATGTTGCATGATTTTAGAGATCTACTTTATAAAGACCTTATAAAATAAATTTAAGTAAAACCCTATATTGATATATACATTGAAACAAATGTTATCAACATAGAAGATAAAGGGTGTATGGCTATGTATGACACCTACACTTCTTTAAGAAAAAAAAATCTTTCATTTATTTTGTACGTGATTATCACTAGTATATTATAAGATAATGAAATGATGTGTTTAAAAAGATCTGAATTATGAGGGATATATTTATGTTGATCTTATAAAAGATATTTCCTTTTATAAACTTTCTTCATGATTTAGATGTCTCCATCGGTAACTAGTAGTTTTAGAAGATCACACATATGCCTTTAGATGTATATTTCTGGTGCAACCAAGGACATGACGAACCTCAAAGAAGGTAGTCCAATCCTTTCAGCAAGAGTCACACATCGGAAACAACACAAACTATGGAGAGATGTGCAAGATCTTCTTTCTTATTAGCATCCATAAATCATATACAAAGGATCCGCAACGTGTAGTCTTACAATCCAGGCATACATGCATATTATAGAACCTTTTAGAGGTTATATTTTTATACTATCTATCACAAGCTCACACTATAAGAGCTAGCTACATAAGCTATATTACTTCTTCATGCTACCAATGGATCAATTACATTAGTTTATAAATGCTTTGCAAGAATCTGGTCAGCCTGGGAAAGATTACAATCACCAAGAATAGGAAAATGTATTATAAGATAGGTAAACATAATGAATGAACCCATAAGTAGGTCAACCATGTACGTAAGATCATTGAGATATGTGCTACAAAGCTTCACTGATCGGGAGAATCCTTCAGGAGATCGAAAAGCACAACCTGGCTGTGAAACAGGAAGAATGATGGTGTCCTGCCAAAAATCCAAGATAACTCAAACATGAAGAAACCAATCAAGCTGTGAACCTAGGTGAAGATAAAATAGGATGTCATGAAAACTCCATGATGTGTGCAACAACAACTGATCCAAACTGAATGAACGCTGAAAGAAACTCAGAATCAGAAAACAAGAAACAAAATATTTTTGGTTGATGCAAAATTGCCAAGATCCCAAGATTCTCCTACATCAGACACTCGGGGTTATTTGAAAAGTGAGGCTCTCAATTTGGTGGGGATAAAGGAAAACCAAAATGGTCAACCCCTGATAAATCCATGAAGAATCCTCAACTGGTCTATCTCTCCACTTTGCAAGATATTCTCTATACTGCTTACCTCTGGTACTTTTGCTAATTCTTCTATCTAAAATAGTCTCTATTTCTTCTTCTACTTCTTAGGATACTCATCATCAATGATTGATTCATCCCTTTCCCAACAATCTGATTCATGATACTCATAAAGATCTACAATATTGAATATGGGCGATATATCCATGTTCTCTAGTAACTCCACTTCATATGCATTTTCTAAGTCACATCTCCTCAAGACTTTACACGGTCCAAAATACCTCATCTTCAAATTGTAATATACTCCAACTAGAAATATTCCTTTCTTCAAATAAACCATTACCTCATCTCCCACTTCAAATTCCTTGTCTTATTTTCATATCAGCTCTCTCCTTATACTTCTGTTTCATATCTTCCAAATGTTGTTTGAATTGATTGTGTAATCCATTCATGTGTTCTACAAATTCTTCTGCTTCTACATTCCTCTTGACTTCATGACTGATATCCCTCAATTTGTATACTCCCTTAGGGTTCATGCTAGTAATTATCTCAAATGGTTTCTTCCATGTATTCCTATTAACTAAATTATTATATGCAAACTGTGCTTGTGCGAGAACTAAATCCCAATTACATGTCTTCCTCCAATGAAACATCTCAGTAAATTACCCAAAATTTTGTTAACTACTTCTATTTGTCCATCATCTGGTGGATGAAATGTATAACTAAACTTTAATTCAGTATTCATCTTCTTCCAAAGTGTCCTTCAAAAATAACCAAAAAACTTACTATCTCTGTCTAAAACTATACTCTTAGGTAACACATACAATCTCACAACTTCTCTAAAAAACAAATTGGTTATATGTACTACATCTAGTGTCTTTTTACATGGTATGAAATTATCCATCTTTGAAAATTTGTCTACAACCACAAATATAGAATCATGTCCACTTGAGGTCTTCGGAAATCCAAGCACAAAATCCATAATAATATATTCCCAAGGTCTAGTTGGCACCGTCAAAGGTGTATATAATCCATTATTCTCACTACTTCCCTTCGCAACTTGAGAAATTTTACAATTCTAAACAAATTTCCTTACATCCTTATGAATCTGGGGCCAAAAATAATTATCACTCACCAAAGCCATTGTCTTATCAATACCAAAGTGTCTAGCTAATCCTCCATAATGCTTCTCCTTGACCAAATTATCTCTTATTGAAATTCTAGGTACACACAACTGAATTCTTCTAAATAACATACCTTTTTGAATAAAATAATCCAACCATTTACTTCAGTTTTATACAACAAGTTCTCTCCAATCTTTCCAAGGTTTGGAAAAATTAGGCTTATCATCTTACAAAGTCTTCAATTCATCAAATCCTTGTACTTCAATTCTTGTCTCTATCAAAAAATTTATCCTTCTACTCAAAGCATCAACAACCTTATATGATTTCCCACTCCTATGTTTCAACATAAATCTATAACTCGACAAGAATTCAACTCATCTCATATGTCTCAAATTCAACTTACTTTGACTATTCAAATATTGCAATGCTTGATGATCTGTATATAATAAATCTCATTAAGCAACAAGTAATGTCTCCACTTCTTCAAAGATTAAACTATGGCGTAGAATTATTGATCATAAAATAAATACTTTTACTTGGTATCATTTAACTTTTCACTAAAGTAAGCAATATTTTTTCCTTCTTGAGTTAGTACTACTCCAATCGCATTTCCACTTGCATGATAGTCCACTTGAAATACTTACTAAAATCTAGTAAAGCTAACACAGGTTGTTTAGTCACTTTTTGCTTCAACAAATCAAAACTTCTTTGTGCTCTATGTCTCCACTTGAATTCTTTCCTATCTCCCCTCATTGTCTAAGTCATAGGATTAAAAATCAAACCGAAATTCCTAATAAACTTCCAGTAAAAACTAGCCAATCCATTAAATGATCTATGTGTACTAGAAGCAATTTGTTCCTAGTATTGATTGCTTTAGACATTACCTTAGTTTTCTTGTCACTTTTATGCTCAGATCTCTCCTTTTCTTTAGTGAGTGCAGTGAAAGATAGACTCACCAACTCATCCTCATCCATGAGATCAACATCAACATTAATAGGTTTGTCTTTACTTGCCAAAAATAAGGTAGAAGATGTATCAATTTCAGATTTGACTTCAACTTTTGCTTCTTCTACTTTCTGCTCCATTTCTTTTTGTTCTTCCTCTCTCTTTTCTTCATCCTCAGCCACTATACTATCAATGTTTCCTTCAAATGGATCCTTTTCATCATGTGAAGTGTCAAGAGTCACAGTCACACCAGAAACATAGAAATTTGGTTGCATATCATCTTCACTCTTCTCACACTTGCCTCAGATATTTTGGAACTCTCTCCCATTCCTAAGGGTGTAGGAATTATAGCTTTAGGAGGTGGAGTCTTCTCAAGCATAGTAGTCATTAGTGTCTGATCTAATGCTCTCCGAGTCTCTTCAGTAACTTCATGATACTTTATTGCCATAATCTTCACTAACCTTGCCTTGGTCCTCAATAAAGTTTTTAGCTCACCAAATATTCTGTTTGACTCCTGCATAGAAATTACAGGTAACATGTTATCAATTTCTTGATTCCTAATTGTCTCATCTTCAATATGTGCTAACTGTTTTCTTTTTTCCAGTCTTCCATACAACTCTTTAGGTACACTTCCCTCTATCTCTAACAATTTTTTCTTGAAAACAAGTAGGTGATTTACCACAATATCTTCAATCATAAGTTTATCAGTTTCCTCATACCTATCATAGTAGTAAGTACTTGTTTATTGAAAATAGCTTCCCTTTCTCAATAGCTCTCTTCTCAATCATCTTTAGGTCTGGTTTCCATACTTGTCTGTCACTTTCAGCTTTCTTCTCTTCTCTCTCAGTCCTTTGTTCTTTAGGTGGTGAATCTAGTTTTTTGGATTTAGTGTTAACTCTAGGAACAATCTTTAGTACCTCTTCTTGTGATGTTTTCAGTGGTGGTGAAGGCATGGCTACATCAATAAAAATATTAGGTGGAGTAGCTACAATTTCAGGATGTGGAAGGGTTGCAGTAGCAATACTTGCCAATCCATATGAACATTTTTCTAACTTTTCCTTTACTTCCTTCAACTCTTCCCTAGTCAATCCTGCCTTAACACCACATTCATGAATAATTTCAAGTATACTTTCCTTTTCCTCAAGCCTTTCGTATGTTCCTCTCTTACTTTTTTTTATTTCTCTTCATAAGTGCCCCATCTATTTTTGGATGAATCTATCTCAAATGCCAATACATGTTCGATCTACATATTTAAGACTTCTGAACTAACCTCATATCCCATAAGATAATACCATTTCTTCCTCAGTATAACTGGTTCAAAACATACACAGTCTATCTCAACCATAAAACATATTGTGTCCTTATATTTTTCAACTAAGTCTTCAGGAATCCTGTATCTCTCTTCCACCTACCTCTGAAGAATCTTAATCATGCCAAATAGTTCTCCATCAACCCATGTGCTATTCTATCTTCGATAGCTCTTAGAAATGTGAATACCAATAGGTATCCCTTTTCTCCAACCACTAGGGTTCATACCTAGAAATTTGTGCTCAATGTGAATGTACATGTGGACTAGCAGTGAACCAAATCTGAAGGTTTTGGACTTGTCTTTCTTTATCAACATGACATTCTCCAAAAACTATTGTGCCAATACTTCGCATAGATTATAATTAGTATTTTCTTTAACCATTCTGTAAGCCATCATAATGACTCCTGTAGATACTGAATTAGGTCTACTAGTATAGTAAAATTTGTAACCAAGTATCATCAAAATCAATCTCACATCCTGTAGATAAATGTCATTCACTGTCATAGCTTGCCTATCCCATTTTGAGTGTGTTAGGGTTTCAACTTACTTCTTTATATGCTTATCCATCATAGGGATGACTCCAATATTATCTAGTCTAGTGAGCTCATGTATTAGTTGACTACAAATCTTTATAGGTTGTTCACCTATCTAGATAAACTGATCATGAACTCTGCTCAGCAATATTTTAAACCATTCCTCTTCGCTAAATTCGTATAAGTCCAGAACTTTTATAATTTTTAACTCATCTACATGTTTGAACTCATCTCTCATTTTTCCATTATTAGTCATGTACTCCACCTCAATAGAAATTTCATCAACACTCATTATGTCATACTTGCAATGAATATATTCCCTAATATCTTCTACATGCAAGACGTCGTGGAGTTTCCTGAAAAATGCTCCTTTAGGGCCGTCTTCACACGACTTAAAAGGATGTTTCTTGAATTTATACCTAGGTCTAGGTCTATCCACAACATCATATATCAAAGGTGCATCCATAGCTTTTGTAGATGTAAATGATGTAAATACCTTTTACACGGTAAATTCTGAGCATTTGTTTTGATCGATTACGCAAGGTAGTTGCTGGACAGTCTGGATCTCTCTGCTCTCTAATCTCCTTAGGTCACTTCTCATCAAATGGTAAGGAAATAGATAACCATTAGGTGCTTTATACATTGTTAAGTGTTAAAAACTCACATCACCCAATACTTTCCAGTCAATCATAAATCTCGTGATCATAATATATGCATTGTCTGATGTTGCGCTCTTAGATATACGTTCCATGATGTTGGCCAATATCATACCTAAGCTTGCTAGAGCTTAATCTACATAATCAAGGGTTGGATATATTTTGGTGTGCTCATCCAATGCTCCCCCTAAGGCCATGCTTGACCAATTAGGTTGATTCTTCTTTGGTAGCATCAGGCAAAGATCCAGTAGCATCTACTATCTCTCCCTGAACCAATATCTCACTTGTCTATTTGATTTTCCATATCTTACCACTGATGTTATCTTCTGATTTCTTGAAACAACTATCAAAATCACTCTTGAGTTCTGCAATACTTTTACCAGTATCATTGTCATTCTTCTTTGTATTCATAGGAGGTGGTACTCTTCTATTATTTACTTCATTATACCTGCAAAACTTTGCTATATGACCTGGATTGTTGCATTTGTAACATATAGGAGGTCTTTTGTCCTGATTAACTTGTAATTTACAATTCCTTGCAATGTGTCCAAGGTTGTTACATTTGTAGCATGTGATCTTAGCTGCTGATTCTCCTCTATTGTTGTCTTGTCTGTATCTAAACTAATAAGGTTTCCTACATTTTGTCTTCTTGTGCCCATATGCATTACAGTTAAAAAAATAACCAGAAATTTTTTTGAAAGGGGAATTACCTTTGAAATCTCTTTTCATGTGTCCAAACTTGTTACAACCAAAACATCTACCTCTGAAAGGTGTGATTTTTTCTTTAGGTTCTTCAAGAGTAGGTTTTTCTGCATCAATCTTCACATCTAGTTTCTCTTCTTGATTCTTGGAACATGAAGCTTCATTGAAGCCAATACCATTCATATCACCTTTAGGCTTATGTTTGTCTCTTTGTTCATCGATCAAGTCACTACTCATGTGAAGTTTCTCAATGTGTTTCTTTGTCTCAACAAGTTCACCCTTTATAATCTAATTATATTTCTCCAATTATAGATAATTGTTCTTGTAATGGTCAGCCTCATTATTCATTTGTTCCATCAGAACATTTTTATTTTTCAAAGTATCTTCAATCATGATCTCAACATTCTTTTCTTGTTGAATTTATTTAGCCATTGCTTCATTCTCAAGCTTCAGAGTTTCATTCTCTTGTTCAAGTTTCTTTATCTGATATGAATTGTCATTGTCCAAATCTTCTTTTATCTAAACCATAAGATATTATCTCTGATTTATAGAAATTTCAAGATGGTCCTTAAGTTTCTTGATGAATCCATCAGCTCTCCTTAATATGAATCTCAAGTCACCATTTTCTTCTTTTTCTTTATCAAGGTCTTCTAGTGTAGCTTCAAAGTTCTCTTGAAAATTATTTGAATCCATTCTGATCTCCCTTAAGTTGTTAAGATTTCACTCCAAAGGCCAAAATATCTGATACCAATTTTTAGGATTAAGTAGTACTAAGAGGGGGGTGAATCAATATTATATCACTTAATATAAACTTTAAACCAATTCCACATAAACCATAAACTTGTTGAAATGAAAAGAGTATAAATAAATAACACATAACTCATAACACCATTATTTGTTGTCGAGGAAACCCTGGCCAAGGGAAAACCCCGGTGGGGATGGTACCCACAATCATGCACTAAAGTATAATGCTCCTTTTAGGAGACCTAGCCTTGTTAGGAGTTAAATATTACATAGTACAATTCCTTGTTAGAGGAATAAAACCCTTTTAAAGGTATGCAACACCTTGTTAGGGGACAATTGAGCTTACAACTCTTAAAACAAAACTTATGTTATAAAGTGTTCTTCAATAATGAACAAAAACAAGAATCTTCAATGCTTAGATGGTTCCAGTAATAGTTCTCCAATGATCTTTGTCATCTTCTTGATCTGCCACTCACACATACACATATATTCGCTCATCAATCTCCCATATATATCTTCACATATATTCGCTCATCAATCTCCCATATATATCTTCACTTTACAATATATATATATATATATATATA
>MU223248.1:1460771-1482924 GCA_018584345.1 Thuja plicata
GTGTGTGTGAGAGAGAGAGAGAGAGAGAGAGAGAGAGAGAGAGAGATTTGATTAGTCATGCTAACCAAGGTTTCCTTTTGCAACAATGTCTAGCGATGAGATTTGCACATGTGACATCCACCAGATTAATATATAATGTCAAACACTAGAGGTGAAACAAGTATTCAAAGATTGTTACAGATAATGCCAAATACTAGAAGTGTACAAGATAATGTCAAATAATAGAAGGGAAACAAGTATTCAAACACTGTTGCATCTCTCTCTCTCTCTCTCTCTCTCTCTCTCTCTCTCTCTCCTTCCTTTTGTGATTTTGTGTCTAATATAGGGCATACACCCTATAGTGCAAATGCCATATAGGGTGTACGCCCTATAGGGCGCATGTCCTATTGTGAGTATAGGGCGTGCACCCTATAGGTCGTGCACCCTTTTAATGAAATTGAAGTTTACCAAGCCTAAGGCTTGGATTTTCCTTGGAGTTCCAACCCAGAGTCTTGGAGGATTCAAACAGGCCTGAGACGTGTTTTCCAGCAAACCTACTAAAAAATAACATTTTTTCTTGTGTGCTCACCGTCAGGTTTGTACGTAGTTCAATAACGATAAAATCAGATGACATGATATTGTAGATCTCTCTTATAGCTATCTAACCATGTAATTTATTTTGAATTCTCATTATGTTAAGCATTTCATCTCTAATTTCTTTTCTAAGTATGTCCTATTTTTGTCAAAAACCAATGTGTATTCATTTGGTCTTAGATTTTGGCTCGTTCATCGAATTTTGAAAAAAATTACATTTTCAAAAACTAGACTCGATTCTACACACTTTAAAAAAATTAAGTTTTGATTTTCAATTAGTTTTCAATGATTTCTAGGGGGAGCACACAGAAAATTCACGTTTTCAGGATGTGTACACTTTGGAAAATGACAAAAAATCACATTTTCATCAAAAATTAGCAAAAAAATATGGGATAAACTAGGTGGTGTTAGCTAATTTCTCACTGGATCGATTAATTTTTTTTAAAAAAAAATTAACATATTAAGGGGAGCACACTAGACGCTATGTTATGTTTTTTCACAAAAAATAGGACCACTTTTTGTGCTTCCCATTTTTGAGGGCCTTAATCTCCACCATTTCTATAAAAAATTAGTAGTTTAGAAACTAGATTTGGAGTAGAACAACTCTTGTTTTTGTCACATTTTAAAATTTTGAGTGTAAGTATCCTCAATTTCTTGTTGAATTTTAGAGTTTTCTGATTTCAGAAAAAAAAAAAAGTGGCATCTTATACCCCCTTTTTGGTCCCCCATCTTTGTGCACTTACCCATGCATTAGGAAATTTTTACAAGAAACTAGTTAAGGGCTCACAAAATGGATTCATCCATGTGGAGGAGGCATGTATAAGACCTTAAAAAGGTACTTTAAAAAGGTTGGAATCCTTTTGGAATAATTTTACTCTCATAATACAATTGACAACTTTCTGAGAATTATGAACAGTCTAGTTGCAAATTAAGAAACTTGTATTTTATGGATTGAATATATCTTATTTTAATTTTAATTAGTTAAAATGGGGTATTTAATTCCTCCGTGTTCTTGGTAGTTTCATTTTTATTTAGTTTTGTAGTTTCAATATAAATCAAGACTTGAAACTGTGTTCTCAGGCAGTTTTGGGGTCTTGGTGAAAGAATGCCTCCATATTGAAACTCCATCGTGGAATATACATGACCATTGTAAATATTTAAGTGGATGATATTTACAATATTTTTATTCTGGTGGCAAGTCAATAAACTCAAAACCAATATTTTGAGAACATGCCCTAGGCGAGCACAGTGAACGCCCGACTAGGGATTCTTATGTTGCAGAGTTTGTTTCTTGCAGGAATGGATTGTGAAATGAAATCCAAGGCTGCATTAGGTTTCATGTATATCAAGGTAAATCTTGGTTTCTAGGAGAATTCCACATAAATCCATCTGATGGTTTTTTGAGACCAAAGACCAGCAAAATAGAGTAATTAGGCCTAAAATGGGGGTTTAGGGTTTGGCAATTCTATGAAAGATTGAATAGCCAAGACCTACATAATATTTTAGGTTTTCAAAAAGGGTTTCCATAATGGTGAAGATTTTGGTAGGTTGTTTTAAATATTTTTGAGTTAGAGCCCAAAAACCTCAGACTTAGGACTAACTGAGACCTACAAGCCTAGTAGGCTTAAAACTATCAAATTATGTAAGAGATGAAGAATTTCCTAGTTGAAAAACTAGAATGGATTGGTGAATAGGTAATTTGACATGTTTAGAAACCTTTTTAACTCCTACAATAGTGTCTTGTAATATTGGAAAGAATAGGTCAAGCCAAGGATGAGTTTATAAGCCACCTATATGAAAAATTTGAATACTAGTGGAGTAACATCTTAATGATTGGGAGTCCTAGATTAGGAACCTAATGATTAAAGGTTCAAGAGAGACAAGAAGGTGAGTAGAACCTAGAGTCTCCATATCACCATGTAGTCTTCATAATAGGATTTTTAGTAGACCCTAGCCTCTTAATTAGCCATTAGTTCAACCTGTTCATTCAATTCATTCTGATCCTAATTTTTTACTTCCACAATATGATTGTTCTCTTCAATTATTTTATACCTGAAAGTTCTGTTTGATCTTTGTACATTCTCATAAACTCTAGCATTTTCACTTTCAACAATCTGCTTCAGTCTATAGTTATAAAATTTATATGCTTTTCTCTTAGTTGAGTAACCAAGAAAAATTAATTCATCACTTATACAATAAAACTTTCCAATGTCTTCATCTCTTTTGATATAGCATTTACTTCCAAAAATACTAAAGTATTTCACTTTAGGAATATTACCATGCCAAAGTTCATAAGGAATCTTACCAGTTCCTTTCTTTATCTGCACTCATTTCAAGGTATAAACAATAGTGAGTTTATTTCTTCTCTCTAGTATATCTGTGAGACATTTCCTTCAATGATGATAGTCCTAGCTATGTCTAGAAAAATTCTATTCATTCACTCTGCAACACCATTCTGCTATGGGGTTTGCAAATCACAAGTCTACCTATTGATCCTATGTTCTTGTCAATAAGCATAAAATTCACCAGATGTAAATTCTCCTCCTTTGTCTGATATTAGGCACTTTGATCTTTGTCCAAACTCTTTTTTAATCATCATCTTGAATATCTAAAATTTTAGAAAGGCTTCTATTTTTTCTCTCAAAAATGTAACCCACATCATCCTTGAATAGCCATCAATGAATAACATGAACTATTTGTCACCATATTAGCTTCTTGTCTTTGTAGAACCACACAACTATGTATGTACCAAGTCTAGCAATTTATTTGAAGTATATGTCTTACTCTTAAAATTAGATCTAGTTAACTTTCCCAATTGACACTCTTTGCGCAAATTGTTAGGCTTCATCAATTTGGGAAAATCTCTTAAAGAATTAGTAGTGCTAACCTTCACCATATTATCAAAATTTATTTGACAAAATCTTCTATAACACAACCAACTATCATCAAATTTTTCAATTAGAAATTTATTCTCAACAATTTTCAAATGAAATAGATTACCAACAGTCTGTGTACCTGATGTAATTAGCTTTCCATTTCTTCCAATGATTTTTCACACTCCTTATATGAATTACAATTTGTATCCCTTTTTTAATAGTTGTCTGACATTCAACAAGTTATAGATTAATCCTTCAACATACATAACATCATCACTACTAGTTACCATCAAGATTAATATATTATTTCACTTTTATCAAGCAAGGCATGTTGTTACTGAACCTAACAACACCACCATCATAATCTTCAAGCTTCACAAACTTATTTTTATCACCACTCATATAATGTGAACATCCACTATCAATGATTGATTCATCTCTTTTAACATGTGAAACTAATGCTATCTCTTCCTTAGGATTATCTTTTTTAATAGCAACAAACACAATATCTTCATCACTAGCACCCGATTCATAATCATTCACACCTTCTTTAGTAGCATAAAAACTTCTATGATCCTCAAGATGGAATTTCTTAGATTTGACCTTAGATTCCTTCAAGATTTTATTTGGACATCTAGATGCAATATGACCAATCTTATTACAAGAAAACCATTTCAAAGGTAACTTTCCTTCATACCTACCAAAGTATTTAGAAAATATTCTTGCAATCAAGGTTTATAGTTCATCAATCTTCCTTTCGTCTTCCATGATCTCTTCCCACTGCTTAAATAGTAACTGTCTTTTATTACTTTAGAATATCTCTTTCCCTGGTCATGCTTGGTCACACTGGCTTTGAATGTAGTCTTAATCTTCAAAATTTTCTTAGAAAGTATGGTCAATAGCTTCAAATTTCTCACTGTAACACGCAAACAATGATCTCATAATTTTTTATATGACCTCATTATCTTCTAAGGTACCACCAAAATTTTTTATTGAACTAACCAGATCATTCACCCTCTGAATATAGGATGAGATAGTCTCTCTTTCACTCATCTTCATATGCTCGTACTTTTATTTTAAACCCTGCAACTTAGCTTTCTTTACATACTTTTCACCTCTATAAATAGTTTTGAGTTTAGTCCATACCTCATACACTGTCCTCAATCCATAGATGTGAGAATATTTTGTATCTAATAGGGCGCTGACCAAATCTTTCCTTGCTAACATATTTTCCTTGAATTTATTCTTCTCAATAATTGTAGCCTGAGTTAGGTTGTTAGGAATAGAATAAGATTTCTCAATGATCTCCTAGTATTCATCTCCCATATATATCAAACAAGTAGTAATATGATCCTTCCATATCACGTAATTAGTTTCATCAAACTTTAGATTGTCTTTCCTAATGCTTATCATGTAAGATCTCCTTCAAGAAATTAAGCTCATCCAAAGGACTTAGCTTTGATACCAATTGTTAGGCCCAAAGAAGACAAGAAAAAATGAGAGGGGGGTGAACCAAATGTACTCATAGTTATTAAAACTTTAACAATTGAATCACTTATATATCTTAAAGATAAAACAATAATGCAAGATCTACAATACACAAATCACAACACCATGTTTGTTCACGAGGAAACCTAGTTAAGGGAAAACCCTGGTGGGAGTAAAACCCACAAGATAAATGTACTATGCTAATAGTAGTGCCCGGTTAAGAACAAATAAGAAAAAAGAAGAATGTACTTGCATCCACATGCCCACTACCTAGAGCACACTTCTCACAATACAATGATCAGGACTTCAGTTGGGTTCACCGATCAATCACTGATGATAGTTACAAGGGGTGGAAAAACTATCCAATACAACCGAACCAACTTACAACATATCCTATACCAATATAGTTCCAATGAAGTACAATTTCTTCTTGTTTTTTAGATTACAAACATCTCTCTCTATTCTATCCACACCACACATCGCAATGACAAATGATCACCTATTTATACATATTACAATGAGTGACAATAACAAGGGCGGCCAAGTCCTATACAAATAAATGATATGAATACTAAGCTCAAACACCAATGCAATCCAAATTAAGTCAGCCAAGACTTAAATAGGACCCAAAACATCATTGATGAACATGCAACAACATCTCAAAATCCATGACATGAATCACAACATGTTACTTCATCAAGTCAGCTAAGACCTAAATGAAGAAACACCAACATGATCAACAAATCACCAAATACAATCACCTCGATCAATGCTAACCAATAGCATGTTCATAACATGATCCAAGAACACCATAAATCACCATGAACATCCTCTCAAACATCTCAACCTTGAAATCCAAACTCTTCTCTATATTGTTCATCATGAACACTGAACACTCAACTTGTTTGGATTAACTAATACTGAGAGGGGGGGTGAATCAATATTACAACACTTCAAACATGAACTTAATAAATTCCAACTTAACCATACAATTAATGAAATGAAAAGAACATAAGGACATAACACATAACTCATAACACCATATATTTTTGTCGAGGAAGCCCTAGCCAAGGGAAAACCCCGGTGGGGATGGTACCCACAAATATGCACTAAAAGTATAGTGTCCCTATTAGGAGACCTAGCCCTATTAGGAGCTAAGTATTACATTAGCACATTTCCCTATTAGAGGAATACAAAACCCTACTAAAGGTACACTAAGCACACATTTCTTACAATAAAAAATAGTTATGTTACAATCTCATAAATGAACATTAAAAGCATCAACTATGCTTAGATAGTTCTTTTTATAGCTCACAATTGTTTGATATGCTTTCCATCCACTTCATATCACCACATTACTTTTATTTTTCCTTTTCCATACATCTCTTTACAAAATCTCTTCATATTATATGTTACATCATTCAGTCGACTCTCTATTACATTATAAAATAGAATCAATACTTATGCAAAGAGTAAATACAAAGTCAGAGACCTTATACTACCAAAGCATAGGTAATCCACATTCTCAATCCAACTTAGCACATTTAGATTCTATCTCATACTCTCTTAATCATCATGACTATTCATCTACCCTATCTCTCTGTTACTATGTCTTTGCATGACTTCAAAACACTGTAACTCATTGCGATCAATACCAAAACTCAAGATTCCTTAACCAAAGGTCATACATAGTCCAAAATGTCTTCCTCTAAGCTTGCATGTCATCAAACATCATATACTATCTTCGTTATCCAAAACTATACTGTTATACTTTGTCTTACTGATTACTGTACTTATTTATTTTGCTATTTGCATCTCCAAAACTATAAAAAAATCCAAGCGGTCATCATACAAGATGTGTTGCCATAAATAAAAACCCTCAAGTATCCCATAACACTCCAAAATGCATCACTTACCAACAATCTCTCCCTTTGGCATTGATGGAAACACTTAGTGAAAAATGACTAAGTGTCAATACTAAACAAAACATATCTCCATATATTCTATACATCTACATGCATTTTTCATCTCTTCTCTTCTCCCCCTTTGAAAAAAATGGAAAAGGTGTACAAAAATGTAGAATACTTCTGCTTACCAGAAAATTTAGACTATATTTAGTACATCTTGAAAAGAGTTTTCCAAGATCTTCACTTCCTTTGTCCAGGTCTTCACCAAAATCTGACTCACATGAATCAGTCCATTCAATGCAAATGAAGAATTATCTACTACCTTTAGATCAATAAGAATATGTGCTATAAGGGCATGCCACATCTTCTCTATGTCAAAAATATGAACCTCAAGAATTGATAGATTGTGAGGAGGTCTCACAACTGTCCATCAATTTATCCAGAGTAGATCTATCCTTCATTACAATGTCTTCAATGTTTTTGATGTCTTTAATAGGGTTGATATGGTGACTATATAACTTCCTTCCTTGTGTGACACAACATTTAGCCTCAGATGTAGTCTTATTCAGTATTCCCAAATCCCAAGAAATAGACTTGCATTCTTCCTCTAATTTCTTCTCAAGATATCTCTTCTCAGCCTTCTCTTCAGTGCTCTTTACTAATGAATCATAGTGGCTGTCAAAGTTATCTAGTGCCATGTTCAAGTTCTCTACATCATCTTTTCCTTGAAAAATAGTAGGTGTTGGAAGTAGTTTGTTCAGAGTGTCAATTTATCTTGTCATTACCTTATCCTTCTTCTCTCCTTTCTGCTCAGATCTTTCTTTAGCCTTAGAAAATGTGATGTAGGATAACTTCATCAACTTCATCCCAACTCTCTAGGGGTCAGTAAGCACAAAAGTCACTTCTCCCTTCAAAACCACAATGGAAGCCATGACTGGCCTTAATGCAGAAGTGTTAATCAGTTCCTTAGGGGATGAAGGCCGAGACAAAGGTGAACAAGATGATGCAGTAGAAGAAGAGAAGGGAGAAGGAGAAAGCCAAAAAGAAGAAATGCATGAGGGGGAAGGTGGCGGAGAAGGTGAAAAAGAGAATGAAGCAGAGGAGTAGGTGACTTCTAGATCACAAAACTTGGCTTCGATCCTCCATATCAGCCTATATGCACTAGTCACTAGCTTTAGTAAACCTACTTGGTTTACTAAAGAGATTCAGCCTCAAAAAATAACTTACATTGATGAAGAGGAAGAAGAAGACACAAGTATGGTATTCTTGGGGCAAGCCTTCCATCAGGTAGAGGCCAACATACCAGCAAGAACCATATCCTATATCACCCAAGACACCAGGGGTCACTAGAAAGCACAGGTAGAAGTTCCCTCTACTCACACCCCTCAAGCACAAGTGACCCCTGAGGATTATACATTTGAAGAGGTAGATCTAGGGGAGCCTACTAGGGAAGGAAGTAAGACACTAGCAACCTTAGGGCTTAAACATGCTCTAGGATTCATGAGCAAAGATGATGAAACCATCAAGTCCTTATCAAATAAAAATGAGGCTCTAAAGAAGTTCATTCATAAGATGGTGGGTCCCATTGAACCAAGTTTCCCAGAGGCCTCATTACAGGCCATATTAGAAAAGAGAGCCACTCCATATTTATTGGCAGGTGTGACCCATTCCTTCATCCAAGCAAGTGCTAATTGGAAGAATAATTTTGAGCAGTATGGAGAAGGGGTTAACGAGATAGTATTTAGGCCTTACAGAGTCATTCTAATTGAGGCCACAAAGTTGATTGATCTAATGGAGAGTGAAGAGGGATTAGATTTTGAAGTAACCAATTGGAAAGATACCCTCCAAGACCTCAAGATTATCAAGAAGAATTGCTTCCAGATCCTGGTTAAGATTTATGAGGGCGAAGAGCTAGATAAATTCAAAACCTGGATTAAGAGAATATCCAAAATGGTTAAGGTTTGTGAAAAGTGCCTAGCCCGCATACTAGAGAAATAAAAAGAAGTCATGGAATGGGTAGAAGAAATATAAGGTTTCTTCACAGGAATTGGCCTAGAACTGTACTAAGATCAACAAAAATAGACCTTGCACCTAAAAAAAGAGGTGATGCAATAGTTCAGAGATATTCTGACAGGTTTTAGCACCAAAGAGGCCCTGCACAAAATGTTCTATTCAAAGGAAGACATGTAGAGGATGTCCAAACATGAAGAAGAAATCAAGTTCTTTGCTTCCAAATTGACCATTTTTCAGAGGGAAGAAAGAACAATAGATAGACAAAGTAAAGAGGAAGAAAATAAATTATTAAGAAGTGCAAGAAATAGTGTAGAGGCTGCAAGCTACTCATCTGGAAGTGTTCTCTAATTGACTACTCAGAACCCAGACAACCATTTTTGAAAGTGCGATTTTCACACTTAGCGATTTTCCTCCAAAGGCTAATTTCGGCCCTTTCAGCCTTTCGGCCCTTTCGACCCTCCCAAAATTTCATCCATTCGGCCTTTCGGCCTCCAAAAAGGTTGAAACTTCAGGGTCTCCAGTTTTTATTTTGGACATTTAATCAAATTTTCACTAGGAAAATTTTGGTGCAGAGGTCGGGGTCCAAATTTCTGGGCTTTTCCAGCGAGATCACTTTTTGCATGGAAGTTGAACTTCAGATCAAATGGATGCCTAACTAGAGTTCTTTTTGGAAGGACTAAGGGTCCTCTATCAGTTCCCACCTCAAAGAGAACCCTAGATGAAGACTCCAAGGGAGAACTCCAAGATCAAGAAGAAGACTCCAGTTGTATGCAAAGAAACTCCATCTTCTCTCTCTCTTCTTTCTTGGTGAGTTTGATCCCTCTTTCATGGTCAAACTGATTGAAAATGGATTAAAAATCCATGCGAGTTGTCTAGTATCAGTTAGCAAAAGATTTATTTAATTAAAGCTTTAGTTTTAGTTCATTTTCATTATTTTAGAGTCTTTGATGCCCTAATTTCGGCATTCAGAGTGTGTAGATCAAAACTCTATATATTGTAATAAAAACAATGTAATAGGGTCAGATTCTTAATGCAATCAAGATCTACAATTGGTGCTTCATTTGTGGTGTGATATTTTCTACTATTTATGCAAAATAGTTGAATGTGTGCATGCTTATTCATCAATTCAAAGAGCCAATTGTTTTACCATGTTTTGAATCTGCATTTATTTAGTTTGGAGTTTGTTGTTGTTTATCTACCTTGTTGTGATGAATGTATGGAAAAGATCATCTATTGGGCTCAATGATAAATCCGTCTCTTATGTGCGCACATCTTGGTGGCTTCATGATTTTATAGGTTTTAAAAATCTTGCACGAGTGAATACATTTTCTCTCCAAATGATTGCATCCATCGAGTATAGAATTGCGTCATTGTCTGATTTATAATTTGTGGGTTTGTTCAAAATCTCTTTGTCATTCAATTCGCAAGGAAGGATCAACAAATGGTTTATGTCTGTTAGGATTTCATTTTCAGCAAGTTATTTCATTTCTTGATACCCTACTCCTTTTAATTATGTCATAAATCTAAAAATAAACATCTCTAAAACACAAAATTGCATCCTTAGTTAAATAAAAAATCTTTGATAAATCGGAAAATACCAAAAAAGTACTAAATTTGTTTTGTATCTTGATGTCTTGAACGTACCAGGAAAGGCATTCTCATGAACATTCACATTTATCTTCAACTGAGTAACCAAGCAGTTTGTACCACGACCTCGGAGAACCTTGGGAATAACTTCGTTATTCTTTCAAGAGAGGAACTCAAATCTTGATATCCTAGCAATTAACTTGTGTAAAAACAACACTCAACAATTTGCAAGCATAAACTATAAATGAACGGCATAAATAATGAAATAAAAGGATAAATTCAAATAATAAGAGCATGGAATGTGCTTCCTTGAATTGTTTAAACATGTCCTTATGATTATAAATCATGGATTCCACCACCTCCCTTAAGACTTTTTCATAATGTTACATAGCGCATACGTGCTATAGTGTGTACGCACTATAGTGAAGACATGCTATAGTGTGTATGCACTATAGTGCACACATGTTATAATGCATACACACTATAATGCACCGTGCTATAGTGCATATGCACTATAGTGTGCACGCGCTATTGGCTTTGATTTCCCAAGCCTTAGGCTCAGGCAATCAAAGCCATAGCGTGTGCACGCTATAGGGCGTACGTCTTATTGCTTTTAGGAGACAAAAAAAAAAGTTTGGCATCTTTTTAGTCCCCCATCTTTATGCATATAACCACATATTCATTCTCTATAAACACTTAATTTTATTTTTTTCTTGATTGGATTTGGTTCTCCTGGTTCACACACAATTTTGAGTTGGTATTCCCATTATTAGTGAGACATTATAATTAGTGAGATTCTAACCAGAAAGGTCTTAATGATATTCATTTTCATAGTGTTTTTTAACCCTTTAATATTTTTCCACTGAAATACCCATGATATGTACCTTTTCTTACATATATTTGTCATATTTTCTTTTATTTTTTTAAAAAATTGCTTACAGAAAAAACCCAAGATCTAGAGACCAATGAATAGCACAAAAGAGAGACAAAATGAGGAAAATGATAAATTTTATTCTCATCAATAAGAAAAATATTAAATTGAACTACAAATCATGGATATAATGAATATATAGGCTTACTTATATAGAAAAGTCAATAAGAGACCATGATAAGATGAAGATAACTTATCACCCACACAAGACAAAATTTCATGTCCACCAAAGGTGGGTCATCCTCCAGTGTACAATGAAGCATGTGCAACATGGTGAGGATGATAAGTGATAAGTACATTAAAGGTGGAGAAAAAACATAAAGTGGAATGCGATAACAACTATCACCACCTAACTTATGGAATTTATCCTACACTATATGCAATTAATTGTGAAAACTCCTAAGTGTCTCAAATAAAAACTACTATGTTGTGTAGTATCATATGTAATCTTGATTAAAGTTGAATTAGGTGAATAATTAATTACACCAACACCCCCCTTAAGTGCAACTTAGGGAAATGGAAAATTAAGCTAACAATGAAAGATGGGTCCTAGCTACTGGGCCATGTTAGGTACCCATCTAAAATATGAAATGCAATCTCTCACAAATGGAAAAAGGGATAAAACTATGTGGTAAAAAATTGTTGGTCAACTAAGAGGGGGGGTGAATCAGACAAAATTAAACTTAAATACTTAAAACTTAGGTCACTGATTCACTCGGTAGAACTGAATACAATAATAATCGACTCACCAAATAACTTAATAACTTAAAAAACCATACATATCATAATATGAAAATCAATCATTCAAACATAGTTAACACTAGATTTAATGAGGAAACCCAATATGGGAAAAACCTCTGTGGGAATTGTGACCCAGAATAAAAATGTACCCTTTCTGAAGTACACTCGGTTAAGAACTTATCATGTTAAAGATTACAAAGACATTTGCTAGATGTGACCCTGTTAAGGTATTTACCTCATATCTATTAAGATCTTCACCCTATTAAGAGTGACCTTTCTAAAGGACTTTAAACACTCTTTTGGAATGTCACCTACATGTAGGATTTACAGATAGGACTGTTAAATCCACTCAGTTAAGAGAATTTCTCTATTACAAATGCTAATAAGAAACAGTAAAACTTTGATCTGTAAATATAGAAACTACCTTTTTCTTGGTCAGATCCTTTAGGATCATATGAATACTAACATCACACACTCTATTTGTCTCTTCTCTTAGACTATAGATTTTGTTATTTATGCTTCTCTATTCTACTTAGTAACTTTTGCTCTTCAACTTCTTAATTCAACTCGCCAACATCTATCTCTTTTTATTTATTAACAAAATTTTGCCTCTTGATCTCCTTGCTTAGGTTTTCCATCATTTACACTCAGCTGTTTGATCATCTTCTTCACAAATCTTAACTCCGTAAACCATTTAACTTTTACCTCATAACTTGAACTTTTTCTTGGAACTCTAATAATTAGGTCTAACCGCTTAACCTTTGCCTTATATCTTCTCATTGAATTTTATCTCTCGTATATTTTCTAACAAACTTCCTTTAATTCTTAACAACATCTAGATCATCAAAGCTTTGTATTAAATTTTATCTTATCATCAATTTCAATCAATATCCTGTACTCAATAACTTGCTTTGCGACTTGGTAACTAACTTTGTTCACTGCTTGGTGCCTAAATCATTCTCAGTGCTTAGTTACTAAAACAGACTAACATAACTCTATTTCGACTGACTCTGTCTAACTTGGTAGAGTAACTCTTTTCAGTCATAACTTAACTCTTTGCAATCTCTGACTTAATCGGTCAAATGTACGGACTTGATAACATCAAATATATAGTATCAAATAACTATATCAACATTACTTAATCATTGTTTGATCTATATTTGTAACCCATTTAAATTCTCATTCTTATGATATGGTAACTCAATAAAAATTTGTAATTAATTGCTTAACATCAATGACAAAATAACAATTGATCTAACCATTTCTACAAACATGTATACCTATTATCACTTAGTCTTCATCATCTCCATCAGTTGATTAATAATATCCCTCTTTGGCATTGATGGCAACACTATAATATTACTATAGCAATTAATGATGGGAATTTTCAATACTATCAATCTCTATCATTACTCCCTCTGAGTTGATAGTTCTATTTTTGATCGTCAAATTATTCATTGTTCTCCCTCTTGGTTAAATCTTATAATATTGTAGCATGTATTTTGATTCTCCCTTATGAGTAAATATTAGCAATTCATTCTCTTCCTCTTTCATCAATATCTCCCTTATGGATAAATGTCATCAATTTGTTCTCTCCCTCTTTGACGATAATGCCAAAAATTCATAGTCCTAAAAACTTGTTTCAGCAATGGATTATACCGTACATGTACAAATATTTATTACATACAAAAATGCTAATAGAGATTTTCTCTATTACAAATGGTAATAAGAAATAGTAAAACTTTGATCTGTAAATATAGAAAATAACTTTTGCTTAGGGAAGATCCTTTATGCTCACATGAATACTGACATCACATACTCTATTTGTCTTTGTTCTTAGACTATAGATTCTGCTATTTATGCTTCTCTATTCTGCTTGGTAACTTCTGTTCTTCAGCTTCTTAATTCAACTCGCCAACATCTATCTCTTTTTATTTATTGAGAATATTTTGCCTCTTAATCTCCTTGCTTAGTTTTTCCATCATTAGCGCTCAGTTGTTCGATCATCTTCTTCACAAATCTTAACTCCGTAATCCATTTAACTTTTACCTCATAACTTGAACTTTTTCTTGGAACTCTAATAATTAGGTTTAACCGCTTAATCTTAACCTTAGATCTTCTCATTGAATTTTATCGCTCATAGATTTTCTAAAAAAATTCCTTTAATTCTTAACAACATCTAGATCATCATAGCTTCGTATAAAATTTGATCTTATCATCATTTTCAATCAACATCTTGTACTCGATAACTTGCTTTGCAACTTGGTAACTAACTTTGTTCACTGCTCCGTGCCTAACTCATTCTCAGTGCTCAGTTACTGAAACTGACTAACATAACTCTATATCGACTGACTCTGTCTAACTTGGTAGAGTAACTCTTTTCAGTCATAACTTAACTCTTTGCAGTCTCTGACCTAATCGGTCAAATATACGGACTTGATAACATCAAATATATAGTAGAAAACAATTATATCAACATTACTTCATCATTGTCTGATCTATATTTGTAGCCCATTTAAATTCTCATTCTTTTGATATGGTAACTCAATAAAAATTTGTAATTAATTGCTTTACATCAATGACAAAATAACAAATGATCTAACCATTTCTATAAACATGTATACCTATTATCACTCGGTCTTCATCATCTCCATCAGTTGATTAATAATCTCCCTCTTTGGCATTGATGGAAACACTATAATATTACTATAGAAATTGATGATGGAAATTCTCAATACTATCAATCTATGTCATTACTCCCTTTGAGTTGATAGTTCTATTTCTGATTATCAAATTATTCACTGTTCTCCCTCTTGATTAAATCTCCTAATATTGTAGCATGTATTTTTATTCTCCCTTATGAGTAAATAGTAGCAATTCATTCTCTTCCTCTTTCATAAATATCCCCCTTATGGATAAATGTCATCAATTTGTTCTTTCCCTCTTTGACAACAATGCCAAAAATTCTTAGTCCTGAAAACTTGTTTCAGCAGTGGATTATACCGTACATGTACAAATATTTATTGCATACAAAAATGCTAATAGATATTTTCTCTATTACAAATGCTAATAAGAAATAGTAAAACTTTGATCTATAAATATAGAAACTACCTTTTGCTTAGGTCAGATCATTTATGCTCACATGAATATTGACATCACATACTCTATTTGTCTCTGCTCTTAGACTATAGATTCTACTATTTATGCTTCTCTATTCTGCTTGGTAACTTTTGTTCTTCAGCTTCTTAATTCAACTTGCCAACATCTATCTCTTTTTATTTATTGACAATCTTTTGCCTCTTAATCTCCTTGCTTAGGTTTTCCATCATTTGCGCTCAACTGTTCGATCATCTTCTTCACAAATCTTAACTCGGTAAACTATTTAACTTTTACCTCATAACTTGAACTTTTTCTTGGAACTCTAATAATTAGGTTTAACCTCTTAATCTTCACCTTAGATCTTCTAATTGATTTTTATCACTCATATATTTTCTAACAAACTTCCTTTAATTATTAACAACATCTAAATCATCATAGCTTCATATTGAATTTGATCTTATCATCATTTTCAATCAATATCATGTACTTGGTAACTTTCTTTGCAACATGGTAACTAACTTTGTTCATTTCTTGGTGCCTAACTCATGCTTGGTGCTGAGTTACTGAAATTGACTAACACAACTCTATATCGACTGACTCTGTCTCACTAGGTAGAGTAACTATTTTCAGACATAACTTAACTCTTTGCAATCTCTGACTTAATCAATCAAATGTACAGACTTGATAACATCAAATATATAGTAGCAAACAACTATATCAACATTACTTCATAATTATATGATATGTATTTATAAACCATTTAACTTCTCATTCTTACGATATGGTAACTCAATAAAAATTTGTAATCAATTTCTTGACATCAATGACAAAATAACAAATGATCAACCATTTCTACAAACATGTATACTTATTATCACTCGGTCTTCATCATCTCCACCAGTTGATTAATAATCTCCCTCTTTGGCATTGATGGTAACACTATAATATTACTATAGCAATTGATGATGGAAATTCTCAATACTATGATTCTATGTCATTGCTCCCTCTGAGTTGATAGTTCTATTTCTGATCATCAATTTATTCACTGTTCTCCCTCTTGGTTAAATCTTCTAATATTGTTGCATGTATTTTGATTCTCCTTTATGAGTAAATATTAGAAATTCATTCTCTTCCTCTTTCATCAATATCTCCCTTATGGATAAATATCATCAATTTTATCTCTCCCTCTTTGACAACAATGCAAAAAATTCATACTCCTGAAAACTTGTTTCAATAGTGAATTATACCGTACATGTACAAATATTTATTACATACAAAAATCTCTACACACCTTCAGGAATCACCTAAAGTGTGTCATACTAACATCAATTCAAGAATATATATTATAATAAAGTATAGAATTGATGCAACATGCCGCATGCTTCTTAGTGAATTTTGGATAGGGGAAGAACCCCTAGTTTACCTCTGAGATACTCAAAAGAATCCTTTGGTAGTGGCTTTGTAAATATATCAGCTAGTTGTTCCTTTGAATTCACAGATTCCAATACCACATTTTTCTCTTGAACTTGTTCTCTAATGTAGTGATACTTGATAGAAATGTGCTTGGTCTTTGAATGCATAACCAGGTTCTTTGATATGTTGATAGCACTTGTGTTGTCACAAAAATAGTTATAGGTTCTGAGATAATCTCTTGCATACCTTCAAGTATCTATTTGATCCAAAAAATGTTTGCACAATTAATGGCATCAACAAAATATTCTACCTCGGTAGTAGACTGTGGAATGCCACTCTACTTCTTGCTTAGCCATGTGACCATCTTTCACTTAGAAAGAATGATCCTCCACTAGTGCTTTTCATGTCATCAATGTTTCTAGCCCAATCTACATCAGTGTAGACTTGTAGATGAAAAGTACTTCCTTTCTTGTACAATAAACCAAAATCATCAGTTCCTTTCAGATATCTAAAGATTCTCTTGACTGCAGATATATGTATTTCCTTAGGATTAGAAGAAAATATTGCAACAATCCCAACATCATGTGATATATCAAGTGTACTTTGAATAAGATACTTTAGTTTACCAATCATGGATCAGTAAATAGTATTATCCACCTCTTGTGTCCCATCTTCTTTAGACAATTTACATCCTATGACCATCGGTGTTCCAACAGGCTTGGAATCTTCCATACCAAAATTTTTGAGGATCTCTTTGATAGGATTAGCTTGTCTAATATATATAACTTAATCTCTCCAATCATTGACATTTCAAACTCTTTTCTCATTTCATTAGCAAATACCTTACATAAGGTTTTATTTCCTCCAAAAATAATATCATCAATAAAAGTTTCAGCAATCAAAACCTTGTTATCACTGTGACACTTCAAGTAAACATTACTGTTATCACTTATTATTTGAAATCCTATTTTGTTTAGATAAGAGTGGAATCTCTCATACCATGCTCAGGGTGCTTGCTTCAAACCATAAAGAGCTTTTTTGTAATTTACATACCTTGTTCTTATTTGTGCTCTCAATGTATCCTTCAGGATGCTCAATGTAAACTTCTTCTTCCAGTATCCCATTTAGAAATGAAGACTTGACATCCATTTGATAAACTTTGAATCCTTTGTAAGCCGCATAAGATAGAAGTATTCTATCTCCTTCAAATCTAGAAATATGTGCAAACATCTCTCCGTAATCAATTCCTTCTTCTTGTGCGTAACCTTTGCAAACCAGTCTAGCTTTGTTTCTAATAACTTCTCCGTTGTCATTCAGCTTGTTTCTAAAAATCCATTTAGTACCAATAACATTTTTATCCTTTGGCCTAGGTACTAAATTCCATATACTATTATTTTCAATCTGATCAAACCCTTCTTTCATTGCTTTCATCCAATCTTCATTATCTAGTGTATCTTTAACTTTCTTACGCTCAAATGTAGATATCAAATATGTATTATCTCTTACCTTGATTCTTGTCATCACTCTAGCATCTTTATTTCAAATAATCTTGCTCGGGGAGTGGTGCCTCCTCACATACTTCACTAAAAAAAGCTCGGTAGGTCTCGATGCTTCATCCTCGTCATTTGGTTGTAGAGAAATCTGTTTAGCTTCCTCCTTGGTAGGTGCTCTTGGTAAGGTGTGAGGAACATCAGGTTGTACATATACAAACTTATCATAGTCTTTAGGTTTCTTTTTTCTTTCTTCATCACTCTTTTCTGCAAACTCATCAATTCTAACACTTGCACTGCCCACTATTTTGTTAGTAACTTTATTCAAACACTTGTAGGCTTTACTCCTTGTAGAATATCCTAAGAATATTCCTTCATCCACTTTAGAATCAAACTTTACTTCTCTAGAATCTTTCAATATATAACATATGCTTCCAAAAAATTTGAAATAGCTCACATTAGGTTTGTGTTCATACCAGATTTCATAAGGTGTTTTGTTGGTACCTTTCTTTATTTGTACTTAGTTCAATGTGTAAACAACAGTATGACTTCTTCTCTCTAGAAGTTTTCTGAAATACCTTTCTCAATCATTAGTGTCCTAGTACAATCAACAATAGATCTATTTCTCCTCTTAGAAATACCATTCTATTGTGGTGTCCTCGGTGCTAACATCTATCTCTTAATTCCATTTTCATTACAAAACAGTGTAAACTCACCTCCTCTATCAGATCTTAGATATTTCATTTGTCTTCCTATTTCTTTCTCAACTCTGGCCTTATACCACTTAAACATTTGAAATGCATCAGATTTTTCTTTTTAAAACATTACAAACATCATTCTAGAATAATAAACCACAAATAGAATAAAATATTTGTCTCCATAATAACTTTGAATTCTCACGAGTCCACATAAATCAGTATGCACTAAATCCAAAATTCCTTGTGTAACATAATTCTTGCTTGAAAAACTATATTTAGTCATCTAACCCATTTGATATTCTCTCGACATAGCATTTTCAGGTGTCCCTAATCTCAGTAATCCTTGGACTCTATTCTTTTTACTTACTTTGATCAAATTTTCAAAAATAACATGACAAATCCTTTTGTGCCATAGCCAAACATCTTCAACTTTAGCAAAAAGGAAACTCTTCATAGAAGTATCAAGATAAATAAATTATCTTTAGGTTTTTCTCTAGTAGCAATCAGACTCTCCTTCTTATAAAACAATTTTACCTTTCCATGTTGAAATTCCAGTCGATGACCTATGTTATTTAACTATGCAACGCTTAATTGATTATACTATAAACCTTCAACCCAATAAACATCATCACATATTGTGTTATTTAGTATAATTATAAAACCTTTTCCTCTCACAGGGTATGGAGCATCGTTACCAAATCTAACAAATCCTCCATCATGATTCTCCAAGGAAATAAACTTAAGTGTGTCACCAGTCATGTGGTGTCTATATATAATCCCTGATTCATTCTTACTTGTGATATTAGGCCTCTTGGTTCTTCTTTATTTTTTGAACATCAGAATTGTCTTTAATAGAAACATACACAACTTCTTTTTTATCACTATCATCTAAATCATCATCACTTAGGTCTTCATTAGCAATATGAAAATATTTCTTACCTTTGTTTGTATAGTCTCTAAATCTCCTGAATCTATTTTCTATTTTATCCTTATCTTTGTTATCTTTCCCTCCTCATTATCTTTCTCAGGGTAGTTAGATGCAAAATGACCAATCTTTTTATAGTTCAAACATTTTAGGGGTAACTTACCTCAGTATTTGCCTTTTCCTCTTTGTAGCCTTCTAGCCAACAAAGCTTCAAACTCTCTCTTGTTCTCTTCATCTACAACATGTAACTCTTCCAAACCACTCTAACAACTATAAAATCTCTCACTAGCACTGCTCAAATATCCATCACTATGTCTAGAGTCCTTAGAACTTCCAATCTTCAAATATGACTTAAATGAAAACTCAATCTTAGATGTAATAGGTATACTATTATCAAAATCATTAATCTCAAATACAACCAGCTTACCAATAGTAGCATCAAGTGAAACATTCATCTGAGGAATGGACCTCAACTCTTGTATAGAAGATACTCGAATAGCATAACTTGGTAGCAGGGTTCTCAACATTTTTCTTGCTACATCTTCTTTTGTTATGGCTCCACAAGCTCCTCTAATAGAATTAAAAATCTCCTTAAGTCTAGTGCTATATAGTATTATGTTTTCTCCATCTTTCATTATCATTGAATCAAATTTACCTCTCATACTTTCTTCTTTTGTCTTCAGAACATGCTGATCTCCACCATAGGTCAAAATAAGATTATCCCACATTTGTTTCAAAGTAGTACATCCATCAAGTTCATCACATTCCTGGTCGGTAAGTGTAGAAGCAATCTCAATCATGACTTGTGTGTGTTCTTACTTCTATCTTTTCTCACTAATTGTCAAAGGTGAAGTAGTAGGCGCAACATATTCATTATCAAGAAAATGAATTCCATATTCTCCTATACCACACACGTGCAATCTCATTATGCTTTTCCATGTAGATAAATGTTCCCTATTCAACTTTGGTGCTTCCCTCTTATACATCTTTAGATCTTGACTCAAGTCCTTTTAAACTTAACACTTTAGAGAACTAAAGCTCTGATACCAATTGTTGGTCCACTAAGAGGGGGCTAAGTGAATTAGACAAAATCAAACTTAAATACTTAAAACTTAGCTCATTGATTCACTTAGTAGAACTGAATATAGTAATAACCAACTCACCAAATAACTTAATAACTTAAACAACCACACATATCATAATATGAAAATCAATCATTCAAACTCATTTAACACTAGATTTAATGAGGAAACCCAATATGGGAAAAACCTCTGTGGGAATTGTGACCAACAATAAAAATGTACCCTTAAGAAGTATGCTCGGTTAAGAACTTATCCTGTTAAATATTACAAACAAATTTGCTAGATGTGACCCTTTTAAGGGATTTACCTCAGATCTATTAAGATATTCACCCTATTAGGAGTGGCCTTGCTAGAGGACTTTAAACACTCTTTTGGAATGTCGCCTACGTCTAGGATTTACAAATAGGACTGTTACATCCACTTGGTTAATATATTTTCTCTATCATGAATGCTAATAAGAAACAATAAAACCTTGATTTGTAAATATAAGAACTAAATTTTTCTTGGGTCAGATCCTTTATTCTCAAATTAATACTGGCATCATCTATACTCCATTTGTCTCTTTTCTTAGACTATATATTCTTCTATTTCTTCTTCTTTGTTCTTCTCGGTAAATTTTGTTCTTCAGTTTCTTCTGCTTCTTAATTCAATGGGCCAACATCTTTCTCTTTGTTTATTTATCATTCTTTATATAGAAATTTTTTTTCCTCTTAATCTCCTTTCTTAGGTCTTCCATTATTTCTGCTCAACTGTTTGATCATCTTAAGCAACATTCTCACAAAACTGTGTCCCACTTTTTGGCCAACTTTGACACTGAAATGAACATTCTAAAAAAAAACTTTTCTTTCGGACATCTATTGTCGTAAAACCATTAAGAATTTGAAGATGATGTAAACTAGTGACTTTTAGAATTTTTTTCTAGTTTATAAATATATTTTTTTAAAAAAATTGGAATTTATTTGTATCCATTTTTCCTTCTTCAAAAATTATTTTTGTAAAAAATCAGGGTTTTTCACGAGTGACACTCACTTTGATCAACATAAATTTTTTTATAAAACTGATAAGAACGTAATTATTTTTAATTTAGGTTTGTAACACAAATATCTAGTGAATCCATTTGGTTTCATTTAATTTGGTTGAATATTTAATAGTTTATTGACTTATGAAATGACATTAATTATAATTTGGACATAGGTTCACTTGGATCGCTCTAACTCTATCTCTATATATCAAAATTCATTTATTATTTTTTTTATAGAAAGGTAACATAAATACCTATTTCCTAGATATTTTTCATAATTTTTTTTCCCTAATTTACTATTTTTCCAGA
>MU223248.1:1487531-1515563 GCA_018584345.1 Thuja plicata
TATATATATATATATATCAATTAACAATTTTAAAGCATTTTGAATGTTGTTAAAATTTGTGGTGCAGGTTCAGTTGTTTTACAAGGAACATATTTCAATCAAATCAAAATACTCCAACATGGAATTCACTCTATTGATTATCAACCTGATAGTAGAATATATCAATATACCCACCTAGTAGTTGATACCTCCCTTTCTCTCCATCTAGTTAAATCACAACGTGGACGTCATAAGTGCAGACTAGATAGTGAGGATCATAAGATAATATCACATGTTCTCCAAGAACAAGTTGAACCGCTTGAGGTGGTCTCAATAATATTGTAATGCCCTTCTTTTAGGATGTACTAGTTTTTCCTTTTTTATCTCTATGGTTAGGACTTCGTAGGATGTACTGATTGTTGTGATGGGCTATTTATCATGATTTCATGTTGTAGGAATTGATTATGATGACATATGATTATATTATAGATGTCTTCCTTAGGATTTGATTATCATGACATATAAAATATGATGTATTTATTCAACTATTGATGATATCTTTATCTCATTGACGTTTCTAGATGGTTAGATATATTATATCAATGTCTTGATTTGTTCATATATATTATAGATGGTTAGATATATTATAAATGTCTTAAATCAATGTATTTAAATTTACGCATCTTAAGGGGATGTATTAAAATGATGTATTTACGTTTTTATGTCTTAAAGGGATGCATAAATTGATGTATTTATGTTTACATGTCTTAAGGGGTTGTATTAAATTGATATATTTACATTTTGATGTCTTAAAGAGATGTAGTAAGTATGTTGATGAAATGTAATATATGTGTTTCTTTGTATATAATAGATAAATTTACGTGTGCATGTCTTAAGGGGACGTATTAAATTTATCTATTGTCAATAAAGAAACACAATTTATTTGTCAATTTAATTTTTTTTGTGATGTATCTTAAGGGGATGTGTTCAGTTGACAAATTTAAGCATATTAATCTATGTATTAAACAAGTTTAATCAATTAGAGAAGATTAAATTGCCTAAATAACCTTGAGCAATGTATTTACGTGGCTTAAGAAAATGTATTAAATTGATGTATTTATGTTTTGATCTCTCAAGGGGATGTATTAAATTGATGTATTTATGTTTTGATGTCTTAAGGGGATGTATTATTTGACATAAAGTATGTGAAATTGACTAATTGATGTATTGATTCTAATCTAGATATTTAAACATGTGAATCATAATAAATGCATGTAAAACATCTAATAAAACATAATGTATACAAAGACTAGGAGAGGGTCGTTGTGGATCTAGAGTAGAAGAAAGAGAGTGGAACGAAGGAGATTGTGGGTCCGAGTAAGAGAACAAGGGAAAGTAAAAAAAATAAGACTTCTAATATGCCTCAAGATATCCTAGAATTGAAGAACATTGCCCAGGAGATGAATCTTCTAGAAGAGGAAGTCACAAAGAATTTGAAGAACTTGGGCTAGTCCTCCTCTATTTCATTCTGTGTTGGTTTTTCTTGCAAATGTTTTGTTGGGGGTAGGTTGGGTCTGTGATGTTTTTTGTTTTCTATCTTCCCTTTGTTTCATGGTCTAGTTTGTGTTCTTGAACTCTACTGAATATTTTATGTAAACATTTTTAAAAGGGTTTCGGGTCCCTTCAAAATGTGTTTTTTCATTAATAAAAAACATCATGTATACAAAATTAAACACATGTAAAGAATAACTAATTTATGTATTATTTACACATGTCAAACATCATAAACACATATATTCATTGTTCATTATAAACACGTGTAAAATATCTAGATAAACATCAAATATATAAATAAACACATGTAAAATGTATCTAGATAAAGACATGTAAAATATCTAGATAAACAAATGTAAATAACCATCATATCAAATATAAACAACACATAAATAATCATGTATCTAGATGTCAAGCATAAACACATTAATAATCTATATCTAGGTCCAAAGTATATAAATATATGTCAAATCATAAATACAGATGTCAAACATATAACAATTTGAAATGTATAGGTCTAGTAGAATCAGAGATGCAACATACTAAACTAGGTCATCATGACTCATACAAACTAAAAGACCCTCTGACTGAGTGTCCTGCTCCTACAAATGTGTTGAAACTAACCCATGCAAATTTAGTACAACATCTAGATATATAAATATATAATCATGCAAAGTTTGATAAGTAAAAAGAACATGTATATAAACATATAAATTTACATATACAGACATGTTTAATTATTTAAAAATCACTTTCCCACTAGAAGGTGTCACATTGACTAAATCTCTCCTATGCACACACTCTGAACCTAGGTTGGAGGTAATGTGAACTAATTGTGCCTACAAAAACTTATATATAGCCATAAGTAAACATGAATACAAATAATTGAATGTGTATAACTTACACTAAAAAATGAATAAGTGTACATTCATGTTAAAATAAATCAAATTAAACATCTAGGTGTTAAGTGTAGGAGGATCAGATTTGCTACCATCATATCCTCCATGAAAACTACATCATGCACACCATCTCTGGTCCAAACCTTCTCTAGTAATAAGGATTGTAGGGGATGGTGTATCAGAGAGGAGAGTGGTGTAGAGTCTGACTATACTAGCACGTCCATATACCCAATTTGATCCACTTGATTTAATCCCTGTAGATGTTGCTCAAATGTCTCCAGTCCCTCAAGTCTGATATGGACCTAGTCAGCTTGTATCTCCTCCTTTATAATTTTGGAGTGATTTGTGGGTGATTCATGCTACACAAAGTGATTTGAGTACTTCATATGAGCCAACATGGTATAGGTCAGTGGCACTACAGGCTATGAGACTCTAATCAAATCTCTAACACCCTATATCAGTATGTGATGGCTCAATGCAATAAATAAATATGCATGTAGAAGGTCATTAAGAAAACAACATGACATATTAGTATAAATCTAACCTATTGCAAGAGCTCATAACTCTTGTGGTGTAGGGAGGCCAGAAGCTCTATATGGCTTAGAATCCCTTTTTCACTAGATGATGCCTTTGAAGATGATCTCGCTTAGGGTCTATTCAAAATATATTTTTCTAGTGCATCTGATATAATATTGGTTGTTGTAGATGCAATATTACTGATCATGTAAATTTCTTCCCTCTGGGAAGAATAGGTAACTTTATCTGCAACAAGTGCTATATATGGTTCTACAATTGCAAATCTTTGGTCGATCAACTATTTATGAGATGGACCAACTCATTTGGTCTTACAGTACTAATAACAATCAACAAATATATCATGCCCCTAACCAAAATGAGCAAGAATATCAAGGTTATTGATGGTGAGGCATAAATAGACCTAAACATATAACTGCTATGTGAAATATAAAGGAACATGGTCATTATTAGGATAATGACCATGTGCGGAAAGTTAAGGTGGGTAAATGTGAGTGACTATCTCTAGATCAATGCATCATGTCACTTGATAAGCCTTCACCTTGACGTTCCCCTCATAAAATGAGAAGACCTCTCATTTGATGATATCCTTAGTAACACTGTTCTAGACTTTTTCCAAGGACATATTGCATGCAATCTCTTCTCTCAATGTCTGGAAAATCTCAAAAATAATTTGCAAGCTATATGCAGTATGTGTTCTCAAGCTCTCCCTCGGTCGCTCAAGAATCAACAAAAAAGTAGTTCATATATCTTTGTACACCCCATCAGATGTACGTATGGAAACTCTCAATCTCCTCATCTCAATATCAGCGTACTAAAAAATACTAGTGATGTTAGGGACAACAAGATCATCAAGATATGCATCATCATGAGGATGAGCCATCTAGGGGTAACATGTTTTGTTATAAATTATGTATGTATATTATGTGTGTAAAATATAATTTATTTTTATATAAACCATGCCATTACCTATAAACTGATGTTAAAATCTAACATACATGTATAATTCTAAATGATGAAAATTAAATTTATTTATTTAATATTAACATGTGCATCACCTATATTAGGTTGCAAATGAGATAAATCATAACATAGATGTATACATCCATAAACTACTTTTTCATGTATTTAAGGGGGGGGTAGAGAGAGAGAGAGAGAGAGAGAGAGAGAGAGAGAGAGAGAGATAAAAACACTTNAAGGGGGGGGTAGAGAGAGAGAGAGAGAGAGAGAGAGAGAGAGAGAGAGAGAGTTAAAAACACTTGAGTTTTTTTCAAAGATTTTCTTAAATTTTTATAAAAAATTTCTATTTTTTCATGTTTTCTAAAAAAAATATAATAAAATAATTAAAAACTACAAAAATTAAACATATATTTGTAAGTAAATAAATTTGAAGTTTTTCTAAAGTTTTCTAATCATTTTCTAAATTTTCTAAGCTTTTCTAATAGTTTTCTAAAATTTTCTAAGATTTTCTAGTAATTTTTAATTTTTTGAATAGAAAACAATTTAAAATTATAGAAAATCAAAATATATACTTGCTTAAGATTAAATTCTAATAACTAAATTAAAAAATATACAGTTTACAAACATAAATAAACAAGAAAGGGAAGAAATTACTGTGCCTAATATCAAATAGTGTCGACCTCCACACCGAAATAGCTCAAACATCACCACCAATAGTCTCCTCTAGCTACGGTGTTCACTCAAACTGCTATGGTCCCGAGATGAAATAGTTTAAAGTGATAGAATATTTGTCACATCGAATCCATATATAAAATCTAGTTAAAAGATGGTTCATGCGAACCACCCAATATCATCGGATTCACATGAATAAGGGAACTTTGTGCGAACTCATCTTTGTGATCGGGTTTGCATGAAATCCCTTGGGTACTTTGTGCAAACCACTTTCTTCATGCGAACGAGGGTAGTTTATGCAAATTTCATCTACGTCACTTTTGCTTCTTGGGAAAAAGTGGGAGACATTATTGTGTGATCGCCCAATAGCTAAGTCAACCATTAGAAAGAGACATAGAGTAATGGTAACAATTAACATGGTCAAAAGTAGTGTCACAACAATACTAAGGGGTAGATAAGTTAATATAACCCAAATTGATATAATATTAATAGACTTAGGCAGAGGATTAAAAGAAAGGGATTAGGGCTGAAGTAAAAGAGATCATTGTCCCATCATCCATGCCTCTTCATCCAAGTTAGCATCTTTTTTCTATGAAGAATCAAATGCCACCATGATAATTTCCCCAATATAAGGAAGATTTCCACGCTTTTTAGGGTGGGAGCCTTATTGATGCAAGTCTAGAAAGATAATTACAAGTAGCTAAATCTATAGACTAGACCCTCATTAGCAGTGAGAAGATTATTACACATCATGTCCTATCCAAGGACTACCATGGCAATAGACAAAGTGTAGGGTTATATACCAAACAATAAAATATTTAATTTTTATAGATACAATTATAAATCACAAATTTAAAAACTTGACAAATATGCATAAATTTCTCTAAAATAAACATAGATGTATAGAAAATTTTATAATAATGAATTAAATCTCACTAAGATTTTATATAAAAAATTTTACTTTTTCTATAATAATCACCAATAAATATTTATTAATTCTAGTTATTAAAAATTATCTATATATTTTGACTCAATGCAGTTTACAAATAAGACATTGCACAATTACTAAGTGATATTTGAATTACTACACCTTTCCATAATTACTATAAGACACTGCATAATTAGATGGAAAGGTCTAGTAATTCAAATATTATTACATAAATGCAGTTATTAAGGTTGTAATTCAAATAGAAAATGACTTAGTAAATATGACTTTATGATATTTCATTACTAAATGCAGTTATTAAGGTTATAAAACCCAAACTGCGTATCCAGGTGACGTGAAGAAAAGAACTGATCATAAGATATTAACTGCAAGAAAATTATTAAATGGCACCGCATTTCTTGCGCAAACAGAAACTCAACTCCTCATCAATAACCACCAAAACGGAATCACCGTAACCAACATGTCTTCCAGTTACATCGCCAAAAGCATTCAAATTTTCATCAAAGAATAAATAGCACTGTATTTCCTGCGATCTCATATCATTCTAATCAAAATCACAGTCGAACCACATGTCATATCTGCAATCCAGATTATACACACACGTCGCCATTGTTTACAGTTAATCATCTTCAACGGTAACATACCTGTGAAATGTGTTCTTCCCTGAGAAATAATAGCCAACAGCAAAAACACATACAATCAAACCACAACACTCCAATTGGGTCTATATAAATCCCCACAAAGATCATCTCAAAACACAAAAACGCAGTCAATCTGCGTATAATCATAGCACAGCCATATAGAAAAAATTCTACATTGTGCTACAAAAAAATGGCTTTCCCTTCCTTAGTATCAGTACTGGTTTTCCTATCTGTAATTGGGTCATGTTTTTCTGATAATCTGATGGACAACTGCTGGAGAGGAGACCGGAACTGGCAGAAAAACAGAATGAAGCTCGCAGATTGTGCAGTGGGCTTCGGGAGTTCCGCCATGGGAGGCAAAGGAGGACATACTTACACTGTCACAAGCTCAGGTGACGACCCTGTTAATCCTGCACCAGGAACTCTGCGCTACGGGGCAACTCGAGAAAAACCACTGTGGATCATTTTCAGTGGGAATATGTACATAAAGCTGAAAATGCCTTTGTATGTTGCTGGGCATAAGACTATTGATGGGAGGGGAGCAGAAGTTCATATTGGCAATGGCGGGCCGTGTCTGTTTATTAGGAAAGTGAGTCATGTTATTATCCATGGTTTGCATATGCATGGGTGTAAACCAAGTGTTTTTGGGAATGTTTTGATGAGTGAGTCTGCTGGTGTGTTGCCTGTTTATGCTCAAGATGGCGACACCATTACTGTTCGCAGTTCTAAACATATCTGGGTCGACCATAATTCTCTCTCCAATGGTACCGACGGCCTTGTCGACGTTACTCTTGCTTCCACTGCTGTTACTATTTCCAATAACCACTTTTTCGACCATGATGAAGTAAGCAAACTTTCTTTAGAATTTTGGGTTGTGGAAATTTAATGTTTTTTGGTTTTTAAATGTTGATAACAGTTTTCTTTGATTTGTTGACTTATGTTAGTTTTTTTATATGTATTTGAATGATTAATCATTGTGGGATATGAATAGGTGATGTTGTTAGGGCATAGTGATTCCTATCCAGATGATAAAGTGATGAAAGTCACAGTTGCATTTAACCACTTTGGACCTAATTGTGTGCAACGGATGCCAAGGTAAACATTCTCTATTATTGATTGCATTAAATTTGTGTAACCATGTTTTTAATTTATTTTACTGTTCTTTCATTGAACAAAATGAATCAAATTTGTCTAATCACATCACATGTTTTCATTTTACTATAATTTAGATCGAATAAGGATTATGATATTACTTCAAAATTAATGTTTTGTGTTTCATTTTTTACTATAATTTAGTTTGAACAAAGTGAATGAAAATTGTGCAGTAATGTATTTTACTATTGTTTAGAAATTAATGTAAATGTAATGATATTGTTTTGAAATTAATGGTTTAAATTACAGTATATTATAATTTATTTTTTCGATTTTATTTTTCTATTACTTATAAGGAGATGTTGCAGACATCATAGAAGCATTGTGTTATTATTGAGCATTGTGATCACTCTCGTGTTGTTTTAGAATACATACATTATTATTCAGTTTTTAATGATTTATGTATAAATTGTTATTCTTTAAAATGATATGCTCTTACTTTTTTTTTTTTTCAGTTCTAGCTATTTTTAATAATAATAAATTGTAATGGATATTTTGTTGGGTTAGATTACTTTTTCAATTGCTAACAAATTTTAATACTAATAAAATTGCAATGTATATTTTGCAGGGCTAGATTTGGATACTTTCATGTAGCTAATAATAATTATGAACCATGGGGGAAATATGCAATAGGAGGAAGTTCAAATCCACAAATTATAAGTGAAGGGAATAGATTTCTTGCACCAAAAGAGTCTTATAAAAAGGAGGTGACAATTCGTGTAGGTTGTAAATCCTCAAGTTGTGATGCATGGGAGTGGAGATCAATACATGACATCTTCCTTAATGGTGCCTATTTTGTACAATCAGGCAAGGGGTATAATGGTGGAGAGACATTCAAGGTTCAAAGTGGAAAAGAGGTGCCAACATTAACTCAACATGCTGGAGCATTAAAATGTGTACCTAAGAAACAATGTGTCTGATATGTCAAGTCAATCTCTATAACAATGTGTTATTTGTGATGTCACAATTTCCACAAGCTTCCAATAAACACACGTAATTAGTCACCAAGGGATGTTTCATTTAGGGTACAAAGAATCTTAGCAAAATGGTATCATTATGTAAATAGATTCTCATTTTATTAGTCATTCTTCTTAAACGAAGTTTATCTTCTTTCCATATATATCACATTATACACTTTGTCTAATCTAATAAATAAAAATTAGCACATGGTTTCTTAAAATGATTTCAAAAGAAGTTACGAGAAATACATTGTCAATTGATAAAGAGATCATTGTATATTTTCGTTATTATTATAATAAATATTAATTCAAAAATTGATTTGAAAATTTGTAATTGTTTTTTTAGTTTAAAGTATTTATGTTGCTTATAATTAATCCTACGTTAATAATGAATTATGTTTTAAAAATTCCCTTAGTGCTAACAGCGAATTTTCGTTTGTTTTC
Source organism: Thuja plicata (assembly GCA_018584345.1). Taxonomy (NCBI): domain Eukaryota; kingdom Viridiplantae; phylum Streptophyta; class Pinopsida; order Cupressales; family Cupressaceae; genus Thuja; species Thuja plicata. The sequence goes on from MU223248.1 coordinate 1,496,272, forward strand.
CCCTTTGAACAAAATATTGCTTTCATTGCAATGATGGCGAACTTCCATATATAGACTTGTTGTTAAGATCAACCTGCTTCATGCTTGCTCATCTTTAATAAAAAAAATCTCAATTTTTTATCTTTTCAAACAAAATTTGTAAAGCAATGTCATATATAATCGACCATTGTTATGTACTGAAATTAATTTCACCAAAATAATGACCATAATATTTTGAACTCCATTTCCTTGATCAGCCGGACATATCCATGCTCTCCATTGTTTGGATGATGGTTAATTGGTCATAACTAATCGAAAAAATAACTGCAATCAATAGCCTTTGATAATATTTCAATAGCCAAAATGAATACTGACATTCTAACTATTTTAATTGCTGCATGCTTGGCGAGATCTCAGGACTGTAAGAACAAGTTTCACTCTTTTCTGGGAACATATCCAGCGCTAACAATTGTGAACAAAGAACAATCTCTAAAGAACGAAAGGTAGTTACTGTTTTGCAGTAAATCAGCTTCAAGGGTCACATACCTTTGAAATGTGTTCTTCCCTGAGAAAGAATAGCCAACAATGGCAGGCATAAAAAGCCAGATCCAATAATTCCTTCTCATAGGGGATGTTGTTAGGCATAGTGATTCCTTTTCAGATGATAAAGTGATGAAAGTCACAGTTGCATTTAACCAATTTGGACCTAATTGTGTGCAACGGATGCCAAGGCAACCATTCTCTATTATGATTGGATAAAATTTGTATAATCATATACAAATGTCAATGTAAACATTTATTTGTGCAATCGTGTGTTTTACAAATTTGTGTAATCATATGTTTTTTCTTACATTGGACAAAATAAAGCCATGTGTTCTCTACTCTTGTTTAGAAATTATTGTAAACATTATTAAATTATTTAGAAATTAATGTTTGAAGTGAGAATGTTATAATTTATTTATTTATTTATTAATTTTAAATAATTTAACTAAATTATTCTTCTATAATGATATGCTCTTACTTTTTCATTTGTTAGCTATTTTTAATAATAATAATTTGTAATGTATATTTTGTCGGACTAGATTACTTTGTCAATTGTTAACAAATTTTAATATTAATAAATTGTAATGTATTTTTTGCAAGGCTAGATATAGATACTTTCATGTAGTTAATAATAATTATGAGCTATTGGGAAAATATGCGATTGGAGGAAGTTCACATCCAACAATTATAAGCGAAGAGAATAGGTTTATTGCACCAATGAGTCTTATAAAAAGGAGGTGCCAATATGTGTGTGTTGTAAATCGTCAAGTTGGGAGTCGAGATCAATCGATATAAAAATGTGTTATTTGTAATAACTCTGGCTACAAATAAATATAAATAATTAGTCACCAAGGGTTGTTCCATTTAGAGCACATAATATTAACAAATTGGTGCTATTATGTCAATGAAATCTCAAATTATTAGTCAATCTTGTTAAAAGAATATCCTCTTTCATATAAATCGCCTTGTATGCTTCATTTAATTCAATAATTAAAATTAGCATGCATTTTTCTACAATGATATACTCTTACTTTTTCATTTGTTAGCTATTTTTAATAATAATAATTTGTAATGTATGTTTTGTTGGACTAGATTACTTTTTCAATTGTTAACAAATTTTAATATTAATAAATTGTATTGTATATTTTACAAGGCTAGATATGGATACTTTCATGTAGTTAATAATAATTATGAGCTATTGGAAAAATATGCGATTGGAGGATGTCCACATCCAACAATTATAAGCGAAGGGAATAGGTTTATTGCACCAATAGAGTCGTATAGAAAGGAGGTGGCAATACGTGTATGTTGTAAATCCTCATGTTGTGATGCATGGGAGTCAAGATCAATACGTGATATCTTCCTTAATGGTGCCTACTTTGTACAATTAGGCAAGCAATATAATGTTGGAGAGAAATTCAAGGTTGAAAGTGGAAAATAGAAAATGTGTACCTTTCAAGCAATGTTTGTGATATGACAAGCTATTATATATAACCATGTGTTATTTGTAATATCTCAACTCTTACAAGCTACAAATAAATATAAATAATTAGTCACCAAGAGTTATTCCATTTAGTGCACAAAATTTTAACAAATTCGTGCTATTATGTTAATAAACTCTCAATTTATTAGTCATTCTTGTTAAGAGAATATCCTCTTTCATATAAATCACCTTGTATGCTTCATCTAATTCAATAAATAAAATTAGCATGTTTATTTCTTAAAATATGTTGTAGAATTTTTTTTAGTTTAATTTATTTCTTAGATCATTGTGTATTTTCTTTATCATTGTAATAAATATATATTTAAGAATTGGTTTGAAGAATTGTAATTGTTTTCCATTATATAGTTTGTGTTAATTTTAATTTTAATTTTATGCTAACAAATTATATTTTAAACCTCCTTAGTCCTAACATACGAAATTTTCCTTTTCCCATTTGAAAAGAAATATTGCTTTCATTGCATTGATGGTATTATTGCATGAGTTGAAGTTATGTTAAATAAACTTGCTCCACGTTTGGTCCTAATTCATAATAATATAGTTGTATCCAAATTTGTTGAGAACTTTTCAAACAAAATTCTAAAGCGATATCAGATATTATTGAACAAATTTATGTATTCAAATTGAATTTGCTAGAATAATGACCATTATATTTTGACATCTATTTCCTTGATCTACCACACACATCCATGCTATCCATTGTTTAAATGATAGTTAACTGATCAAGACTAACCAAAGATTTATTGCAATCAATAGCATTCCTTTTATAATAATTCAAGCACCAAAATGAATACCAAAACTCTAACTATTTTAATTGTTGCATTCTTGGAAAGCTCTCGAGACTCTAAGAAAAAGAACAAGTTTGGCTACTATCTATATCTCCCACGATGGGATTCAAAATATGAACATATCTAGAGCTATCAACTGTGAACATGGAAAAATATCTAATGAATGAAAAGTAGTTCATTCAGTTTTGGCACAAGCAACAATAGCAGGAAACTGTATCAAATAATTCAAAATTTTCATATGCCTTGCCATCCATTCTTGGATGTGATGATGATGAAGAGATAAGTGTTTTTGATATAAAAAGAAGCCAAAACTAGGGGGTTGACCTATATACAGTCATCAAAGAATATCAGTAGAAAAACATATGTAAAAAGAAAGACAGTGAAGGAAAAATCACCTACAACTTTTCTCTATAAAAAAAAATAGACATAATATAAAGAAAAAAACTTATACGACCTATGCTGCATAAGTTCACCAAAATATTAAAGTAAGTTTTAAACTATCACGCAGGGCAGTAAGAGTCTAAGTTAAACCAACTAAAAAAGTAAGTGAAAATATAAGTACTAGGGACACTTGAGCCACCCTTTATGCCAAAAAAATAGATAAAACCCATGACCTATTCTTCCTAGCATCATTGGGTTCGGACAGTAACATCTTGGCCCAATCTTTTGAAAGAAACTTGAACAGGTCCTTGTAATCATCCTCCTTGTCCAATTTCTTTTTGTTAGCCTCCTCAAGCAGCAGGTTGAGAGACATGGTAGAACTGTGCATGACCTCTAACATAAAATTAGTGATCTCCCGCATCTTATGTTCCATGGCATCATCATGCTGACAATTTCCTTAACCTTTGCCTCCAGACCATTGACTCTCTTTTCCATTTTTAATAGATTATTTTCAGCTTCCTCACGAACACTACTGGCCTCTTGAATGATCATATTATTATCGATCCTCAGAGTTGGGTTAAACGACAGTGTTCACAGTCGGGTTAATAGAGGTGTTTAGGCTTGCAGACACATGGGTGGAGCTACTGGCCTTAGGGGAGGGAGAAATGGTAGTTGGAGAGGAAATAATTTTTTCATAAGAGTTTTCTTCCTCATCCAAGCTAGTAGAGTTGGCAGTATTCTCAGATGAAGAGGGATCCTTGAGGGTTTTCACATTTCCAGAGGGATTTGTAGCAAGCTTAGAGGAACGATGAGGGGTATTAACTTCTTTAGTAATCTCACCATTAGAGTCAGTCTATTTTCTATTGATCTTAGGATTTTTTTTTGCTCAATTGGTTTTTTTCAGCAGGGGGACTGTGTATATAGAAACTATACCTTCATGAAATTAGTTTGAATTCTATCAATACTATGGAAAGATAATCTAAATTTAAGAAAATATTTGACAAATAAACAAGAAGCATTCCATGGTTCTTTAACTAAGCATGCTAATGAAGGTGTCAGGCTTAATCTCCATTAGTGACAATCCTAGAATGAGAAATGATGATTGATATGCTTAATCTAGCTCTCAAATTCCTCAAATTGTCATATAGTTCATTCAATTTTGCTCTCAAAATTCACTATTATACTCAAAATGCTATGATGTAAAAGTGATTTCTCTATAGTGTAGATGCAATTGCTCATGAAAGTTTAGGATCCTTAATGCTCTCAAAATACTTGGTATTTATAGGATTTCCGAAGGGTAGGGGGTAGAGTTAAGTTGATCATGATTCAAGCTTGGTTGAGTTGAATAATTTCAAATGGTTTCAAATGGAGAGACCATTTAAGTGTTGGTCTCAAAGGTTGAGACAAAGAGACAAATTGAGTGGTGAGGATGTTAAAGGGTCAAATGAGTGATCAAGATTGTAAAGTTTGGAGTGATCGATGTGCTTTCAATTCTTGATTCTTATTGGCTCTTCAATTTCTTGTCTCCTTTGTTGAAAGAATATAGGATTTAATTAATTCAATTAATTAATTAAATTAACCATGTAAGGGAATGGGTTGAATTTGATTTTTGATTTAAACTATATAACTAATTGATTAAATCAATTACATAGTTTTGATTAATCCCTTTTAGGCTTAGATTTAATTAATTGATGTTTTTATTAACTGATCCTTTGATTTTGATTTGATTTAATCCCATTTGATTTAATTAATACCATTTGATTCAATTAAATACACATTTGATTTGATTAGATGTACATTTGATTTGATTAGTACACCTGACCAAATTTAGGTGTCTACAAATGCCCCTCTTTGAACTGATGTGTGAAGCACATTGGTTCAAAGAAATGTCTGTTGATCTGATTAACCCTGATTTGAAACAATTTTGATGCCTGATCTGATTGATGCTAGATGAAGAACCTGATATGAACTACTGATTAAAAAAATCTCCCTGATAATGATTGAAATATTTAATGCCCTAGATGCAGTTTGATCGATAATGATTTGATTGAAAGGATGTTGCCCCTAATAATGAGAAAAACATTACAAAATGACTCATGATGTCAATCCATTGAAGTTGATATGATGCCCCCTTGGGAAATGAATCAAAATTATGTAGGATGATGTTGGTTGAGATTGGAAAAATTTGTTTTGTTTCCCGATAAAATCAATTTGAAGATGGCCTGGTTATGAGAGAATTTGATGCCAATAGCTATGATTGAGAAAATGGTGTTGATGTTTTAGATACATTGATGATGTTTGGATATCACTTGATGTCATTCAGAATCACTTGGTTGATGTTGTATTGATTTCAATATGATAGGATAGATAGGTTGATGGATTGATTTGATAAATGAATAATTCGCTCTCAAGATCTAGAGAGACAAACAAATCGATGCGCTCAAGATGAGAAAATGGATGATAGGATACATGATTGATGTTAAATGATCAACTGGATGATTTGGCTAATTGATTCTTGATTTGATTGCAAAAATAGGTTTCATCTCGAACATTAATGGTGGGAGTCTTATAGATATGGTCATTTGATTTGATTTAGGTGTAGACATAGGTATAGGTGATGAAAAGAGTTAGGTTGCCCCTAGATGATCAAATGGTTAGGTTTCCCCTAGGTGAGCAGATGCATAGTGATGATATCCTTGATGTAGCATTGATCATTTGATGGATCAAAAATTTGATGGTGTAACCATGATTAATGTCCACCCCCTTTATTAAGGAAAATCCCATAACAACTAAAATGTAAGACAATCTATATGAATGCAGCTAACTAACACTTTTGCAAAGAATGCATGGATTTTTCTATTTTCATCATCGAGCTTTTTTGGACCTAAAAAAGGTACAACCCTCACTAGTTAGATTTGCAAACCATGTTGATATGAATACCTCCTTCCTTTGGATTTCAACAATGAAGTCGATAGAACTCTCACTGGTTCAACCATGGGTGTATGAATACCGCTTTCATCAAACTCAATGTTGCAAGTAGATGTTGGCATTGAGATATTTAAGAGATCTAAATGGCCAAATTATCCTTTTGCATAAATAGACAAAGATTGAATCCCTTCCATATGTAAAATGTCCTCGATGACTCTTTGATGGTCATGCTTTTAGACAAAGTTGTATACTTCATTGAATTGGTCTTAAAAATAGTCACACGGAAATAAGAAAAGATGTCATGCTTTCACCATCGTTGATCTAGTTGAACATCATTGATTGTCTAGAAAGACATGACTTAAAAATTCAATATCCATAGTTTAAATAGAATTTCATCCATTTCAATCTTTTGGTTTTGTTTATTTTTAATCCTGATAATAATAATTCAATGAAGTTCAAGGATTACGTTGGTGTCAAAATCGGATGGGAAATTGAACAGTGATGTAAATCAAAGGTTTAAGTATCTATTTGGTTGGTTTGATGCATTGATTCATGTGAATTGGTGCCAGATTTGGTGAAATCTGCTGATTTGGATTGATGCCCCCAAGTGAAAAGAAATGCATTGGGCTTGGGAAAACTTCCAAAATATGAAAAAAGCTTGGTTTATGCAAGATGCAGCTCAGAGACTTTATGCATGATTTTTTTAATATTTTTAGAGATTTTTTAATTTTTTTGGATTTTTATAGATTTTTTTATTTTTATATTTTTAGAAATTACTAGCTCTCAAACAAGATCACATTGGTTTTCCCCCAATGTCTAGCAAGGTATAAGACATGAAAAATGGATGAGAAAGCTGATGGATTTAGAAATGAAAAGGCCATGATGGATGAAACATGTGCATTGAATGCAACCTATAGGACCATCTCCTCAAGATTAACCAAGCTAAGGGAAAAAGGATATAGCGATGTGATGCATGTTTTGGATCAGCAATAAAATTCAATGATGCAGTGCTATAAGGATAATGACCTGATGTCATGAAAGTGGGTAGTCCAAAAAGGTGGATGTGTCAAGAGAATTTTGAGAAATTGTTTTGGATTCGATGTCCTTACTTTTGTCGAGTAACTTAAGTGGTTTTAAGTCATGTGCCTTTTTGGTCGTTACATTTATCTCTTAATCTCGTTATCAGAACTGAATATTCTTTATGGTCTAGAGACTTAGCACATGATTTTATCTCTTAATCTTGAGAAGAAAGGAATATGCTCTTATAAATTCAGAGATTAAGCGCAGGCGGTTGATCTTATTTTCATCATGTGATTAGAGTGTGATTGCTAGACAAAGATGAAGTCAGCTCAAATATTCAATGATTCAGCGAAAATTGCAGATGTAATTTTCATCATGTGGCTAGCGCTAGATCTCATGACTTAACTCTAGTTACAAGAAATATTTGGAGATTCAGAGATAGCCTTATTGCTGAATCTTGTATTCTAACCTGAGGTCAAGACAAAGTTTACTTTTTTCTTTGTCACTAGATCTCCAGATGAAATCAAAGTTAAGAGAAATATTGCAAGATTGAGCGAGGATTGTTAATTCATTCCAGATGAGCTGCTGGTGCATGATCTCAAAATGATAGCCAAGGTCAAGCTTTTCTTCAGCGATTGAGAGAGGGTCGTCGATCTTGTTTTATCCTTGGTTTGATTGATCGGTCTGCATGTAATCTCCAATTTAACTTCAAAGTTATTAAATCTTTTACTGACTTGTAGATAAAGCAGTCGCATAATCTCTAGATGAACCTCTAGTTAAGGCCAAGTAAAATGAAGTTTATTGCGAGATTCAGAGGTAACTTGGTCACGTGATCTTAGAATGAAAGTGAAGCTAAGAAAATTGTCTTGAGATTCAGCACGAGCCATTAGATTAAAAGAATAATCAAGGGTCATCTCTTAATATCAGGAAGAATTGGTCATGTATAGAATAATTCTGAGACTTAGCATTGATCGTTGATCAAAGGAAGATCTGAGGAATAGCGCGTAATCTCCATATTAAACTCGAGTTATCAGAATAATTCAGCGACTTAGAGATCTATTCAGTCAATGAATCTCCAAATGAATCATGGTTAGGTCAGAGTTAGTTCAAAGCCGAGTCAGGTTTTCCAAGAGAGAATCTGGATTGTTGATCAAGAAAGAGATATGTGTCTAGTGTTGAATCACTAGAAAAGGTCAAGAAGTCATGAAACATTCAACGATCAGGAGATGATAAGCTAAGATGCGGACACATGTCTAAGTGAAGTAAGAGATCTGTGGCTAGCACTAAATCTCGTAATGTAACCCAAGTCAGAGGAAACATTCAGAGACTTGGAGATAAAGCAGTCACATAATCTCCAGATAGACTATGGTCTAAGTATGGTAAAATCATGAGTATCTTGTCTCACGCCATTTAAAGGAAGAAATATAAGAAGCAGGGTTAAGAAAGATGAAAGATCCTGACAAAGTACAGGTAATCCACTGAGCTATGAAAAGGAAATAAAAGTAGGCCAATCAGATCGTGTATTGAGCCTTTTCACATGAAATAAGGTTTTAAAACAGAAAAGCACACATGAATTTTCCAGCCAAGCATTTCAAATTTAATTACCTGTCAACTTGAAGCGCCACGGCTAGGAGAAAATTGATGTCAAGACATGCAGAGTTATTGCAAAAGTGATTGAGCAATGGTTTCTAGGTTCTCGACTAGACTGATGCATTGAATTTTCAATGATAAATAGACGCAACCTTTGTATATTTTGATTATCAAAGTTTTCAGAGCACAACGCAAAAAATTGAATAAGTATTCAGAGAAATTGTGAAGAGTCTATTTTAGAAAGAAGAATTGTCCAGAATCGGTAAAGATGAATCAAGCGGAGTCAAGAAGAGCTTCAGTTAGTGGTGAGGGAAAGGATGTAGAGGAAGAACATAAAGGAAAGAGGAATTATTCAAATGAATTTGTTACTTTGCTACCAAGAACCAACTAGAAAAAAAAAGGTAAATGATGAATACTTTGCTGATGGTATGTCAAATTGTAGGGATCCCAACACTCCCAGGTGCTTTGGTTACCATTTGTTTAATTACTTTTATAGAAATAAGGATAGACAAATCCTTGTTTCAAACCCTTGGACATTAGGTTTAGCCAAGATAATTGTCCCAAATGTCTTCCTAGATATAGACTTGTTAGTAGAATTGGCTAGGAAATATGATCCTACTTCTAAAACTATCAGATAAGGTGATGAAAAAACCTTAGTTACCTTGGATAGGGCATCCTTTATGAAATCCTGCAGTATATCCCATACCTCTACCAAAAAGATTGACTTGACCAAATTGCAGAACAAATATACTAGAGAGGTCAATGTGGTGAAGAATTTGATTCAGGCTCATGTTCCTAGGTCAAATAGAAATTATGTAGCCCCAATTTCTTCTGCTAAGGGTGCACCATATGAATTTAAATACATGTGCTTCTACATGAAGTATATAGCTTATGGGTTGTGTAGAGTACTGGGCATTGATGGGCACATTGAGAAGCTGCTTGTAGATCTATTGATGATTATCCTAGATATCCACACTTCCCACGTTAACACTGACTTTGACTACATGCAATATGTCATTGATAAAATGCATGAGGGTCTTGTCAGTATTCAGAAGAAGACCAACCCCAATTTCATGAATTATTCTCTTTTAATGCATTTGATTCTATTTTTCAATATAGATAGTATGGATACTAGAAATCTGAGACCCAGGACGCAGTTCCAAGGCCAACCAAACCCTGTGCAATTTTGGATTAGGGTTTGGAATTACACTTCCAATGAGAATGAATATTGTGGTTTTGAGAATTGGATTGTACATCCAATTCTATAATTAATGGGACTTAATGTAACTAGATTGGCAGTCGGGGTGCTTAAGCTCCTAAGACCTTGTCAATATATGGAAAAATCGCCAGGAGATCACAATTTGGGAGACTTCTATTGTGAAAATACTTATACCATGATTAGGTTTTATAGATGATCTCAGCCTCCACACATACTTCCAAAGTATGTGCCTCCAAGAGTTTCCTTGATGGATTTTATTTGGCAGTTAATGTGGATAGACAAAGAGCACTTGGCTCCCCATAAAAAAGGCACATTTACACCCAGGCAGTTCAAAGTTGTTGACTTTACCATTGGGAAAAGGGCCATAGATGCAGTAAACAAATGGTTATGGAAATATAGGATGAGCATGGCTTTGTATAGGTATGTATACCCTGAGGGCTTCATCAAGAATGCCAAGAAGTTGCTAACCCCAAGTATCACTTCCATTAAAGAACATGAGGATTGTGTTAAAGAGGACCTTATTAGAAACATCTTAGATGATGAAGAGGCAGCAAGTAGAGCTGCAAAATACCAAGATTTAATATATTTAGGAAAAGAAATGAAAAAGGCAAGGATCCCTTTTGGAGGTTTCTTCCCAAGATTGCCCCATATGACAAGGATTACAAAGATGATAGAAATGCATCATACTTTGTATAATCAACTAGAGGGACAAATTGAGGTAAAACAGAGAAGCCCTAAGAAGAATTAATCTTCTGAATATGAAGAGGACAGTGAAGGAGGATATCAGTTGTACCATCCACCTCATGTAGATGTGTCACCTGTAGTAGACAAAAACATAGAAGTTTATGACACAGAGGCTTCTGACACTAAGGTAACAAGCGAGCCCCCAAGGAAGAAATAGAGAATATAACAAGGGGAGCCCTCTCAAGAAAATACACAAGGGAAGAAAATATATAGATTAAGTGTCCTAATCACTGGTAATAGGAGATACCATCACGAATTGATGAAGACAATTAGAGAGGGTAGGAAAAAGGAAAAAGATGTCCAAGAAGATGTGGAATTACCTCTCCAACTGTGCCAATTTGAAAGAGAGTTCTATCAAGAAGAGTTTCTAAGTGATGATGCATTCATCAAGACTGATGAATTCAAAAATTTCTTGATATCCAGAGAAAGCAACAAGAAGTCAAATAACAGTTGCAACTAACTAAGGGTGATAGTGTGCAGAGTGAAGCTTTGCAAGCCCTAAAAGCTTATGATCCTAAGACTGAGACCACAACACCTGAGGAGGCTAGGAAACTGGTCAAGTCCAGTGGAATGCTACTTTTTTCTATATGGGATTTGGCCTCAGCATTCATAAATGACCAAATCAGAAAGCAGCCAGATGTTAATATGTCTTCTAAGACTCAGATTAGAGAGATGATAAGGGGATATGGATATGATCCAAGATCCCATACTCTAGCCATGTGGTCCCTAGCTCCTAGAACACAAAAGCTATCTTTGGTTAGTGTTGAAGAGAAAATGGATGGAGACAAGATTATCTGGATTGGACCCAGGATACTGCTGATCTTGAGACCTCCCAAGCTATCACCCACTTTTCCCACCTTAATCAGGCAAAAATAGAGAAAATTTTTGCAAGATATGGAAAACTCTTTGATGAGTTAGTTGGTGTAGCTAAGGACAGAGAAAAATTCTTTATACAAATCAAATCATTATAGGGGCAAGTGGAGATGTTGAACAAGAAATTATAACAGGCTCCCAAATCTCATCCTCTAGCCAAATAAGTTGCATCTGTATAGACAGAAACTATTGAGGACTTCCCACTGGGAATAGAGCAACTAGACCAAGATCAAGAAAGAGTAGCTCTAGCTACATTGTTGAATATCTTGTAGCATAGGCTTGATATCCTAAAAGAAAAGGTGGACCTAGTGCACAAGGCATACAATAGACTGCTTGCCTTAGAAAAGGAGGTGAAGGGCCAAATAGCAATATTGGACCCATTATTTAGCACATGGTCAAGCAGTGGATTCCTTTTTGAAAGGCTAGAGGCATTACAACCACACAGGACAAATCTTCTAGAGGTAGTATGCCAAGTGGGGGGGATGATTGAATAGATAGGCACATAGCTTTCATTCTTCAAAGGAAAAGAAAATCAGATTCATGCAAGGGTCAGTATGTTTGGCCCTAATTTTATTAGATTTATTCCTCTTGTCAAAGGGGAAGATGATAATATCAAGTCTGTTGAAGAGTAGAGTAAATATTTTGACACTCTAATACCTAAGAAAGAGGCATTTCTAACAGATGATAATGTCCTAGACATTGACAAGTTCAATAAATCCTTGGATGAAACTTTCAAAGCAGAAATAAAATTTGTAAAGTTTGTTGTAGATGTCAAGGCTATCACTGATTCCAGGTGGGAAAGGAAGATGAAGCAGTTGCAGAGCTTACAAGGTTTCAATTGGCCTTCAGAAAGTGAATTTACACTTTGGGATAATATCACCAAGCCAAATTAAAATAAACCATCAACAATTGACTTGGATGTGATAGATGAAGAGTAAAGTGGCACTTGGCACCTGATCAATGAACACAGGGAAGGTAATCATCATCAAGACTAGTGTAAGTTAGCCTGTATTGGCGGTCACTAGGTCTCACAAAAACCTCAAGAAGTTACCCAGAATATCTTCGAACAAAAGTGAGGGATTTGGAATGATTTCAAATAAGCTACTCAAGTGTTATCTTCCACCAACTGAAAATGCAGCTGATTTGATCTTTTAGCACTTTTAGGTTTTTCCTATCCATCTGAAGCTTGTTGTATCCTTTGTCTTTAAGGATTCCAAGATGGCTAGTGCTGACTATATATAGCATGTTGTAACATACTGTAAAGGATAGTGAATTCACAACTGTGAGGTAGATTTCTAAGTGTTGTCTAGCTTCAAGCTTTTTTGTCATTTTGAATGTACTGAGCAGAAATATTTTAATAAAATACAATGGAAGTTCTTGTTTCACATCTATGATGTCTTGTTGTATTTGTGTTTATGTTCTTGTGTGTTTAATCTGTAAGGCAGCTTAAATATACTAGTTATAAGGTAACTGTGAGATTATTTTGAGTTTCTTTCAAGGAGGGAGTAAATCTTATAAATAGTTTCAGAGGGCTAAATATTAGTGTAAGAATTTGATACATGGGTGTGGGAATGAGAAGGTGGTTTGTAAGGCATCTCATCTAAGTTTGTTTTGTGTTTCCATTAAGTGATTTCTGTGAATGTATATCTCAATTGACTCTTTTCTCACAATTAGGCACTGGTCTAGACTTTGATTAGTAGTTATAATCATCAAACATTAAACCTAAACAATCCTTTATATTTATGTTACTAAGAACATATATGTTTATCACTTGTATTAGAAAATACAAGTAATTTTATTGATTCCTTGTAGAGATAATAATTAGGTCAGCCTTCCTGAGTCTAGAACTCAAATAGAAGAAGGATGAGAATCCTTATGTTACTGGTATTTTCTATGGTCAAGTTCATGGTCTGGCTTGTAAAGCTCTGTATAAGATTGGTTATACTCATTTGTAGAATGTGTTATCAGTTGTTGCAATAAAAGGTAGGGACAAATCAGTGTAAACCCTTGATCCACTCTTAAATTTACTGAGAAGTAGTAAACTATGAAAGGTACACCCGCCTGAGTCTGTGGAGCTCAAAGAAGAAGGAGGACTAAATCCTCATCAATTAGAATTTTTCTTGTATGAATCAAGAGTTGGGAATCTAAGAGTCAACTATAATTGCTATATTGAGATTCTACAAGAAAAAGATCTAACACACTCAACCCTACGTTGCCTTGGGGACAAAACCTCAGAAAGGGAGGGTATATTTCTAGTGCAAGATTTGAAAATTAAAGCAACCGTGAATTAAAAAAATAATAATAAACGTCCCTTTTCTTTGAATCCATGATTGACAAAAATATCATTTTATAGAGTTAATAGTTAAGTAACATATAATAAGGCATGGGTCCTTTGGGGGGCTACAACTCTATTTTTTAGGTAGAGGAGAACTCGTGAGAATTTTTATGGGGGGTTACAAGATTATTTAGAATCTTTTCCTATGAAATAGAAGCCCCTCATTTTTAGGCCTATGAATTTGAGTGGGTGAAAATTCGCATCACCAACTTAGGGGAAATTTTTGCCATGTGTCAAAGTTATGCACATTTTAATCCCACAAAAACCAAGCAAATCCTGCCAAAAAATAAAATTGGAGGAAAAATAAAGTTTTTACTTTAAAAAAAAAAATCATTAGTTATAAACTCCTTAAATTTATGAGCTAAAACTTATAAGTTGAAACACACTAAAAAATTTATGAGACCACTCACCTTAAAATATTCGTAAAAATTTTGAGTGACCACAACTCTATTTTTAAGGAAGCACCCCTTCATGGGACCCCAGCCTAACTGGCCCCAAATTAACAAGCACTATTCCATGTTACTCCTCCAAAAAGATTGTGGTATCATTAGTTAACCATGGTACCAAGAATGCAATGATCGAGCATTATTTCAAGTACTAGAAGCACATATGACTAATGTATAACTATAGAATTGTATGTTTGGACACTTGATTAATAGGATTGATGTAGACAGTACCCAAGTTAAGCTATTACAAAGTGGAGCAAAATCTTGAACAAGTATATTCATGTGTAATATATACTTTGATCCTAAAATATTTAATTAAATAATTTTTCATTGGAATTATTAATATGTATTGCGGTTGTTTTTACTTTGATTCTTAATTGATAAAATTTCAGTTCTAAAATTCTCAACCCTCCAATATAGAAATTTGTAAGTTTCATAAATACATTAAAATTTTCATTCCAAGTATAGTAACCTTTTTTTAATTGTTTGATGCAAATTTGAACTTTAGACTGTTAGTAATAACTAAGACGGGGGGTGAATCAATGGCCTCAAAAATTTATCCTTCAAACATTAACCACCAATCAAATAAACCTTAGATTATTAAGTCCCTACAAGATGCATGCCATGAAATACTTATAATGATTAACTGTCTGTTGGTTTTCCTTGTCTGTCCTTATTCTCCTTGATTACCGATAAGCAGTATAACTATTTACTTAAACTCAGTAAATAAGCAGAGTATACCGATCAACCCAGTGTTAACTATGTCAAATACAAAACAATAAAGAAATGAATCATACACACATAACACATGAATTTTTAATGTGGAAACCCTGTTAAGGGAAAAACCACTGGGACCGGTACCTCAAATTTTCACTCTTCTGAAGTGAGCCCTATTAGGAGCCAACCCTATTAAAGGTTACAAACACACTATTAAGTGCGACCTTGTTAGAGGATTTTATACATAGAGGTTGTCACTTAGTATCGGGCATCTATTGATACCATCCTTGAATCAGCCTCCTTCTTAGAATGTCAACAGGTATCGGGCAAATCCAATGCTACTTTCATGAATCAACCTTTTTGGCACTCCTTGGGATGTACCTCAATATATAGAAGACTGTTAAGTCCTAATCTATTAAGAGACTTGATGCTTCAATGGTCAAACTGAAACACTATGACCTGTTTCTAATGCAACTTTGAATTGCAGATTTTCAGATCTATATAAGTACATTACCTCTTTGATCAATGTATCAATTCAATTCTTTTTGCTCCACACTTTCTACTCTGTGATGTTGTGCTTCACTATTCGTCAGTCTCTACAGAATTCTTTAGCTCTCCTTCAGCTTGATTGATTAGGACTGTATGAAGTTCTTCTTCATCATTTTCTCCTTAGCATCCTCTTTTCATTCACTCCCCTTAATCCCTTCTCCGTGAATGTGTTTTTTTTAAAAATGAATTAAGCTTGTCTCTTATATAGACATGATATTCACTATTTCTTGATTCTTGGCATGAAAAATGATCCAGCCAATTTGATTTAAAGCATAACTCCTGATTTATCTCATAGTTATCTTCTTGTCAACTGTACAAATCTTCTTTAAATCAATTACTTAACTTTGGTCAAATAAAAAAAAGAAAACAACCAGTTAAGTCTATCTTTAGCACTTGCCAGCTAGATATTTTGTCATTTTCTGAACTCTCTATTCCATCGGTCAATTCTTCAGTTAGTTATTGGTGACAACTAACAGTTCTGTCAGCATGACTCCAGTTAGCTTCGGGATCTCCACCCGTCGGGCATCATTAGATTTTTACTCATCGGGCAACTCTGTTTTTAGCTTGTCAGGCATCCTGTGGTTTTGCTTCGTCGGGCAACACTATCTTCTACTCGTCATGTATCACTGTGACTTTTCTTCTTTTCCTTTACCGATGGTGTGCACTCCGTCGGTGTTATCTGTCACTTAGTGAATACTTGACATTTATGTATTGTTGAAAGCATAACCTTTGTTCTATTGATTCTCTGAAGTCTTTGGCATTATGTACATGACCATACAGATGATATCAAGTTGACATCAATGACAATACAAACCATTAGTTGATTTAATGCTTTGCATTATCTTCAACTTAACATTATCAAACATTCAATCAGTTACATGTCATCATAGACCTCCCAGAAGGTAGGCTTCCCAGCATACTGCTAGATTAAGGGGTCATCCCCAACTAATTTCTTTTTTAAAAAGATCATATTCTATGATGCGAATAAGTGTTTATGTATCGTATAAATTATAATCTATTAACCCGAGTCTTTTGGTTATGGGATCACAAAATTTAACATGCAATATTTCATTTCTTGAGGGTTGACGAATATTAGGGCCATTCCCTTCAAAGGAGTGTTGATGTGTTAATGTCACTCTTACTTTTATAGGATTAAATATTATTTATACAATGGTATAAGGTGTATCAAATCTTTCTATCTAGGTGTGTATGGGAGTAGTTTTTAATTAGTAATGTAAATAAAATAATTAAATTTATAAAAAATGGTTTGTAATGTCTGATTATAGTAACTTTTTGTGTGGACATTACAAATGATGTTCTTTTTTTTTAAGTTTCCAAAACATTAAAAAAAATGATTATACATCTTTTACATTTGAGGTTTGGGTGAACATTATAGTCAAAGTTATTCTTGTATCAAGCATTTTGTAGAATGACATAGATTTCGATAAAGACAAGGCTACAATTTAGAAAAGGTTGTGCAACCTCAAAGTAGCTACAATGCTTTGAAAAGATTGATACAATATAAGATATATTTTATTAAATTTCGAATGCTCAATTAGAAAATATGTAATTATATCTGGATTACATAAATAAAAATTTAAAATTCAAATATTTTATAAATTATATATACCTTTAAAAATATATAATATATTTTTCAAGTTATAATTTTAATTATTAATTATACTATTAAAATATTAAATTCTATATATATTAATTATATCAAAATAAATTAATTAAAAAATAATAATTTATAATTAAAATAAATTACTAAATTATATTTTATGCTATTGATATATTCAATTTATACAGTGACCAACTTAAAATAGATATTAATTATATAATCACCACGTTATATTTTAAAAAAGTAGAATATATTTTTATAA
The DNA here is from genome assembly GCA_018584345.1 of Thuja plicata. Classification (NCBI taxonomy): domain Eukaryota; kingdom Viridiplantae; phylum Streptophyta; class Pinopsida; order Cupressales; family Cupressaceae; genus Thuja; species Thuja plicata. The sequence goes on from MU223248.1 coordinate 1,513,768, forward strand.
GATTCGAGACGCAATCATAAATGATTGAGTAAAAAAAGGGAGCAAATATTTGTATTTTGTTTTCTTCACTGTGCAATGCCTGCAAATGGTGTATCATCGTTTGTAAGAGAAATATATAATTTCTACTTATGAATGATGGAAGTAGCTCCAGGATCCCTTATTTATACTATTAGCAAATAAAACTTTAGCATGTTTTTTTAATTTTTTTTTATCCATGGTTTTTTTGGGTAGTCTAAGCTAACTAAGGAATATATCTGATTTTTTAAATTTTATTCCTATTTTTCCTCTGCTTTATGTTTTGAGGAAGCTTATATTATTGTAATTCTTTCATTGTAAATTAATGAGAACTTTTACTTTCATATTCTACTGCATATTTCTGTTCTATCACTTTAGCTAGATTATGTGCAGATAAAGCTAAAATTCTACTTAGATTCGTACTTCATTCTAGTGATGAATATGTGGTAATGAAAGAAAAACAATTCTTAATATTTTGCACAATACAAGAGGAGGTCTTTGAGGTCCTATAAAGAGGACAATATGTTAACACAGGTTGCATTGTTTCAAAATGTATGTCTTGATAGTATATCACATTTTTTCAAACTAGTTTACTGAAAACATATGAATTGTAACGACTTACAAATTTGGATTTCACAGGAATGAAGACTAGCTAGTTGTAGAATTGAAGAATTCGAAAAGAAAAATAGAGTTAAAGAATTAAAAGAACAGATTGCAAAGTAGACATAGAACACACTATTTATCGTGGTTCACCACAATCGTGGCTACATCCACACTGAGAGCAGAGAAATTATATTAACTCAATAGAATGGTTTACAATTAAATAAGAGCCAAGTATATAAGCTCATAACCGAGCAGCTGAAGAGACAAAGGTAGCAACAGGACAAATGTTCGTTGGCCTTCCAATCCGAAAAAACTCCCACCGGAAGTCAACGGATATTTTAGCTGATTAGGCATTCCTCTGCTCTACATGCTGACTTACTTCAGCTTAACAAGGCCAAGAGAAGTTCTTGCACATTCGAACTTCTCTTTGGTCACAACTTTCGTGAATATATCTGCCGGATTGATTTTAGTATCAATATTTTCAACCTTCAACCTGCCCTCTTCAACCATATGTCGAACGAAGTGAGCATGAATGTCAATGTGTTTTGAACGTCGCTGAGAGGTATGATTATGTGCCATGAAGATGGCGCTGCGGCTGTCACTAAAAAGAACATAATCATTTTGTTGGTACTTCATTTCACCAAGAAGTCACTGCAACCAAATCATTTCCTGAGCACCTTCGAAAAGCACCAAATACTCAGCTTCAGCAGAAGAAAGAGCAATAGAATGTTGAAGCCTGGAGGCCCAACTAATAGCAGCTCTAGTGAACATGAATGTGTAACCGGTAGTGGATCTACGCTTATCCAAATCTCCGGCAAGATCTGAATCCGTGAATCCTTGTAGCTATTTATTGTTTCCACCAAAACATAAAACATAATCTGAAGTGCCTTTTAAATATCTTATTATCCATTTAACAGCTTCCTAATGAAGCTTCCCGGGATTGCTCATGAATCTTCTTACCACTCCCACCGTATGGGCAATGTCAGGACGAGTGGAAACCATAGCATACATTATGCTACCAACTGCTGATTTATAAGGAATGTTGTCCATAAATTCCTTTTCCTCTTGTGTTTTTGGGCATAATTCAGCAGATAACTGAAAATGAGAAGCAAGAGGAGTAGAAACTATCTTGGCATCATTCATGCCAAATCTGTCCACAACTTTGTTAATATAATCCT
>MU223248.1:1519121-1532427 GCA_018584345.1 Thuja plicata
AGATTTTATTCGCAGCCGATGCCGTCTCGTACATGCTCTGAAGTTTATCCCAAATTTCTTTTGTTGTCTTTTCATTCAAGACATTGAACAAGACATTTTGTGACAGCGAAAGAAAAATTGATGCCATTGCCTTGTCACCAATCTTCTTCCAATCTTCATCGGACATCGCAGCTGGTTTCTTTGTTTTTCCTTCCAGCACGATTGATAAGGCTTGCTTAACCAGCAAGGAACGCATCTACACTTTCCACAGGCTGAAGTTCTTGCCTGCAAATTTCTCTATTTTCGTATCCTCCATTCTCAGGAAATTTAATTACCAAATTTCCAATCAGCTGTTCGCCCAGCTCTGATACCAATTGTAGAATTGAAGAATTCGAAAAGAAAAACAGAGTTAAAGAATTAAAAGAACATATTGCAAAGTAGACATAGAACACACTGTTTATCGTGGTTCACCACAATCGTGGCTACGTCCACACTGAGAGCAGAGAAATTATATTAACTCAATAGAATGGTTTACAATGAAATAAGAGCCAAGTATATAAGCTCATAACCGAGCAGCTGAAGAGACAAAGGTAGCAACAGCACAAATGTCCGTTGGCCTTCCAATCCCAACACTAGTGATATAAGACAAGCTTGACACTGTCAACGTGAAGGATTAAAACTTCTTAATGGAAGGCATAAACATATAAAATCTAGAGCTTTGGCTGTCAGATGCCAATATAATATCTGTGGCATTGGTATTGTCTAGGAGGTCTGATATGGTTGCTGTTAAATTTGAAGCAGCTGCACCTCCCACCAAAGATGTCCTCAGCCTCTCCAACGCATTGGCTACGTCTCTCATGGAAGGTCGTTCTCTCGGTGATTCACTACTACAAAGTAAACCAACTTGAATGAAAGAAATAAGACATTTATTGTCTTCCATGTTTTCATTCACATCTGTCAACAGCTCATTATCAACAATTTCTGTCAATCTGTTTGCAAAAGCTGAGCTCACCCACTTGTGCAAGCCCATGTCTCCCACAAACATGTCATCACTTGGCCTCTTCCTTGTAATCATCTCTAATATCAAAATTCCATAACTATAAACATCTCCTTTGGTAGAAGCACTCCCACCGAGACCATACTCTGCAATCCATTTTATTCATGAAATTCTTATAAACATAATAACGGAAATGATATAACGAATATGAAGATAAGTAAAATATCCTACCTGGAGCAATATATCCAATAGATCCTCTGAGTGCAAATGTTGATGTGCTGAGTGAATCTATGGAATTTGCAGTAGTTAAACGGGATATACCGAAATCAGTGACAAGGGCTGTCATGTTGGCATCCAAGAGCACATTGCTAGGTTTTAAATCACAGTGGACAATTTGGAGAGGACAATCATGATGTAAATACTCCATGCCATGAGCTACATCTACAGCAATGCTCAAACACTCACTCAATCCCAATTTACAAAAGCCTTCATCATCCCTGTCAAGGTGCAAATATTTTTCTAAGCTCCCATTCGATGCAAATTCCAGAACCAAACCTTTCAAGTCTGGGTAGAAGAATGCACTTAAGATTCTGATGAGATTACGATGCCGAATCCTCCCTAAGAATTCACACTCTCTCTTAAAACTCTTAAGAGCTTCTTCATTTTGCAAATTAAGAGTCTTGATGGCAATAAGCTTACCATCCCTCAAGATGCCTTTGTACACAGATCCAATGTTACCCACTCCTAGCAAGTTGGACTCATCAAATGCAGCTGTCGCAATGACAAGATCTTGATAAGAAAATTTTGGATACCCGAGCCTCTGAAAAATAAAGCTTGATGGACGGACTAGTTGCCTTGAATGTTTACGCCTCCACAGAATTCCGATGATGAAGATGCTTAATACAAATGCAATGGTTCCAACAACACATAAGACTATTTTTTTGAGCGTGGAATGTTTTTCCTAACTCTGATTTGGGCATAAAGGCAATGAGTAATTTTTTGGGCCACATAGGCCAGGGTTCCCCACAACCACTATTACAACTGTTCTGTTTGGAAACAACCCTGATTCTGGAATCTTCCCAGACAAATTATTGAAAGAAAGATCCATTTCTTGAAGATATTTTAATTTGGAGACTGAACCTGGTATTGGACCTTCAAAGGCATTGTGGGACAGATTTAGGCTCTCTAATGCTGTGCAGTCTCCTAGAGAATACGGAATGACACCACCAAGTCGATTTCCAGAGATATCTATGGCTTGAGCCATCACAATTTTACTCATCTCCTGTGGCAATGACCCTTCTAAAGAATTCCATGAAAGATTGAGGTAGAATTGCAGGTTTTTAAGGGTGGCAATGACCTCACGAGGTATCCTTCCCCCTAGTTTATTGTAAGATAAGTCAAGGAGCTCCAACTTCTGACATCCCTCCAGACTAACAGGGATATTCCCTGAGAGCTTGTTGTGATGAAGTAAAAGGCGTCTTAACTGCTGGGAACTACAAAGAGAATCTGGTATTTTTCCAGATAACTGGTTGTGATGAAGATCTAAGAGTCCGAGATGTTGCATTTGGCCTATCGCACTTGGAATGCTTCCTTCTAATTTGTTCCCACCCAAATACAATCTTTCCAACACACGAAATTTTACAATTCCAGATGGAATATTGCCGCTGAAAAGATTATCACCTAAAGCTAAGAAAGTTAAGTTTGTGAGATTGAAAATCTGTTGTGGTATGCTTCCGCTTATCATGTTGCCTTGTAAACTCAAGTAATTGAGATTGGAAGAGAGTTGGCCTATGGATGAAGGCAATATACCAGTGAAACGATTGTATGACATTTCTGTTTGTTGCAAGTGGGAGCAATTTGTGAGAGCAGTGAGAAAGTTCATAGTGTTAGTGCTGTCACTAACAAGTTGAATGGTGTGTAGGAAAAGCCTGGTAAGAAGGTTCAACTTACCCAGCTCCATTGGAACCGCTCCATCGAGTTGATTTATATTTAATAGGAGTATTTGGAGAAGGGAACAATTTCCCAAGGAGTTTGGTATGTTTCCACTAAGCTGATTTCCCCATAAGCCAAGAAACTCTATGTCACTGAGCATGCCCAATTCTGGAGGAATGGTGCCCGATAAGCTATTTACTGCTCAAATCCAATGAAACTAATGCAGACATATTTTTGAAAGAGGGAGGAATGGTACCCGTGAGACTGTTAGTGTCCAAGAAGAGGTACTTCAAAGTTGTGAGAAGACTGAGCTCAGGCGGAATGCTGCCATGCAATTGGTTGCCGGAGAGTACGAGCACATACAAAGTGCGGCAAGCGGAGAGAGCGGGCGGAATGGTTCCTTGCAAATGATTGTAGTACAAGGAAAGAAACCTTAAATGTGGGAGTTGGCCGAGCTGAGTAGGAATGGTACCAGTCAGGTAATTGCTAGAGAGATCCAGAAATCGAAGAGAGGAAAGATTTCCGAGCACAGGAGAGATGGTGCCATCTAAACTCATTTGGGTTAATTTGATGGCAGTGGCAGAATGCGATGAGGAATTACAGATAACACCAGTCCAATTGCAGAAGTGGTGAAGGGGAGTCCAGTCAGGCAGAGAAATGTTGTTTTTGGAAACGGCCGCTTTGAATTGCAAGAGCAATTGTTGTTGTTGTTGTTGATGAGAGATATTATTGAAAGAGTGAGGAAGAGCAGAGATTGAAAATATTAAAACCATCAAATGTAACAATAAAAAAGCAGCCATGATAGACAGAGAATGCAATTGAATTGAAGAGAATAGAATATAATGAATGGAGGTGAGGAATACATAGATTGTGGAGATGATCAGTCTGCCGTGTTAGATGCTTCCACGTCTATTGATTTTGAAATTAATTTTTGTCTTTCACGTCGATGGTAAAAGAGTGAACTATCAATTTTAGGCCTGTAGATTATGTTTATATAACGTTTTCCATGTCTCTGTTAAACGTGCAATGGTCATCTTAGCCGGCCTTAAGCGGCATTGTAAATATAAAGGCCGGCATATGCTCGCCATAAAGTCAAGGAATACGTTGACATTAGCTTTCAATTTCTTCAAATTCGAACATATATATATATATTTTTGGGAAGCTACCAATTCACCAAAGATGACCACTTTTGTCCTTTAATACGTGTCGTTCACTCATGTGTAATAAATTAATATTTAAGAAAACTTTAGAATTAGATTGACCTTTTATTAAAATATAATAAAATCTTATATATTTGTTAGTTTTTTCATATTTTATAATAAATATATTATTATTTTCACTTTTGTTTAGTTGATTGATAGTATATTTTAAAAAAAAAATTGTATTGTTGATTTATATTTTATTTGTTATTAGATTTAAATTATAAGTTTATTTATGATGAGAGTTGATTATAAGTTAAGTTATATTTTACGTTTTCGTGTATTTATTTTATAAATAGTTTAATGTAGCATTTGAATGGATTATGGAATTAGGTGAGGAAATGTTTTTAAAAAATAAATAAATTTAATATTTAAACCTAGCATAATACCTAACCTAATCAACTAGTTGACAAAGACAAAATGATGATTTATTTCTATTATGTAAAATTTTGACTTAATCTTTCTTTTGTTATGTTCATTTGAGAGAATAGAAGTAGGAAAGAGAAAATATCAATTGTTAGGTGAAACACTACTTTAAAGAAATTAAATTTTATTTTGGGAATTAGTGTTCAAGTGCATTAAAATAATAATTATTCCATTATTTCTTAGAATTATTAGTATCATTATTTGTCTGTATTATGAGCTATTAAAAATAGTTCATCTATATTAGAATTGTTATAGAATCTCTCTTACAAAATTGAAGACTCCAATTTTATAAATGTGTTATGGAGTGAACAAAAATATATTAAAGATAATATTATTTGAATGTAAAATCTACACATCAAATCTCTGCCCACATTTCTAATATAGTATCAGACCAAGGAGGATACCATGGGATTTATTTTCCTTTTGTATTTGAAATTGCTATTATCAAGGCATAGACCATGAGGCATTAAGGTTATTTTTTTAAAGATAAGTATTGGAAGAAGAGATATGATTTTTGTCAACATTGGACGCTAACTCAACTATGGAGAATGTTTTTCCTTCGAGATCTATTCGTATAGGCACAATGATTTCATAGATAGATAGATACAATTTTAACGTCCACAAAGCTAAACGTAGCCTATGGGACAGCAAGGCAACTTAAGCTGACTTCAATAACTCGGTTCTTTTCTTGTGCAAGCTAATTATGAGCCCACCTAACTTCTCAATTTATTCCTCACTGAATAGGTTATACCAAGAGCTATCAGATATAGTATCCGCAAATTCATCCCTACTGTTCTTGAAGGCTTCACATTCTAAAATAAAGTGATGTTCCGTTTCCACTTTCCCAAAATTGCAAAACATGTAAATTCTCTCTTGGCAAGCCTCCTTTAGCCTCTTCCAACACCAGGTCTCACAGCAGAATTAATGAGAATTTATGACATGAAACAATCACTGCTCCCTTTAAAAGAGACAGTGAGCTTGACCTTAGATGTTTCTTGTCTTTGGGTATGATCTACATAGGTTCAATTTGTTAAGATTTGTACCTCATACTCATTGGTTTCACGATGGTCCGTTGTAAATGAAATCGTTGGTGTTTTCGAATGAAGGCAGTAGAGTGAGCGCATGAAGCCACATGTAGCGTCCGGGCTCACCAGCGAGTTAGCATCCAGTGGACATGTGGTGCTTGTGCAGGGTATTTTTTGGGTAACTTGAGCAAAATCACCGCCGTGTTGCCAAGTGGAAAATGCGCAGTATGTTAATGCGATGTTCATCTCGGTGGGCTGATGGTGTAGGGACTACCGACAGTGGACATGTGGTTCATGAGGAGAGCTTTGGAGAGAAAGTAAAGAGGTAACCAAAGCAAGGTGTCCGCTGTGTTACCAAGTGGAAAATGCATGGAGCTTGGAGAGAAAGGAGAAAAGGCATTAGAGCAAAATATTCGGCATGTTGCCACATGGGAAACGCACGCTCGAAGCAATGTTTTGTGTGCTGAACCGATGGTGTTGAGACCACAGGTTGACCTGATCGATGTGGATTTAAACTATTGATTGAATTCATGAGGGTTTTGCTCAGCTGGAAGTCCTTCTAGCATGGCAGTTGTTCGTGCGACGGTTGATCTTCCAAAACTGAAACAAACCATTGCAGGGAGAGGTGGTTATCTTTGGGATGCAGGAGAAAAACATGGAGAGAAGAATCAATGATAGACAATTGGAGGATCGATTGAGGAATTGGTTGAGATGGTAATTGAGAATAGTTGTAGTACGTTCTTGGTAGTTATTGTGAGACTATTTGATCGACTGTTTGGTTCTCTATATGTGTGAGGTTGATCAATGCTGTCGGAATGCGTGAAAATTGTAGAGTGTCAAACGTGACAGTTATCTACGAAACTTGTTAATCGGGTATATTGTGCTACCAAAATAGAGACTGAGGTTGTACAATTGAAGAAGTACTAATCTGTAACTTATATGTAAACATCATTTACTATAATATAAGTGATTGGGACTTTGTTGGTGGGGTTTTTATATGTAAGGGTTTTCCTATGTAAATCTGGTGTCTTTCAATCTATATGTGTTAATTTTCTTGTTTTACCCTATTTTAATTCTGTGTATCTTAATGACTATAATTAAAATTAAAAGTCACCCTTGTCAGTTTCCCCTTAGCATTTGACATGTTGGAAGGTGTTTCTGCACCTTGATTTCCTAACAAGTGGTATCAGAACCTGACCAGTTGTGTTATCCTTATGGGTTGGACGAGTTTGTTGTGTCACTTCTGCAGTGAGAGTCTTGTAGTAGGACAGATGATCAAGATTGCAGATTGAGATAGAAAGCACATCAAGAAGAGTAAACTTTGATCATTTCAACAGCTCCAATTATGAGTTGTGGAACCTAAAGATGGAATATCTGTTGGTAGACAGAGGTCTTTGGATTGCAATGTCTGGAAGTAAACCATCAAGCATGCCACAAGATATTTGGGAGACTACAGATAGAAAAGCCAAAGGGAATATTAAACTCTGTTTACCAGACTCTGTTATGTTGAATGTTCATGAGGAGAAGACAACAACTTCTTTGTTGAAGAAACTTTAGGACATTTATCAGGGAAAGTCTCTGGTAAATAAGTTGTTCCTGAGGAAGAAGCTATACTCCTTGATGATGGAAGAGAGTACATTTGTAACTAATCATCTGAATGTTTTCAACATGATTATTGCACAATTGACCTCAGTAGGAGAAAAGATTGATGACAAGGATCACTTTATGCTTCTATTATGCTTCTTTCCTGATAGTTGGGATCATATGGTGATGGCCATTGGGAGTACAACAACCACTTTCCAAATGGAAGATGTGGTTGCTTCATTGCTAGCAGAAGAGGCTTGAAAGAAATCTTCTGAGATGTTCAAGGACGCTCTTTTTGTCTGAGGCGGATCAAAGGAAGGAGGAAAGCAAAAGGACAAGAAGTTTAAATCCAAGTCATAGGAAAGGTCTAATTCTCCTCGAAAGAATTCCAAAGCGAAGTGCTAGAATTGTGGTCAAACTGGTCATATCTGAAAGGATTGCAAAGAGGAGAAGAAGAAGAAAAAGAAGAGTTCTTAAGATTATGAGTCTTCTCATAGTGATGATGGAGATGCCTTATGTGTTTCTTTGGCAAGTCAAATATCTGTTGATGTCTTGTTAGATTAATACAATCTTCATGTAGAAGATGTTTTCCACAATGCCATGTGTGACTCAGTACCACAATTCAATGGGATTTTTTGGCAGTGATGCAGATTCATCATTGTATGATGGATGATCTTAATTAGTGTTGCAGATGTTCGAGGGTGCCTTAGATGCTATGAAGAAGCAAACTAGAATTAGCATTTTAGAGCATGAGTTTTGTTAGATACAATTCAAAAAATGTATTTCTTTGTAATTAAATCATATTTTATATTTCCTTAAAGAAGTTGCTTTCATTCTACAAGTCATTTATACCTTTCCCTAAGATTATGTGTCTCAATTTTCAAGTGCCTTGTATATTTCCCTAAGGTTATGCACTTAGCATACAAGTCAAATCAAGAGCATTGAGCTTCCTTGGCCTTGTTCCTAAAAATATTATAATCGCTTTTTCATATAGTGAGATAGTTTTCACCATGATTTTTCCCAGATTGGGTTGTCCACATAAAAATATTGGTGTTCTTGTGTGTTTCATATTTTATTTATGTTTTTAACTTCTACACATGTTTTAAATGGAATGAATGGATAATAAGTGGTTAACTTTTATATATGTTGATTACCCACTCCCTCTCAACATTCGGAAGTGTTCAACATAAGGAGGTATATCTAAATGTTGAATGGAAGTTGAAGTATCATTATAACATAAAGAGATAATTTATATCTCAAGAAATAGTTACATATGTTGGGGACCAAAGGTTGTAAAAGAAAATAGTATTTGTAAGATGGAGTCTTTTTGGCCTCTCAAAAAAAATGGAAGAGCTAATAGAACTAGAGGGAGTTCCTTTGTTCAAATTGGTTTTTATAGGAAGAATTATTTTTTGTGTCAACAATTTCCTTCTAAAGAGTCACTTTTCTGATATTTACTTAGTTTATTTCATATTCATAACCTCTTTTTTATTTCTCTTCACACGTAAATGATTTGGAGTCTTTCTACAATTGATTTTGAATGCATTTACTTGTTTTATTCCCTTCTTTCATTTGAGAGATTTACTTTGTGTCTTTTATGTTCCTAAATTTATTTCTTCTCTCATTTCTCTCATTTTCCCTTTCTTGCTTTTTTGTATTTTCTCGTTAAAACAAAATGAGTCGACATCATCACTTTCTTTATTTTTTTCCTTATATCTATCTCACTTTTAAATGATGTATGAAACATGCTTGTGTTATATAATGTGAATATATTACACAATACACTCATGTTATGTAATTTGACTGTAAACTACCTTTGCGCCAAATAGTTTTTTTTTTAAAAACTCAACAGACCAAAAAAATGAGGTGCATATTAAATCCATTTTATTATAGTTTAATAATAATTATAGAAACAATATTCATGTACTGAATTTTTAACCATCTTAATACTTGGCAATTTAATAAACTTTTCGTAGTTTTGAAATTCGAGTTAAAATAGTATAACTTATATTCTATTAGATATCTTCAAATTTTGACTACAAACATTTTTAATTTTATCTAATTTCATGTTTAGCTATTTTAGAAAATAAGTGACCAACTATGAGTTTTATTTTGTCTCCCATTTCCATTCATGCGCACTTCTCAAATATTTATAAACATATTTCTATTATTTTTTGTCTCTTGTGCATTGGTAAATTTATTACTAGAATCATATTAAAGAAGTTATAGTTATCCTTGTATCAAACATTTTGTAAAATAATATGAAGATTTGTATTGAGACAAGGCCAATACTTAGAAAAGGTTGTCAAACCTCAAAGCAGATTTTGCTAGGACTGATATGATATAAGATATAATTTGTTAGATTTCAAATGTTCAATTAGAAAATATATGTAGCCATACTTATATTGCATAAATTAAAATGTGAAATCAAAACATTATATAGATTTTACATTTGTCAAAATATATAACATAATTATTATATATAATTGATCATAAACTTTTATTCATTAATTGACTATAGAAAAGCTTATATAATTATATTAATTATATCAAAATTAATTAATTAAAAATATATAATTAAAATAAATTATTAAATTAAATTTTAAACTACTGATATATTCAAGTAAAATTAAAATCAACTTAAACTATTATATAATCCTCAATGATATTTAAGAAAAATAAAAGAAAGTTTTTTAAGAATCAAGATGTAATCATAAATGATTAAGCAAAAATTGAAAGCAAACAGAATTTAATAGAATGGAATCGAGGAGAGAAATAAATAGATCGGGGAAATCAGTCTGCTGTCTTATACGCTTCCAAGTCTATTGATTTTGAAACTAATTTCATTCTTTAACGTGCATGATAAAAGAGTGAATCATCAAATTTATGCCACTAGATTATCGTTTAGTAAAATATTTCATTGTTATTTAAAAATTTAATTATATTTTAAAATTTTAATTAATTTTCTGCTGTATTTAATATAAAATGATTATTTGAAAAAGGAAAACTTTATTAAATCAAGTAAAATTAAATTATTATAAGATTTTTTAAAAAAATGAGTGTTTGGTAAATTTTTTAAAGTGATCAATGAGATTGGTACAAAATGTTTTTTCCTTCCAAATAGAACACATGTTTTAGGTGGATTCTTGATAAGGAATCTAGGTAGGGACATAACAACATCACCTCTTAACCAACATACTAAGTGACAAACCACTATTATAGGAAAACAAATTTATTATCTTGTAAGCGAAAATATTTTGTATATAATAAATATATTTTTAATGTATTGTTCTTGTTTGTTTGTTTTTCTCTTTCTTTTGTAAGTCTATGTTGCATTAAGTGAATAAATAAATAAATGTGTTCAGTTTAAATTTTCATTATGTTTCTTAAATTAAAATTTATTAATTGTAGATATGATAATGGAGATCATATTTTTCTATGTTAAAAATCTAAATATGATATATCTATCTAATTACACTTAGACACAAGGAATATAGATGAAATTGATGTGGCGTCAAAATTTCATTTTTTTGAAATTGGAAGTCAATACTTTGTATTTGATTTTCACCTCAAATTCAACATAATGTGTATGTCTTTCCCTAGGTTGGTTCCACATCTATAGATCATTTCTCTCTCATTTAATAGATGAAATCTATCCTCATTTAGATGTACGTTTTGTCTTCATGATTCATTGGTTTGTCAATGTTTTATTTTTTCTAAGGAATAGTATTTAATATATATTTAAATCGTTTCTAGATTACTAGGGTAAGCATTCTCTTAAGCTTTCTTGGTAAAGAGAAGTTTATGTTCATGCAAGTAAATTATAGGTAGAAAACAATCAAAAAAATGTTCAATGGATAATTGTGTTAAAGAAAATTTTATTTTCATAGAGAGCCAAATTTAAGTGTCCTTCTCATAATTGTTCCTTGTATTCTTGAATGATCTAGGATGATAGACCTGATATTCATGGATGTAAGAGGATGTGCAATGAATGCATTGAATGTTTTTAAATATAGATACATAGCAACTAATTATGAAAAATTGCAATTTTTAGGCTCACAACTTGTAAAATGTGCAAGAATTGACCAAATTTAAATCTAGGTTTTAAAAATTCATCAGTTGAATCCATGAACATAGGATCAATCCTACAATCATATCCATATCAAAGACCTATGTTAACAAAGAAGTGAAATCTAGTCGAAAATAGATGTCTGATTATGAAGAATGCTAGATACATGTAATATGTAAGAGAAGGAATGCAAAAATAGATGAATTATCAATAAATATATATGAATGAGTTAGATAAAAGTTAGTGGAATAAGCTCAACATCATATAAGATAGTATAATTTATCAATATGTAATTTCCTTAATCCATCCTTGTTAAATAAACATAAAAACAATAAAAATTAACATACGATATATTAATTTTACCATTACATTAACCAGTCACTTATATATAAAACTTAAAACTTAAATATCTCAGTTTAATTTATTTGACATTCAAATTTACTTATAGTGCACATTATAAATCAAACTGTCAATGTCCACCGGTTGTGCTATTCCTATCTAATCTTGCTCTCAAAGCCTTTTTCTGGTCAACTTGATGGGGGGTGATGAAAGGACAGCAATGAGTTAGAGAGAAAAACAAGAGTCGAAGACAAAGTAAAAATTTACATAAAGTTGTTCAAGGCCCTGTTTAGTCGGCCTTCGCCGGCATTTTAAATATAAAAGCCGGTATATGCTCACTATAAAGTCAAGAAGTACGTTTACTTTACCTTTTAAATTTTTTAAATTCGAATATGTATATTTATTACTGCCAATTCACCAAAGTTGACCACTTTTGTCCTTTAATACTTGTCGTTTACTCATGCAATAAACTAATATTTGAGATCATTTTATTTTTAGATTGATTTTTATTAAAATGTTATAAAATCCTTTAAATATATTTTTAAATGTATATTTAAAAGTTTTTTTTAAATATTTTATATAAATATATTATTATTTTTAATTGTATTAATTTGATTATTGTATATGGCCTATTTTTTTGGTTTTGTATTGTTGAATAATATTTTATTTGTGATGAGATTTGAACAAATAAGTCTATGCCATCTTAATTATAAGTTAGTCTCATTTTATGCTTTTATGTTGATTTGGTCCATAAAAGTTTTGATGTCATCATATTTGAATGAATTATAGAATTAAGTGAAGAAATGTTGTTAAAAATTAAATAAATTTAATATTCAAACACATCATAATGCCTAACTTAATTTTAATTGAAAAGGAGAAGGTGATGATTGTATTTTACTATGTAAAAGTTTGAATTAGTCTTTCCCTTTTTATAATTTCAAGACAAGAGGTTTGAAAGGGAAATATCTATTGTTAGTTGAAATCTTACTTTAAAGAAGTTCAATTTTAAAGATTAATGATAAAGTATGATATTTATCAACTACCCACAATATTAGAACTGGTGTAGGGTGGTTATGGACACTCAACTCACCTAGCAATCTATAGTGGGCTTGATTAGATTGATACTTTCCACACTAAATATGATTCATTGAGATTTTGAAAATGGTAATCAAATGAAGATTTCCATCTTAATCTTCATTTGTCATAAGAGAGATAATGTAAAGCAATTTTTTTTTATAGTTTTAAATTTTGTATATAGTTAGATATTGTTTAGAGATTTGCATCTTAGTGCTCTCATTTCATATATGTGATGTTTATTTTTCTTATTATATGAAGAGGTTGTTAAAAAATGACCATTTATGATTGTTTTAGTAAGCTTATAATCTCAAACTGTAACCAAAGAGTCATTTGAAATTAATTTTCTTTTCTTCAACTTTCATGCATGAATGTTTGAGTATGTGACCTTCTATGGTTTGAGGGGTAAGAATACAACATGTTTGTTTCTTATGATATTACATGAATAGTCCTACCTACATGTGCAACTTTTTTTGGTTTTGCATTCCCTATCTAATTATTTATATATAGCCTTCTTATTTCTCTTAAAATTATACTAAAAATTGCACCTTGTTGTGCAATGGGTACATTGAAGCGGTGTGGAAGGTCAATCATGAAATATTTTGGCATATATATATGTATATATATATATATGTGTGTGTGTGTGTATATATACATATATGTATATATATATACATATATG
>MU223248.1:1532834-1566396 GCA_018584345.1 Thuja plicata
TATATACATATATATATATACATACATATATATATATATATATATATATATGTATATACATATATATATACACATGTCTATATATATGTGTGTATATGTGTATGTATCACACACACACACACACACACACACATATAGACACAAGGCCCCAGACTACACAAGAAAATCATGAGAAGGATATAATACAACAAGAATATCACAAAGAAAACAAAAGCATGACATAAAGGATTCACAAGGAATACAACATGGGATAACATAAAGGATACTTATGAGATAACAAAGGTGAACCACAAGGCTAGCTGAAGGGAATTCTAAGACACATGTAGGAAAGTGTCATCACATAGTTCCTACTAGCGTCAGTGACTCTGGAAGTCTATCTAGACCCCAGTCTCCAAGTGGAACTCATGTAGAATTGACTTGACCTTTCATGAGGACAAGGAAGCTGATTTTCTAGCTCAAGACCGCATCGATGGGTAGGCCTTACCCAACCCATCCATAGTTTCTACAAGCACTCAAGGCCATGGGAAAGTAAACATAATTATCTTGATTAATGTGTTATCTAAACCTAATTCATTTTGTTATGAACATTACAACTCCATTTCTAGTGTTGGCGATCTCTTTTCTAAAGGGCTTCAGGACCCCTTCAAACCCTATTTTCCCCTAATAAAAAAATAATATTAGGCTATTTCAATTTATTTATCCTCTTAGTTACATTGGTATACATGCTTTTGAGTGATATTTTCTAGGCCCAATATGATTTTTATTATTATTGATTTTATCTATTTAATTTTATTGTTACATAATATATATAATTGGGCAATCATGTGTAGAGATCCTCATTCTAATAGGATTGATGGAGGAATCAATAATTTGGTCACATTATTTTAGAATGATAATACACGTCCTTCATCAAATAGCAGAGATGTTATCAGGCATAGAATTTCAGCTAATCAAAATGAATATCATATGAAACATTGGTTGGACACAACACAACATGAAATGTATGTGTCATTTTGTAGTTCAAATCCTAATATAAATATTGGGCAAACATTGCTAGAAATATTTAAGCCATATTATATCAAGAAAAACAAAGTGTTTGAAACTTGTTCTTGTCGTTATCATATTGAATTTGATCTCCACTATCAGGTTTTTTGAAAGTTTGTAGAAGACACTTATGGTTTTGAAAATGCTCCTCCTAGTAGACGAAATGAGTTCATCTCATCCATTTTCTGTGACAAAAGAGATGATGTAGCTGGACAAATAAATTGCATAAAAGGAATATGTCAAACATGTGTTGATTTGACTCTTTTTCCTTTGAAAAATGAAAAATTTGATGTAACAAAGATGGTAAATTATAAGAGTTACAAATATGTAAAGAATGAAACAAAATTTGGGAAAGAATCCAAAAGGTTAGAATATGTTGAAGAAGAGATATATGTTGGAGTATTTATGGACAAATTTAAAAAATTGATTCAACCCTACATTCATCATGCTTTTTTTGCAAAGTGGCAAGCACAACAATTCCAAACACTGAGAAACAATTTCCCACTTGGAACTATTGTATCTGTTGTTGATTTTGCACATTTTAAGCACGGGTCATCAAGAAGGAATATCATTTTTATATAAGTGATGATAGAGAGCATGACATTCATTATGTAGAACACTGCTTCAAGAAGTTTTTTGCAAATTTTAAAGAAAGAGGTATAAAAATTGATAAACATTATGTTTGGTTAGATGGATGTGCTGCACAATTCAAATCATCCAGACCATTTTATGTACTATGTAGATATCATCATAATGAAAACATACCACATGTCTGGATTTTCTCTGAGAGTGGACATGGAAAAGGTGAACATGATGGTGCTGGAGCTTGCATCAACCGTGCTCTACGAAAGTATCAAATGAATTATAAGGGAGTTCATATAAAAAATGCACATGATGTTGTTGAATGGTGCAAGACACATTTCACACCAAATGAGAATGACACGTCATCAGGAATGACTCAAGCAGTACCACATAGAAAATTTTGGGAGATAAAAGGTATGCACACATTTTTAGATTATTAAAGTGTTTAAGTTTTTTAAGTACATTCTTTATTCAAATTATATTTATAGAATGTAATATTATATATGCATTTGTTCATGTGTGGATAGAAAAATTATGCATGGTTGCAAGCGGATAGAAAAGACGCGATCTTTGCATTCAATTGTGAGTATGAATTATAGTAATTAGATGTTGAACACTAGGGACTACTCATGCTTTTGTTGTCACTTCATTATTGACAATTATGAGAAATGCATCAATCAAGACCATGGATATGTAGGTGAATGGAATCTAGTGCCACTAGTTGTTACTAAAAAAATTTGATAAAGATGATGAAAACTTTGATGATGTTCATTTTATTTCTACTAATTATGATCATATCTCAGGATTAGTCAAAATTGGTAAGTATATATTTCGCATTATACAGTCCATTGAGCTGCATGTATCTAGATAGATCTATAGATTGAACTAAGTAAATTTTAAGATCTCACGTGTGTGTGTGTGTGTGTGTGTGTGTGTGTGTGTGTGTGTGTGTGTGTGTGTGTGTGTGTGTGTGTGTGTGTGTGTGTGTGTGTGTGTGTGTGTGTATTGTAGGAGATGTCTTTGCAGTGATTGTTGAGCGTGGAAATGTAGGATTTGATCATTATTTACTGCGTTGTACTGCAATGAGGATGAAGTTACTTGAATCTGAAGAAAGTGATGGAATGTTGTTCCTCATAGGTTTGCATGCTTTACACTTACATATATTTAAAACTTACCTGACCACTAGTAGGTGTCACATCTGCTAAATCTCTCCTATGAAGATGCTCTGAGCCCACACTAGAGGTAATGTGCTCTGCCCGAGTGTCACGAGCATCCTCTGGCTGTGAAGCAGCAACTGACCCCTGCAAATTTAGTACAACAGTTGGTTATATATACATGTGCATAGTATATATTATGTAGAGTACTTGAAATATATAAATACAGGTTACAAGTGTACACATGCATGCTTAAACCTACATGTATATTTAAAACTTACCTGACCACTAGTAGGTGTCATATGAAGATGCTCCAAGCCCACACTAGAGGTAATGTGCTCTGCTAACTGTGCCTGCAAAATATTATACATTGAACAAACATCAATACACACATCTACAATTAATTATTCACTAAAACTCCTGGAAAGGAGAAAAGAAAACTTTATATACCTGGGTCTCAGGACCAACAGGATCATCACCGTACTGCACCATCATATCATCAACCAAAATAGCATCACCCACACCACCGCCAATCCTGAACATCTCTAGTAATGAAGAGTGTAGGGGTGTGTGTAGTTGGTAGGGGAGTGTTATAGAGCTTGAACCACCAGGATGAAATAACAAATCCATAAATTATCCAACATCACTGCCAGTGTCCACCTATAGCTGTAGAGCATTGTACTATAGCTGGGATATGGTGATGATGACGAGACAAGTATTTTTGATATAAAAAGAAGTCAAAACTAGGGGTTGGCCCATATATAGTCATAGCATAATATCATCAAAAAAATCATTTGTAAGCATAAAGACAGCAAAGGAACAACCACCTACAAATTTTCTCTATCAAAAACCATAGACGTAATATAAAGTGAAAAGCTTATACCACATAGGTTGCGTAAGCTCACCAAAATATTAAAGTAAGTTTTAGATTGTCGCGCTGGGCAGTAAGAGTCTAAATTAAACCAGCTACAAAAGTAACTTTAAATATAAGTACTTGGGACACTTGGGCCACCCTTTATGCCAAAATACCAGAGAAAACCCATGACTAATTTTTCCTAACATCATTGGGTTTGGACAATATCCTGGCCCAATCTTCTGAAAGAAATGTGAACATGTCCTTGTAATCATCCTCCTTGTCTAGCTTCTTTTTGTTAGCCTACTCAAGCAGCAGGCAGAGAGATGTGGCAGAATTGTGCATGACCTCTAATGCAAAATTGGTGATCTCGAGCATCTTACATTCCATGGCATCATCATTGCTGACAATTTCCTTAACCTTTGCCTCCAAACCATTGACTCTTTTTTCCATGTTTAATAACTTATTGTCAGCTTCCTCACGAACACTACTGGCCTCCTCAATGATCATATTATTATCCATCCTCAGGGTTGGGGAGGGAGAGTTGGGTCAGACGATGGGGTTCACAGTGGGGTTAATTGAAGTGTTTAGGCTTGCAGACACATGGATGGAGCTACTGGCCTTAGGGGAGGAGCAGCGGTAGTTGGAGAGGAAACAATTTTTTTATAAGAGTTCTCTTCCTCATCCAGGCTAGCAAAGTTGGTAGTGTTTTCAGATGAAGAGGGATTCTTGAGGGTTTTCTCCTTTCCAGAGGGTTTTGTAGCAAGCATAGAGGAACAACAGGGGGTATTAGCTTCATTAGTAATCTCAACATCAGATTCAATCTATTGGATATTGAGCTTAGGCTTTTTTTACCTCAGTTGGTTTTTTGTCTGCAGGGGGACTAACCTGTTTCTTTGCCTTATGAGTAGCAGGGGTTTCATGGGGAGTATCAACATTTGACAATTTAGGTTCATCCTTAGCAATGAGCTTTTTAAATTTTAAATTTTTTGAGCAACTTGGTTCAGTGTCAACAGTGGCCAAGGGTTGGGGCTAAGAATCTTGCACATTTTGAACCAAATTAAGGTAATGAACAAGACAAGTGTTGTTGTCAAACTAAGATAATGATTACTCAAAAAAAAAGATTTAGAAATTTAACAAAAATAATTACAAAATTTAACAAATTTATGTTGATCCTAAATAAAAATTGCATATAAAATTTCCAATAAAAAAATAAAAGAAAAACTTGTAATGGTGAACAGTTGTAATGTTTCAATATACAACAATCATTTGAAGCCTTATAAAATTTTAAAATTTATTTTTATAAAAGTTTATAAAAAAAATGTTAAAAACACATGGAGATCTAAAGTGAAACAACATCATGTGTTGCTTTATTTTTTTCCCTTATTTATATTACTTTTAAATTATGTATAAAATATGCTTGTGTTATATAATGTGAAAAGATTACGCAACACACTCGTGTTATTTAATATGAGGGTAAACTATCTTTCCACCAAAAAATTAAAAAAAACATACTTAGCATAATATAAAAATAAAATAAACAATAAGGTGCACATTAGTCTATTATATTATAGTTTAGTAAAATAAGAGAAACAAACATTTTCAAATTTTGACTTTGAATTTTTTTATTTTTATCCAATCTCTTGTTTTTAGGGAATAAATGGTCAATTTCGAGTTTTCTTTTGTCTCTCATTTCAATTCCCTTCAAATATTTATAATGTATTTCCTATTATTTTTGTCTTTTGTTTAGTTAATTTTATTACAAATCATTTTAGAAGAGTCAAGATTATCCTTATATCAATTATTTTGAGAATGGCATAGATTTTAATAGGAACAAGGCTAAAATTTAAAAATAGGTTGTGCAACCTTAAAATAGCCACAATACTTTGATAGGATTGATATATACATGTATTACATAAATGAAAATATAAAATTGTTAAATATATACCTATAAAAATATACACTATTATATAATTTTAATCTTTAATTTACTATGCCAAAAAAAATATGATTATTTTAATTATATCAAAAATTAATTAATATAGAAATACTAATTTAAAATTAAAATAAATTAGTAATTAAATTTTAATCTATTGATATATTTAAATTACAATATAATCAATTTAAAACAGATATTAATTATATAATCCCCAATAATATTTATTAATAATAATAAAAGAAACTTCTATAAGAATCAAGATGTAATTATAGATGATAAGTAAAAAATGCGAGCAAACATATTTGTTTTCCAACCGTGCAACGTCTGCAAACGGTGTATCATCCGTTGTAAGAGAATTATATTATTTCTACTTATGAATTATGAAAGTAGCTCGACTATCCATCATTTATACGACTTAAAAATGGGCGATCTTTAGATTCTTCTTCTGTCTAGCGATGAATATTTCGTAACGAAGTAAAAACAATTATTAAAATTTTGCACATTACAAGAGGTCTTATAAAGAGGACAATATGTTAACACAGTTTGCATTGTTTCAAAAATTATGTCTTGATAGCATCACATTTTCTCAAGCTAGTTTATGAAAACATATGAATTGGAATAACTTACAAATTTGGATTTCACAAGAAAGAAGACTACCTTGTGATATAAGACAAGATCAAACATGAAGGATTAGAACTTCTTAATGGAAGGTATTAACATCTAAAATGTAGAACTTTGACTGTCAGATGCCAATATAATTTCTGTGGGATTGGTATTGTTCAGAAGCTCTGATATGGTTGTTGTTAAATGTGAAGCAGCTGCGCCTCCCATCAAACATGTCTTCAGGCTTTCCAAGGCTTTGGCTACATCTCTTTACGGAAGGTCTCTGTCTTGGTGATTCACTACTACAAAGTAAACCAATATGAATGAAAGAAATAAGACATTTATTGTCTTCCATGTTTTCATTCACATCTGTCAACAACTCGTTATCAACAATTTCTGCCAATCTGTTTCGAAAAGCTGATCGCACCCACTTATGCAAGCTCATGTCACCCACAAACATGTCATCACTCGGCCTCTTCCTTTTAACCATCTCTAATATCAGAATTCCATAGCTATAAACATCTCCCTTGGTAGAAGCACTCCCACCCAGTCCATACTCTGCAATCCGTTTTATTCATGAAATTCTTATAAAGATAATAACGGAAATGATATAACCAATATGAAGATAAGTAAAATATCCTACCTGGAGCAATATATCCAATAGATCCTCTGAGTGCAAATGTTGTTGTGCTGAGTGAATCTATGGAATTTGAAGTAGTTAAACGAGATATGCCAAAATCAGTAACAAGGGCGGTCATGTTGGCATCCAAGAGCACGTTGCTAGGCTTTAAATCACAGTGCACAATTTTACCCATCTCATGTGGTAACAACCCTTCCAGAGAATTCCACGAAAGGTTGAGGTAGAATGCCAGGTTTTTAAGGCTGGCAATGACTTCACGAGGTATCATTCCCCCTAGCTTATTATGAGATAAGTCAAGGAGCTCCAACTTTTGACACCCTTCCAAACTAACAGGGATATTCCCTGATAAGTTGTTGTGCTCAAGGTAAAGACGTCTTAGCACGGGAGGACAGAAATTAAAAATAGGGAGAGCATCAAAGGTAACAACAAAAGAGCAGCCATGGTAGACCAAACTACTGTGAGGCAGGGGAAACACACAAGGCAAGCAATTGTATAGAATAGAATATAGTGGAATGGGTGAGGAGGAATAAATAGATAAGGGAAATCAGTGCCTGCAGGTTACTGCAAAACCCACCGTGTTATACACTTGATTTTAAAATTAATTTCAACTCAAATTGAATTAAAATATTTATTATTCATAAGGAGTGGACCGAGTTTCTGATTTTAAGAAACCTATGGCTTGCCCGGCATTTTATATATATAAAGACCGGCATTGACCAGTATATGCTCACCATTAAGTCGGGAATGTTTTCATCGGTTTTTAACTTCTTCCAATTCGAATATATGTATATTGCCAATTCACCAATGAAACGAGTTTTGTCCTTTAACACTCGTCGTTTCCTCATATGTATAAATTAATATATACTAGCACTTGCATCAAAATAGATGCAATGGTAAAGTGTAAAGGAAAATGAAAAATGTGTAATATTATTATATAATTTTATAATACTAATTTATATTAGATAATATTATAGATATTATATGATAATTAACAAATAAATATACAATATATTTAATTGATAAGGAGAAGATATTTTCTACTATTACTCATGTCACTACTCATGAAACATGGTCAACGAATTTGACTCAAACTACATAGTTAAATGGAGATAGCAATATTTTAACATTAAAAAAAATGATTTTAATATTAAAAAAATATTTATTTTTTTTAATATTTAAAAAAAATAACAATAATAAATAAATGATTTTTTTAATATTTATTGAAAAAAATATTTTAATATTAAAAATATATTTTTTTTTTAATATAATATTATTTTATTCTATAAAAATTTCTTTTATAGCTTTATTGTTTATATTTTTATTTTATAAATACCAATATAAAATCTATGTTTATAATATAGGATAAAATTAGAGGATAAATGATTTTTTAAATATTTATATTATTAACAATGATTGATTTTTATTTACTGCAAGATTTTTGCATTAGGGTTAGCTTTTAGTATGGCTCCGGCCAACTTCGGCCCAGCAGTTGATGCTGGTGCGCGAATTGAAGCTTCGGAAAGCCATGGTGCCTCCTCTGAACAAACGTCCTCGCAAGTTCGTCCTGAAGGTCTTTCACGAGGTAACCCTAATATTGTTCTTAATCTGCAAGAATTTGATTCTGCATGTGAATGGTTAGAAAAGCATACTCTGATTGGACATTTTGTGTGTCGTACTCCTCCTGGAATTATCCTCAAAGATTGGGTAAACAAGAGCTGGACCCCTCATGGAGTCCGCCTTGACGGTGTGCAAAACCTTACTAAAGATTTTTTCCTTTTCCGTTTTGCTAACCCTTCCCAGGCGGAAGCGGTTTTTAGCCGCAAGCCCTGGACTGTTAGGTCATCCCTGCTTGTTTTTCAGAGATGGTCTCGACACTTCACTGTCTCGGACGACAAGAAAATTATGGTTCCTGTTTGGGTTGAGTTTCGTGGTCTCCCTTTGCCATGCTAGCCGTTTATTGAGTCCATTGCTAAAACCCTTGGTAAGGTCATTGTCATGGAGCATGACAAATTTTTCAATGCCCGTCCCCAAAAGCGTGTCTGTGTTGAAGTTGACCTTTCTAGGGATCTCAAGGACACTGTTGAAATCCAGGTTGACTCTCTCACCATTTCTCAAAAAGTGCTCTATTTGAACCTGCCCAACACCTGTTATAGGTGTCAATCGGCAGAGCACAAAATTAAGGATTGCCCGCTAGCTACCCCTCGGGTGAAGCCATCGCCAAAGGAAGCACCGGTCAAAAATACGGAAGCTGAAAAAAAAGAAGAATGGACTACAGTTTCACGAAAAGGCAGGAATGCCTCAGGCTCCAAGATGACGCAAGCCACTTCCGTTGTTGTGTCGTCTCCAGAACCTCCGATTGGAAAATCTCCTCCTTCCACTGATGCGCCACCGGTGGTGCCACTTATTTCAAACCCTGCTATCCAGGGGAAAAGCTCAGCCGCGAGGCCTTCCGCTCCAGAAGTGGTGCTCGCGCCGCCAATGGTTTCTTCGGTTTCCTCCCGGTCTTTGCGTCGGTCTTGCAATCCTAATGGACACATGGATGACCCAGAAAAAAGGCGGTTTACCTATTCTGGAGATTTACTCCCCAACTTTGGCTCTGTACCAGCCTTCTTGCATAATAGTTTCTCCTCTCTTGGGGACGAGGAAACCATGCAAGAGTTTTTATGAATTTTTTTTCCTGGAATGTGCGAGGTCTAACTGACCTCTCCAGAAAGTACTATGTTCATGATACCCATCGCAGACTTCACAGTCTAGATGTGTTATGTTTATAGGTAGTTAAAATTTTTGGGTTCCTACTTAACTCTGCCTGTCGTGTCATATGGCCGGACGGCATTGTCTTTTCTTCTCAGCATGAAGTTGGTAAAGGTGGTGTCATTACTATTCTGTCACCTTGCCTTCATTCTTCAATTATTGCTCATGAATCTGATCTGATGCAGTGTGTCACCTGGATTTTGTTATCTTTTCATAATCATTCTTTTGGTATCATTAATGTTTACACTCCCAATGATGCTGTCGAAAGATCTCAACTTTGGTGCTAGCTGGCTAGCAAACAATTTGCCTCCTGCTACTTGGGTTATGTGTGGGGATTTTAATATGGTTGAGCTGGCCTCTAACAAGGAAGGGATTACGCCTTTTTTCTAGATAGCTATGGAGAGAGAAGCCTGGTACCATATGCGCAATAAATTGGGCCTTTTTTATCCCAATGCTAACCGCCGCTAGCAGGGTGGGGTTTGGCATACTTGGTCTAATTTCAGAGCTGGCTCTGACTGCATATTTAAGAGACCAGATTGTGCTATGATAACGGCTCAATCTTTTTTCTCTTTTTCTGAAGATTGAGGCCTACCTATCATTCCTTTGATAGATGTGACCCTATCAGATCACTTCCCCATTTATTTTTCCATCACTTGGCAGCCCTTTGCCAGGAGGGCTACTCAGATGCAGTTTTATCTCAACACGTCTGTGCTGACGCATGCCTCCACTACTACTCACATTCTTCAAGTTTGGAATTTAGAGCCTCGGCCCCACAGTAATCTTGGTTGGATTCAATGGTGGAATGATGCCATCACCTGTACTGCAATATTTCTTTGCATTTACAGCCGTCGGTTAGCCTGCTACAGGAAGCGTGCTTAAGAAGCTAACACTAAGGCTCTTCGCAATGTTGTTGATACGCTTGCGTTGAACCCATTTGATTCTAAACTCCAACTTAAGCTGGCCCAACTTCGACATGAGAAGCAAATTGCTGATGCCTGTGATGCTCATGGAGCTCAAATCAAAGCTCCCCTCCACTGGTTGGAGGAGGGCGATAAAGCCTCTAAGGAGTTTTTTCATGCTCTCAAAGCCCGGCATACCAATGTTGGTATTCAAAAGATCAAACAAGGATCTGAAACCCTTACTGAGCTTCCGGCCATTCTTCAGGATTTTGTTCATCATTATGAACAAGTGTTTGCTTTGCAGGGTAATTCTGTTGCACGGGAAGAGGCTCTTAAGGCTTGTATTGTTGTTACTCCAAACTGCATAGCGGTCGAGCAGTGTGCCTTTTGTGAGCAAATGCTTACCATCTCTGACCTCAAAGAAGCGGCTTTCTCTATGGCCAATGACCAGGATGTGATGGCTTCCCTTGCGAATTCTACAAACACCTTTGGGATGTTGTTGGTCCTGACCTACACAAAGTTTACCTCGAGGCCTTTCACAATAAAAGTTTGGGTACTTTAATTAATAAATGGAATATCAAATTCATACCTAAATCTGGTGATCTAGAGGATATGTGCAATTGGAGGCCCATCACTTTGTTGAACGTCTCCTACAAGATAATTGCCAAAGCATTAGCTCTCAAAATCAGACATCTCCTTCCTCTTATTGTCTGCCCTGAACAAACTGGCTTTATTAAATCCATGTATATTCCTGACAACATTATTGTTGTCTAGGAAGGGATGGAATGGGCTCATTAATCTAAACAGGCTACCATGTTCCTCAAAATTGATTCTGCTAAAGCCTATGACCGCATTGAATGGCCTTTCATACTTGCTATGCTTCAAGCTCTTGGGTTCGGTCCTCACTTCTTGCAGTCTGTGGAAATGCTTTTTTGTGATGCCTCTGCGTGCATTACCATCAATGGGTCTCAATCTAATACTTTTGGGATTTTTAGATCCATCTGGCAAGGTTGTCCGCTGGCTCCTGCTTTATATGTGCTTGCTGCTGAAGGCTTTGGGTATTTGCTTGCCAATTATATTTCCTCTGGTTTGGTTCATGGCATTTCCCTTCCTGAATCCTCTTCCCAGCTTTTTAATGGTCACTTTGCTGATGACTCCTTTCTCACTCTTATTGAGGATGAGGAGAACATCTCCAATGCCTTGCAGTGCCTGGACACCTTTTATCAAGCCTCTGGATCTGCTATCCAATGGTCTAAAACTCTTTGTTTCAGACAATCTTTTCTTCCAGCCCCTCCCTGGTTTGATAAATTTGGCTAGAAATGGGTTCAGCATGGGGAAGTCTTCCACTTCCTGGGCATTCCCTTTGCCTTCCATGGCTCCTCTATGCATTTATGGAATGTTGTGATTGCCAAGATTGAAAAAATGTTGCAATATTTGATTTGCAAGCCTCTCTCCCTTGCTGGGAAATTTCAGATTTGCTCCAAAGTGTTGGCTGCTACTCATGTCTATTACTCCTCATATTGGGCTCCCTCTAAGGCTTCTTATCTCAAGCTAGAATGTCTACTCAGATATTTTCTTTGGGCCTCTGGAGCTGACGGCCATGGGTTTCATAGGGTTGCCTGGGAGTTTTGTTGCCTTCCTCATGATTCTAGAGGCCTTGGCCTTCTCTCCACTTAGAAATAGGGGCATTCTCTCTGTGCAAAGTGGATTATCCGTGCTATTACTGGTGATGAGGCCTGGAAAATTCTTGTCAGGCACTGCATCTCTTCTGGATTCCCAGTTCACAGGTCAGCTTGGAAGGGCATTGGTCTCCAAACCTTGCTCACTATGAAAGAACCTGTTCAAATTCAAGGTACCTTCATCATCAAGAGCATTTCGAAAGCTTGGGAAGCTATTAATCCTTGGCTCCATTGGGATGGTGATGCCTTTCGCAATGGGCTTTCTTTCAATCAGTAGAGCCTCTAGTGGTCTTCGTTGTTTTCTATTCAAGGCGTCCCCCTGGCCAAGACTCAAGGGACTAGTGCTCTGCATTTTTTCAAACGTGGCATTCGGACTCCCAAGGACCTTTTCTTTAGAGCCTCTATGGGTCTCCATTCCTGGGAGGATATGCAGGTTCAGTATCGTTTGGCTCGCTCTGATCACCAAACTTTTGATCTTTTGGTTTCTGTGATTCTTGCTAACTTGCTTCATAAGATTGGTATTCAGGCTGTTAGGCCCTGGTGGAAGGATTGGAAATGGTATCCTGCCATGCCTTTCAGCAATTACAAACCAAGGCTGGGTTATAGGTGGTTGTTCCCCCATCTTCCGATGGTGGATACCCTTAACCAGAGATGGCATCTTCATTCTTCCACTTCTCACTGGAGCTCTCACTTTCAAACCGTTTGGGCTGCCATTACGGAGCCCAAGATGGCTCTTTTTTCTTGGTGTTTACTTTTTCAAGAGCTCCCAGTTGGCCCTAGGCTCAAACATCTGGGTGTTCATGACCCTCGATGTCCTTTCTGTGGTCACCCTGAGACTTTCTTGCAAATCTTCTATTTTTGTAGGAGAGCTCAATAGTATTGGCAGTGGATTCATGATTTCTTCAAACCCTTTCGGCCTGAGCCTTTTTCCTGGCACATGATTGTCTTAGGAGATTCTCCTAAACTTCCCTCCAAGTTTACCTAGATATGACATACTTTCAGGATGGAGATTTTTTTCACTTTATGGAAAGATAGGAACGCTGTTATTTTTTCTCACAGCTTTCTTGATACGAATGTTGCTCTGTATAACAAGGCTTGCATATGTAATAATGTTATGATGCAGATTCAAGTTCAAGCCAGTAAAGTGGCTCACCTGCAGGAGCTGCTCAATCATCAGGGCAATGCTCCATGCACTATTGTCAAGGTTCCCCCTGGTGCCATTTCTGCTGAAGGTACTCCCAAAGGCCACCGCCATGGGCGCAGCTCCTCGGTGCATCGCTCATGCACCCCGCGGTCTCAAGCACCCCGCCACCAGTCTCTGAGAGGTGGCGGTGATGGTTGGCGGCACTGCTCAGCTTCTCTGCCTTGCTATACTTCTGGGTGGTCTCCAGCTTCAGCTCAGTCTACCCCTCCTAATGCTCCTGGTTCTTGTCGTGGCTCTGATTGGCATCCCGCCACCTCTTCCAAGTTTCCCCGCCTGGCTTTAGCCATTTCTCCACCCAGGGCGGAAGAGAAAGATAAAGAAGAAGCTAAAGATGATGGATGGTCGCTCCCTGACCCTCCTGTTAACCCCAATGATGTGTGGGGTTCTGATGATAAAGATCCTCCTCCTTCTGCCACTGCTCTTGATACTTAAAGGCTTTATGCCTTTTTTTTTTATGAATAGTTGTTTACTGTTTTCGACTTTGCCGTGTGAACTCTGCGGGGTGGTTTCTATATCCCCCGACCCCTTTTTGTGGATATGTAACTTTGATATTTTATTAATTGAAAAGGCACTATTCATCAAAAAAAAATGATTGGTTTTTTTTTGTCAAAAAAAATAAATTGAAATAGTTCTAAAAATATTATAATTAATAATATAACCAATGATAAGACTAATAAGATTCTCATAATTATCATTTAATAAAATAATTGTAATATTTTAAAATATAAAAAAATTTAATTTAATTATTTCAACATTAATTCATTTATATCTATATAATAAAATTAATAAATATATTAAATTCATAAGAAAAAAATAAATATGTTAAAATTTATGCAAATATAAATAACAAATAAATTTGAATATGTTAAAGTGTACAAATAAAAATAGAACTAAAAAATGTGTTTAAAACTAAATGGGAATTGACATGCTAATGCAAATTTCCTTATTTCAAAATGTAACAAGATTTGAATTAAATATTTTCTCATTTGTTTATTTAAAAATTAAAAAAATAAAGAAGTCATATTTTAGTTTATATATCATGTCATTCGAGCAATTCACATTTTGAATAAAGGTTGACTACTAATTCTCAAAACTTTTATCTAACTTTCAAAACTTTTATCTAACTTTCAAACAAAACCTTTCATGTATAAATTTAAATTTCAAAGATGTGTTTGTACTATTGCGGTCAATGATATTACCTAGAGTTTGCACGAAAAATAATGGCAATGAAAATTTCCTCATCTCTTTCCCCCTTTCTTTGATCATCAGCGATAATATGATACCATGTCATCCAATAATCAATTTTGTTCAATTTTATAGGATGCTTTCAGAACTATCTTTTGAAATCCTCATTTATTTATATTTTAATATAATATTATTTTATTCTATATAATTTTATTTTCTCAACCTTTAAGTTTTTTTTTTTTTTTAAAATTTCTATCATAAGCGTTCTTTTTTAAGGTCTATTTTATTATCTTCATTTGTTTTATTAGGAAATTTGTAATTGATTTTAGACTATTTAATTTATTTAGGTCTCTTTTTAGCTCTTCATTTCTTCCTCTTTTTATTTATTTTTATTTTTATTTGATGAAATTAATGATTCAAAATTAAATATAAAAATAATAAAAAATAAAAAGCTCATCTTAATATTAAGATATTGTATATATAAAATTAATGAAAAAATATAAATATATTTAAATAATTAATTCAAATGTAAAAAATAAATAAAATATCTACCTTAACATGAACATATACATACTAGCATTAAAAATTAAATTTAAAAAAAAAGGAATAAATGTGCAATAATTTTTTCAAAAGTAAAATAAAGTAAAATTATTTCAAAATCTACTAAAATTTTGCATGTTAATATATTTTATAATAAGGTAAACAAGGTTAATAAGTTAAATTATTTTAAATTATTTTAGAACATTGGGAAAGTTTCTAGAACATCTTTCTATTAAAATAAATAATGAAGCAAAATTTATGGAATATTTTAAAATAAAGTATATTCATTATTACAAAGTTTGTAAAATGCACAATATAAAAGCAAGTCTAACATACTTGAAAATGCACAATATAAAAGTAAGCCTAACATACTTGAGAAGGATACAAATCTAATGTCCATTTTCTTCAATGCATCAAGAAGTATTGCATTTATTTTGTTCATAACATGAATTTGTTTATCCTATCAAAATCAAACTTATTTATTTCAAATTTCTGAATTTGTTTGTCCTATCGAAATCAAACTTATTTATTTCAAATTTATGAATTGATGCACATTTGACTGTAAATCTCATTCCAAAAATTTTCATAAATATCTAAATTAAGACCATAAATTGTTTCATGGCCTCAACAGCTACGCAACTTGCCTCCATTAATTTTGTTTCGCTTCTTTGCCATCCAAATTTTACAATATCTATCTTCCTTCCCTCTAACGAATTTACTAAATACTAATCGTGATAAAAGTGTGGTTTTCGTAAATTCTAAAATTAAAAAATAACGTCGTTGCGAACGAGTACCAAATAATCAAGTGATAATTTCGCACAAACGTTCCATTCAACTCTGGTATTTAAAGAGAAAGTTTGACTTTCCACATAACAGGTGAAACCGGCCACAGTTTTCCATATTTTTCTTTTTACCCGCGCTTTTGGCCTGAAATTTTAAAAAGCCAGTGCTCGGGAAATTTTCATCGGCACCAACAAAGAGCTAGAAACACCATTGTCATTTATCATGATTTCATATTGACCTCTAAGAATTTCTCTTCTGACTCCTTTTCTCATCCTTGTGCTTGGTGTTTTTCCAAGTCATTCTCTTCTTGTGGTTGTTTTTGATTAATTAAAATAGGTTTTATAGGGGGTTTGAAACCCAAAACATAGCTAAAGATCAAATTTTTTTCTCAAACAAAAAGAAACAGAACCAAAACACGAAACAAGCCACCACAGGGCCACAACAAAAACAAACTAAACTACTGAAAAGAAAACAACACAGGGACAGCCAAAAGAGCCAGGGAACACAATCAAGATATGTAAACCATCATGGTTGCCACCTTGGACTCGAGGATCTCCATCTTAGCAGCAGATTCCTTTATCTTCTGTAGATCAGTCAGAGTATCATTCTCCTTCTTCTTAGCACCAGCCCTTGTCCTCTTACCAGGTCCCTCTTCGGTCTTCTGCTCTTTTTCCACACTTGTATTGGCTGCATCTGTCCCCTCGGGTTTTTCTTCCAGTTTATCAATGAGAATCTTGGTATGCTCATTGGAGGCTTTGAGGATGTTTAAGCTCTATTCAGCAATTCTTTTAAGGGTCGCCCCAAACCTCAACATCTTATCCTCCATTTTTCTGACCCTATTACTCAGATCCGTCTGATCTTCAGTAGTGATTTCAACATTGGTGTTGTTTGTCCCTTTTGCTCTATTCTTCAGCTCCCCCACTTCACATAATAACCACTTAATAGACTTGTAGTTGTCTAGCATGTTGTTCCTGGCATTATTGAGAAGATCCAGCTCAAATTCCCTTGAATTATCATTGAGAACCACCATAGTCGGGTCAATCAGCTCCTACAGCTTAATCCTACCATCCTCACCTTCGATAACTTTGGGATTAATGACTTCCCTGGTTATCCCCATTTTGGAAAATTTAACATCAAAATTGCACCAAACCATTTTCCTCCCCTACGCAGACATGTAGCAACAATAATCATTGTCCTACCCCTTCTCTTTCATCATGATGTGGGGGTCAGAGATCTGGGGAGAGGGGATTTCCTGGTTAGTGCCATAATGCTCATCCTGGAGCTTCTCCTTCTCCTTGTGGCAAGAGCCGAGGGAATTTCTATGAGTCTGGTCCTCGGGAGTCTTCCAGCTAGTGTTATCATCCTTGTTCTTTCTCTTTTTGTTTTGGTACTTCACAATGGCAGTCTTCCTTCTCTTTTTTCCTTTTCCACTAGATATCTCTTCCTCACCATCAATATTCATCCCTTCCTCATTTTCACTATACTCCTCCTCAGAGGATATCATAGTGGTAGTATGCTTTTTGGATGGGGTCACCATTTTCTCTTCTTGTGGTTGTTGAGTTTTTCGAATAGATACAAATGAAAATTGCGCAACTCTACTAGAAACTCTAACGAAAATATTTTTGGGCCTCGACAAACTATGTGAGACAATTTTCTAGTCAAGGGTTTCTCCCCAAATGAAGCCTATCGGCTAAAGATAATTGTAGTGTTAGATTAATTTATTATTGAAATATTGTAGATTTCTATATTTTATTTTAAAAATTATATTTGTTTATATTTTTATATTTTATAGTAAATAAATTATCTTTTTTTTAAATTGTCTAAGTTGATTGATGAATATGATAGATTTTTAGTTTTTGTATTATTAATTTATATTTTATTTGTTATTTGATTTGAATAATTCTATTTCGTGTTAAGATTTAATTGTGAGTTGATGGTTTTTTGTGTTTCTAGAAGTTGACTTGATCTATAAAAGCTTTGGTATATCATTTGAATGGATAATAGAATTAATAAAATGCCACTAAAAATTAAGCAAACTTAATATTTAAATCTAATATAATAACCCTAGATTTTGTTGAAAAAGAGAAGATACTATTATTTTAGATTATGAAAATGTTTGATTTACTCTTTATTTTGTTGTGCTCATTTGAGAGACTAGAAATTTGGAAGGGAGAAAATCTATTGTTAGGTCAAACCCTAATTTAAATCAAAATAATTTTAAAAATTAAAGGTTATGTGAGATATTTAGCAACCACCCACCATAATAGGAATCACTTAGGGTGGTGATGGCTACTCAACCCACCTCATAATCTATAGTGGACACTATTGCATTAATACTTTACATTTGTGGTGGTCTGCATCTTGTTAGATTGTGGTTGCATAATGAACTAAATAGAGATCTTACATTGCATACGACCCATTAGGTGAGCTTTTGAATATGGTAATAGGGTGAAGAGTTTCATTTTCATTTATATTGTCATAAGAGGGATAATGTAAATGAAATTTTTAATACTGACTTTTATATATAATTATATATCATTTCTAGAAGAGATGTTTGCATTGTAGCACTCTCTTTTTTATTTGATGTTTGATTTCCTTATTGTATGAAGAGGTTATTAAAAGATGACCATTTATGATCATTTTAGTAAGCTTATAGCCTCAAACAATAATCAAAAATTCATTTGAAGTGAATTTTCTCTAAAAGGGGAGGCCTATTTTACATCCTGAAGAAGGCTATTCCCAATCCACCATTCATCCTTGAAGGGAATATTTATGTTGTTTCCCAACCTCCATCTCAAACATTTAACAAACACTAAACTGTGTTTTAAGGTATAAGTTATAAGGGATAATTTATTATTATTAGGTAAATGGAGAAATGAGCTAGAAATGAATTGTGAAGTTGATTAATTATATATTTAACTATCTTATTAATTTTTAAAATATTTTACGGAGAAAATCTGAGTGAATTTGGGGTGTCCATAACCATTATCAATTCTATTTTAATACACAAAATTGGAAATTCTATCTTAACAAAACAATCATTCATATAAAATATATAATGATCACTTAAGAGTAACATAATATTTAAAAATATACTCTTAAAAATAAATAAAAAATTATTAGTTACAAAAATTAACAAATTCTAAAATTATGTTAATACTACAAAAAGTTATAAATAGAATTCATAATTAAAAAAAAATTAATGATTGTAGTCCCAAAAAATGAATTATAGTCCCAAAAAATGAAAGAAAATGTCATATAATTTTAGAGAAAAATGTACAAAGCATGCTCAAATCTATAAATTGAGATGAAATCATGGGTTTGTATATTTTTACATATATATCTCACTTTGAAATGATATATATAACATGCTTATGTTGTATAATTTGACAACATCGCACTGTAGATGCTCAAAAATGGTTTGAGCCTGCTAACCTATGTGTTTAAAATTTTTTGCATTACAATTGAAACACTTTTTTGCGCTCTAATTATTCCTCTATGATGTGCATACATGGTCTTTATCATATGACAACTTTGTGTCTTCCATTGGTGTTATCGCCACCTATCTATCATCACTAATTCAATAGCATTTTCCAAGTTCATCAATACTATTGCAGATCATCATTATTTCGGTAGCATTGTCCAAGTTCATCGACGTCTCCTTATTCTTTATCAATCCTCTAGCATTGTCAAAGTTCATTGATGCTATTTAATCATTTTCATACATAATTATTTGAGCACATTGTTAAAGTTCATCAATGCCACGAAACTATTATAATCCTTATCAATATCATCAAAATCAAATCAATTGTGCATTTATACCTTCGATTTGGCCAATAATCCGCTAATTTGTCCTCTTGGGATGAATGGCCTATGATTTATCCCTAGCTTTTATGAATAAATTATATTTATTTATTCCTTATTCTAAGTCTCCACAAATACTTAATTTTCAATTAATTGGCTAATTCCCTAATTTATGGATTTTTAAATTTCAGAAATGCTAATTGCCTTTTTTTGAGGAATAAAGAATTGTTAAATAATTTATTTCCTCGTAAATCCACCTCACCTATCATCTTCCTATTTTCTAGCCTCCATCTCTGATTAATTAACCTCACCTCTTACATCTTCCCTTCCACTTTTCCACCCACTAATTTGGCCTCCATTGTGTCATAATTTTTCATAATTATGACATATTTCCATCTCCTCTTTACCAAGTGTCATAAACCTTGCAAATTTCTGATTTGTACATTCAATTGCTAATTATGCAATTTGAGCTTTCATCTTCTATAAATTGAGCTTATTTTATCTTTCTTTGGTTAACCACTATCTCCTAGTATTCTTTATATCACTTTGGCTTTCAAATCTTTGTGCAATTGTGCCATTGGCAAAGAGCAACATCAAATCAACTCAATGGAGAAGAAAGGAGAACATTTGAGCTTTAAATGAAGGGGGTTTTATGTTTATTTGCATATGTTTTGAACTCTCGTTTCAATGGCTTTAATGTTAGATTAGATGGGTTTGCATATTTTTAAGGGTTTTGTGGTTACTCTAGATATGTATTCTACGCCTTTTCTAGTCTTGCACGCACAATACACTCAAGTATTGTAATGTGGGCAGTGTGGATAAATTATATAACCCTCTTCCATTATGTATCCTTCTAAGATTTGGTGACCAAGTCTAGGATTGAAAACCATTTTAATTGCTCTAAAGATTTATTTTATATTAAATAGTATTTTAAAATTATCAAACTTAATGAAGCTACCAAATAAAGGTTGTTTTTCTTCTCATATTTCTAGTCACATAATTTTTTGTAAATTTTAAATATAATAAAATATTTATCCTCATTTTATTTCTTCATAAAATTTTCTTATCTAAATTTTTAAAAATATATTAGAATATTCTATGCTTCATTCTTTACAAATTAAAATATATATTATCTATTATTTTGCTATAACTTTTCTTGACATGCTTATAATAGAGTTAGAGTACTATAAATTATATTCTATTAGACATCTTCAAATTTGAAGTGTGAAAAACAATTTAATCAAATTTCAAGTTTAGCTATTTTAGATAATAATTGTTTAATTTTGACTTCTCTTTCATCTCCAATTTTCATTCATTTACACTTATCAAATAATTATAGCATAGGGGAAAGGACCTAGTAGTTGAGCACTCTAACTTTGAGCTTCTCAATATCATACGTGGAAATTTCAAATCACTACAATTTTTTTACAATAGCTTACTTGACAAGTACCCTACTTATAATTAAGGTTTCAAGACCACATCATCAAATATGATGCCACATCGACATGCTTTTTGCCAAGGTGTCCAAAATGGGCCAAAAAAAAGTGAGACTAATGCTTGTGCACTAAGTGATGTTTTATTGGTTTGCGGATGTGGCGTCACATGATTTGTTTCTATTTAGATCTAAGGAATACATTTTATTCAATTATTGGTAAACAATTACAACTTTAAAGTCACAACTATTGGTACAATATTCCTAAAAAATTTAGATATTAAATTAACAATGTTATTACAACTATTGAAATGCGCTCAACTTTGCATTGTCTCTCATATTTTCTATTATTTCCATCTATTATACAAGTAATTTTAATATTAATCATATTGATAATTCAAATTTTGAATTATCATGTTTGTCTAGTATTTTACAAACTGATTTGAAAATTTCTATTACATTAATTGAAACAAGATAGTTAAGAAAAGGTGCAAAGGCCAATATTTATTGAAGGTTGTAAAACCTCATAATAGCTACAACACTTTGCCTATAGCCATGTAATAATATAAAACATAATTTTAAAAGTTAAATGCTCAATTAAAACGTAATAGAATATAAATTATAATATTTAAAAATATATATAAGATGATTTTTATATATAATTAGTTCTATATTTTTTTTTTTATAAATTATGGAATTAATTACTTAAAAATATATTTTATAGTTAAAACAAATTTTTAAATTAATTTTTAAAAGATTGTTTAAAGAAAATTTCAATTTAATTATTATCAACTTAAAATTTAATTATATATATCTTCTTTATATTATATCTATTTATTATATGTGGGAGAAATTTCAGGATAAAAATTAAACCATGTTAATGTTTATATAGCTGAATGGGTTCTTCTAGCTATTTCAAAACTCTGTATTACTTTCCTTTTGTACTTATTTCTCTTCATTTTAATATTTTTTATTTCATAGCTCCTACCACTTTACTTGTCTTTAAAAATAATAAATAAACTCAAAACCTGAGAGATGTTAAAATTCTTATTCAGCTCTCTCCTCTCTAGCGATGAAAATATCATCGAAATTGGTTCTCTTGTTTTTGAGCTTGAAGATTAATGAATATTAGAGGAAGTCGTATAAACAGGACAATATGTTAACACAGTTTGCATTGTTTCTGTATGTATGCATTCACAACATCACACTTTCTCATACTAGTTTAATGAAAACTCACGAATTTGAATAAAGTTAACGTATTTGGACTTTTTAGGAAGAAGACTAGCTTGAGATGGAAAAGAAACTTGAAAGACAAAAACTTCGTAATGAAGATCTAAAATGTAGAACTTTGATTGTCAGATGTCATTCTTTCTGTGGGATTGGTATTCTCCAGGAGTTCTGATATGGAAGCTGTTAAATTGGACGCAGTTGCACCTCCCACCAATGATGTCTTCATCCTCTCCAACACATTGGCTACGTCTCTCAATGCTCAAATACTCACTCAACCCCAATTAACATAAGCCTTCATCATCCCTTTCAGGGTGCAAATGTTTTTCCAAGCTCCCACCACATGCAAATGCAAGAACCAAGCCTTTGGAGTCGCGGTAGGAAAATGCACTTATGATTCTGATGAGATTACGGTGCCGAATCCTCCCTTAGAATTCACACTCTCTTAAAACTCTTAAGAGCCTCTTTCTTATGCAAATTTAGAGTCTTGATGGCAATTACCTTACCATCTCTCAAGACGCCTTTATAGACAGATCCAAAATTACCCACTCCAAGCAAGTTTGACTCATTAAATAAAGCTTGAGAGACGACCTAGTTGCCTTGAATGTTTATGCCTCCACAAGAATGCCTATGATGAAGATATATAATACAAATGCAATGGTTCCAACAAGAGATAAGACTATTTTTTTTGAACAGGGAATGGTTTTCCTGGCTCTAATTTGGATATGGAAGCAATGAATAATTTATTGGCTCACATAGGCCAGAGTTCCCCACAAGCAATGTTACAATTGTTGTATTTGGAAAAATCCCTACTTCTGGAATCTGCCCTGACAAATTATTGAAAGAAAGATCCATTTCTTGGAGATTCTTTAATTTGGAGAGTGAAACTGGTATTGGACCTTCAAAGGCATTGTGGAAAAATTTAGGTGGTCTAATGTTGTGTAGTCTCCTAGAGAATATGGAATGGCCCCATTAATTTGATTTCCAGATACATCTATGGCCTGAGCCATTACAATTTTGCTCATCTCCTGAGGCAATGATCCTTGCAGTGAATACAACTAATGACTCCCTAGACGTCCATGTGACACCACCCTATTGGTACTGGAAATTACCCTTATCACCTGTACAGGTGTCACTCTAGCGTGATCTCACGATGAATAAAACCATGTGCAACTTTACTTAGTGGCATCACGCCAACCGTTAGATTAAAATAGATCTACCTGATGTTGTATCCATTGGCCCCACTTAGGCAAGATATTTGAAGGACGCCTATCAACTAGTGTGATCCCGTGAAGAATAAAAAACATGCATCTTTTGTTCACAGGATTGCACCCACTGTTGGATCAAAACAAATCTGATCGCGACCCGTTCTCGCCTTTATCTTTGAAAACATTGGCCCCACAATCTCAGGATGGATACTTGGCGTTCAGGCACGACTCCTTGATGGCTATCATTGTTGCATCTTTTGATCAATCCATTACGCCTGTCGTTGGATTAAAAGTAATCTGCTCGACACTTTAAAAGCATAAGATACCACGGGGACTTTAGACTTGGGAAAATTAATACACAAGCCCCGCTTAGGACTTAGGAGTTAAAAAGGAAAGGCTCCCTGCATGATGACTTAAGACACATGGTTTAAAAATACTTAAGTGGCTCCCAAAAATGTAATGCAAGAAAATAAGAAGCACGATAGACTTAGGGTTTAGAACAAAAATAAACTAAGGGTTGGACCAAAATACAATTAGGGCTAAATAACATGGCTCAGAAATAGCATAAAATAGGCAAGATTCAACACCATGGAACCCAAATTTTGTAGTCCTAACAGTGGCTCCAGTTGGGGAAGATTGATCGCAAGACCAACACTAGATTCTAGAACTCTGAGAAGAGAAGACCAAGGACAAAAAAAACCTACAGCTAAAAAAACACATGAATATATAAAAATATACATCCTACAGCCTAGCAGAGTCAACTTATCTCTGGCTCTTTATTGCCCTGATTTGAAGGAGTCAAACTAGGCTTGATGGCCCAAAGCCATCAACAAAACTTCAATTCAGCTTGCCTCTGTCAAAAACAAAATTTTATGCTCCCTGCTCTGGAAAAAAGCTAAAAATGTAGCTTTCATCTGCATGATTTGATATGCTATATCTTCCAACAGCCTACACAAAACATTGTCAATATCTCTGCCTACATTTAGCACTTTTAAAACAAGCCTTATTTGATAACATTGGCCATCATGTGACCAATACAATCATGGCCACTGAAAAATTCAGGACCCATAAACCACTTTGCATCTTTACTTGCATTATCACATTTATTAAAAAAACATCCTCCAACTGATAAAGATTGTAATCATTCTTTGTCCCGCAGCTCGAGTCATCATATGGTATTCTATCACTGGTTTATATACCTATATCAGAGTTCCCTAAATAACTCACTTGCAAATTATAGACCTTATGCAAACCATCTTCTAATATGTTGGGGGGAGAGCACTCATCCACATACTCACCCTGTATCTGCATACTTTGAGTAACCGAAAGACCATCTTGTAGTGGTTCAATGAATAATTTAGAATCTGAAATAAATTCATAACCCACATAATTATCCCAATCAATACTCAAAATTATGTCAGGAAATTCTTCATCATCTGATATATCATATGCATTATTGTTGTAGCCTAGTGACACAAAAGCATAACGAGAATCAGAGACACACATATTAAAATCTTGACCATCTGATACATACTCTTCATCAAACTCAATGTGTGTTGGGTGTAAGAACTCAGAGCTATCCCTCCCTAAATATCTCAGATATTCACAACACAAGAACTCAGACATTTGTTCACTATGAAGTGAACCATTGTCATCACTTTCACCCACTTCTGATATGCATTCACAAGCATCATTTTCATTTATCCAATCACTATTTTCTTGTTGACTACACATATCCTCTACCTCATACTCAGAAGGAGCATCACTTTCATGATTACAAGAGAGAGAATCCACACTAGACACATCTCCATCATACTGGTTTCTATCATTCTCAATATCAGCATCACTAGGCACAACCTCATGTGTAACCTTAGATTTAGGATCTTCAATATTTTTTATCCACTTCCTAGCATATTCAATACATTCTTCCCTCAAGGAGACTGGCCAATCAACTGAATCAGGAAAACAAAGTTCCTAAAACACATTAGCCCAAATTGACTCCTAAGGATAGAAAGGAATAGGAAAATATCTTATTGTAGCAGAAAACCTCTTATAGAAAAGAAGTGTAGATTCTCTCACTGTTCTTTTCATTCTCTTTTGTAGTGACAAATTAACCTATTCTTGGAGCTCTTGTTTTAAAAAATTTATATCTCCAAGAACCTCTTCAAGAAATGGAAAAGGTACTCCAGATCTGGACATAGCAAAAAAAATCCCTAAACTCTATGTCCCCCATTTCTTCAACTAATAAATAATTCCACTTAATTTTAGAAAATTCAATTCTAACCTTAAAGCATGCAAACCTCTATCCACACCTTGTTCCATCTCTTAGTGCTTAAATCACTTAATAAGGAAACATTTTTATAACCTTAAAAATAAAATACCTGAATGTATTGTAGTAGCTACAAAATATACTGACCTGAAATCACCTCCAAATCACCTTTAAAAAACTTTGGTAGAGTCGCCACCTCTTTGCAGAGGACAAGTTTGAATCAGTTGAGATCTCTTCACCCCACTTTGACCTTCCTTAAAACTAGAAAGCGTCTCACAACACACCCCACTAATAAGGTCTCATATAGATTCCTCCTTTGACTATGCTCTCAGTCATAGAAGCTCAAACATCTGCTTCATCATCACTGGAAATCCACCTTTATTTTTAGTCTTTCTCCAAACATGCACACTGGTACAATCAGATAAATCAGAGTCACCACTCACCACTTGTGAGATAATATATGTATATCTTTTAGGAACTTGGACTTTTAGACACTCTTGCAATCATAAACAAAACAAACCATGACTCGCTTTATAAGTAAGAGGAATGCTTCTTTGTAAAGCATGACTCTATAACAACCATATGACTCTGGGATTAATTTTGAATAAACAGAGAAAAAATCTCTCTTATCCCCAACTGAGTCTCTATGTTTCTGATGACTCTTGGATTGATTCAGCAAAGCAAGGAAACAATTCTCTTAAACTTGTTGACAATTATGTTGAAGTTGTTAACTTTTTAATCCCCATTAGAGTCGCCAATTATGTTGGTTATTTTTCTTGTTGATCCTTTTATACCTACAGCTTAGATATATTCCTCTATATGCCCAAACACTGATTCAACAAGAAAAACAAACAACATATGACAATGTTCATAAACCTTCTACACTTTGAGCTCCACATCACTAAGCCAGGTATACCTAATCTACACACACATGAATCCTTTTGGCATATAAACAGCTTGTAGATAAATAACTATGGAATAGCTTTCAAACCTATAGTTAACAGATACCTCAGTATTTATTAAATATTATGTAGTGTCCCACTTGCACACAGTATGTTTGAAAACCATACCTACTCTAACTCCTTCCTAGTAACATGAAGGGAAAAGATTTTCTTTTATATATTTTGATTAATGGATCCCTAAAAATACCCTAGATCCCACATGGACCAGTGCCTTATCCAGTGGGAATTAGAGTCAAACATATCAAGTTGCAAAAGGAAGACTATGAACAAAGAAACCAACAGAATCTAATATGCCCAAATATCTTACATCCGACATACCCTATCAGTCAAGTTCTACTTTTGAATCCACCTGTGTGTTAAAATATACAACTACCTATTCAAAGTATTTAACCCTCCCCTTGGAAGACCCTAGAATAGACAATACATTAATCAACATCCACTGAAACACAAGCTTGAAATAGCCTCAATACCCCAAACTCATACATATCTAAAAACAAATCCCAAATTATAGTCATCCTCTAAATAACTCCATTGTTGGTCAACAATGGAAAAATCAAAACACCATTGATGCCTAAGTCTCTATGATTCAGAAAACATAATGGAGACAACTTGATAACAATACAAAACCACTGATAAATCTATTCATAAAGCTAACTATTACAACTTATGCTCTTTTCTAAAACCAGAAAGAAATCAAGAACACCCTTATGTAGAGAAAATGGAAGAATATTTACAAAGGAACCACACTTGGAACCTTCCCTCAGAACAAAGGATTCAAAACCATTACAATAGAGAAAAGAAAGGAACTTATAGAAGAAGGAAACCCTAGAAATGACATCCATTTGACACCTATCCTTCTATGAAATCTAATTTTCTACAATCCTTCCTTTCTCCAACCCACTGACTGGTCTTTCTTCAAAAGATCAAAAAATGATTTTATCTAATCTGCACAGCCACCAAGACTTGGGAACAGACCCAACATTTAGGCAGAAAAGACAAGGAGTTGACTAAGGATTACAAAATATCTACAAATATGATTAGAAACCCAAGCCATCACCTCTCAACATTTATGAAGCCAAAGTCATCAAAATTATTTCCCTTTAGCATCCCACGACTGCATAAATGTGAACCAAAAGATCAAACCCTCCTACCTACTTTTCTACAACCTGGAAAAGCACTGCCAAAGCCAAAAACCCTTTGAAAACATTTAAATATTCAAATACCACTTATTCCAATAGCCACCCCTGGCGCGGAAACCTCATTGATGGCCTAGATCACAATCCTATTTATCTTTAAAATATGATCGTCGATCTCCCTTTAAATTACCTGGGCACCAAGAAAAATAATAAACTGACACAGCTAACGACTCCCCAGACGTCTAGGTGACACCACCCTATTGGTACTGGAAATTACCCTTATCACCTAGATAGGTGTCACTCAGGTGTGATCCCGTGATGAATAAAACCATGTGCAACTTTGCTTAGCGACATCATGCCAACCGTTAGATTAAAATAGATCTTCTTGATGCCTTATCCATTGGCCCCACTTAGGCAAGATCTCTAAAGGACACTTGTCAGCTAGGCATGATCCTGCGAAGAATAAAAAACATGCATCTTATCTTCACAAGATTGCACCCACCGTTGGATCAAAACAAATATGACCTCAACTCGTTCTCCCCTTTATCTTTGAAAATGGAAGCCCCACAATCTCAGGAAGGACACTTGGCATTGAGGTGCGATTCCTTGATGGTTATCCTTGTTACATCTTTCGATCAAGGCATTATACCCACCGTTGGATTAAAAGTAATCTTCTTGACACTTTAAAAGCATAAGATACCACGAAAACTTTAAAATTTGGAAAAATTAATACAAAGGCTCCGCTTAGGACTTAGGACTTAAAAAGGAAAGGCCCCCCACACAATGACTTAAGACACATGGTTTAAAAAGACTTAAGTGGATCCTAAAAAGGTAATGCAAGAAAATAAGAAGCATAGGAGACTTAGTATTTAGAATAAAAAGGAACTAAGGGCTGGACCAAAAGACAATTAGGGCTAAATAACATGGCTCATACATAGAAAACATTAGGCAGGATTCAACACCATGGACACCAAAATTTGCAGTCCTAACAGGTCAGCC
Source organism: Thuja plicata (assembly GCA_018584345.1). Taxonomy (NCBI): domain Eukaryota; kingdom Viridiplantae; phylum Streptophyta; class Pinopsida; order Cupressales; family Cupressaceae; genus Thuja; species Thuja plicata. The sequence continues at coordinate 1,561,728 of MU223248.1, forward strand.
ACAACCTCAAGAACACCAAACTATGTGCCATCAAGCTTCACAAATCATGGAATGTCTTCACATGATCAAAAACCTCCAACTTATCCCTTAAACATTAAGAACACATAGGTTTGAGAAAGAGTCAAAGATATCTCCACTGCAAAGTAACAGATCAAGGTGCAAACTTGGACAAAGGTAAAACATGATGTCTGGAACATTCCATAAGGTCCACAATAGAAATTGAGCCAACTTGAAGGAATGCCATAGAAAACACGGAACTGAACAAAACAATAACAAACTAAAATGAAAAAAAAGTTGGTTGATGCAAGATTTCCCTGAACCCAAGATTCTCTTGCGTCAGACACCTGGGGGTTATCAAAAAATGAGCTTCTTACTTTGATGCTAAAGGAAAACCAATATGGTCTACCTTATCCTGATAAATCCATGAAGAATCTTCAACTCCTCTATTCTTCCACTTCATAAGATATTTAAAGTATTTTCTACCTCTAGTGCTTCTACCAACCCTACGAGTAAAAATCTCTTCAATCTCATCCAATTATTTCTTAGGAAACTGGTGCTCCAACTCTGATCCACTGTCATCACTATTAATTTTTTTCTTATAATCTATTTATACAGTTTTTTAATATTAAATATAGGTGATATATCCATATTGTTCGGTAACTCAACATCATATGCATTCCCTAAAAGGTCCAACAAATTGAGGTGCAATCTTAGAGCCCTTTCCAAAATGGATTAGACTCTTATACGGTCGCACCCTCAAGAAGACCCTATCTCCAAATAAATAGGCTCAATCTATCCTCTTAGCATTTGCATACTTCTTTTGTCTATCCTGAGCCTCCCCGAGATGCTACCTATTCAAATTCACCTATTTCTCCATATCTTTGACTAGCTCGGGACCAATGGATACTCTATCCTCAATGTGATCCCAACTGAGTGGTGTCCTGCAAGGTCTACCATAAAGGGAATGGTAGGGAGGCATACCAAGGATGTATGATGCCCATTGTTATAGGTAAACTCAAAAAGGTGTAGGTATTACTCCCACTGACTCTGATGGTTCATCACATACATGTGTAGCATGTCCTCTAATACCTAATTAACCCTTTTGGTTTGTCCATCAGTCTCTGGATGAAAATTTGTACTGAAATTGATCCTAGTGCCCATAGCTACCTAAAGTTCTCTCCAAAAGAATGATCTAAAGAGAGAATCCCTATCTGGGATGATCTTATGAGGTATGTCATGCAATCTAAAAATATCTCGTAAGAAAACCTGTGCCACTGATGGTGTGGTAAAAGTAGTACACACGGGTGAGAAGTGAGCCACCTTGGTCAACTTTTCAATTATCATCATGATGGTGTCATGACGACAAGATGATATAGGAAGACCTATTATGAATTACATAGAGATGGTGTCCCAGTTCCACACTGGTATCTCATGGGGCTAAAGAAGTCCACCTAGATTTTGGTGTTTCGCTTTCACCCTCTGGCATTCTAGGCACCTAGCTACCATCTCATCTATTTGCAACATCATGTCGAGCCAATGATACAACTATCTCAAGTCGACATGTGTCTTCTTGACTCTAGGATGTGTTTCATAAGGATCTCTATGAGCCTCTAGCACCACAAAATCATGTAATCCTTTGGAAGAAGGTATGTTTATGTATCCTCTATGACGCAATAGTCCATCATACTCCAATGTGTAATCTAAAAAATTCCCCTCTAGGGGTTTCTGAGACTAACTCAGCTCACTAACTTTTGCATACAATCCATCTTCATGTAAGTGAAGAAGTATGCAATCTCTCAGATCTGTGTCTTTGGACATAGAAGAGAGATCATGTTGTCTCCTACTCAAGGCATCTATGACTACATTCTCGTTCCCTTTGTTGTAATGAACATCAAAATCATATTTTCACAAGAACTCCCTCCATCTCCTTTGCCGAGCATTAAGGTTCGACTGAGTGAAGATGTACTAAAGACTCTCATAGTTTGAATGAATCTCAAACTGATGTCCTAAGATAAAGTATCTCCATCTCACTAGGGCATGCAACATTGTTGCAAGCTCAAGATCATGGGTAGGGTAGTTGAGCTCATGAGTCTTTAGTTTCCTAGACTCGTAAGATATAGCTCATCCACCTTGCATAAGTACTAATCCTAATCCATCCAAAGAAGTATTTGTGCAAACCACAAAGTCTACTAAGGGCTCTAGTACAGCAAGAATGGGTGCACTGGTAAGTGCTCTTTTGAGCTCCTAAAATTCTATATCACACTTCTCATTCCACTCAAACTTATTTCCCTTTCACTGGAGAGAAGTGATGGGGTGTGTCACTCAAGAGAACATCTCAACAAACCATCTGTAATATCTGGCTAGACCCATGAAACTTCTCACCTCATTCATAGTGGTAGGTGTTGGCTAATCCATAATAGCATCTATCTTTAATGGGTCTATTGAGATCTCATCACTAGATATCACATGCCCCATATACTTGACCTCGGACATGAAAAATGCACACTTTGAAAAAGCTTCCATACAATTGATTATCCCTCAGGCACTACAATATTACTTATCTCAGGTGCTCTTTGTGCTCTATCTCATCCTTAGAATATATCAAAATATCATCAAGGAATACCACCACAAACTTGTTAATGAATGTATGGAATACTCATTCATGAGGCTCATGAATATAGCTAGAGAATTTGTAAGACCAAATGAAACCACAGTGAACTCATAGTGGCCATATCTTGTGTGGAATTTGGTCTTGTGAATATCACTATCTAGTATCTGCAACTAGTGGTGCCCTAACTTATGATCTATCTTGGAGAACACTCGAGCACCCTATAGCTGATCAAATATGTCATCAATCCTAGCAAGTGGATACCAATTCTTGATGGTTACTTTATTCAACTGGCAGTAATCCATACACAACCTAAGAGATCTATCTTTCTTCTTAATGAATATCACTGGTGTACCCCAAGCAGAAACACTAGGAAGAATGTGTCATTTCTCTAGTAGTTCCTCAAGCTGTATCTTGAGCTCATTAAACTCATTAGTGGTCATCCTATTGTAATCACATAAAAATGGTCATCTAAACCCTAGACCCCCAATCTCAAAAATTAATCAAGAAACCCTAATCTTGATAAACCCTAAGTCCTAAATCAAACAGGCAATTCCTCAATCTATAAAATTCAAGCTTATCTGACCTAAACCCTAGGTCTTAATCAATCATCGTACTTGATTAATTAATTAATTCTTGAAATCATAATACATTGGAAAATAAACCTTATGTTAATTATTTAATTGATATTCTAATATATTAATTAAATAAAACTATAAAAAAAATTTCAATTAAATAAAAACAAATATGCATTCAAAATCATTTTAATATTAAAAAATGCATATGACATCATCAAATCTAGTTAAATAATTATCAAATTGGAAACAATCCAGTTCCACTCAATTAAATGATTCTCCACTATTTATCATTTTGGAAACAAATTTGTTAACTGAAAATGATTCTAGAAGTTTCCAAAAAGACTAATCGGCTAGTTCAGTCAACTGAATCTTTCAACCAATCACATTGCTTGCACATGGATTGTGTTTCCTTCAATCGAATCTGAGCCACTCATTTCTTTCGATCTCGACCATCGATTCGACAGAGATTTTCTATAAAAGAGAAGCTCATTTCCTTCACAAAGGATCCTAACTTTTTCTATCGTTATTATACTGCATTTTCTTTTCTAGCATTCTTATCTTTTAATCATTTAGAATTGTTGATAGTTTACTTTTTTTAAAGCATGCAAACAATCTAATCTTAAAGCACATTTGATTTTGGGTTTTAAAATGAATATTACACATTTCATTTGGTGCTTTAAAATGAATTCTTAATTAGCTTGGATTAACAACAAACATGCATCTTGCATTTATCATTTAGATTATTGAATCATATATCTTTAAAATCCATCATCTAGAATAGTGTGTAGTCACTGGACTTTGTGATGACCTGAGAGCAAAGTCCATACTCTTGCCTACTAGAAGGAAATGAACCGATGTTTTTAATATTCTAGTTTTCATGTTTTCTAACCCGCTAGCCACTTAATGGATCATTGAAGTGTGTGTGTTTGCAGCTGCAAGTACCTGACCCAAATTCATGCATACATTTCTGGCACCCACTGTGGGGCTCAAACTTCCTTTTTGAGCCAAATCCTTATTACATCTCCTCTTAAGCCAAATTTGACCCCACCATCGCATCTGAATAGTCATTTTGATTTGAAATGACTATAGACTTGCCTATATTTTCCAAAAATTGAATCTGTGGCACAAAAAAATTTGCTCAAACAGGTCGTGCAGCCCTCTACATGCAAATCAAGACAACATGCATGTAGGCCGAGGAGTGCATGCATATTGAGGCACATCAAGGCAATGTTTTTCAAAATCTTTGGTTTGGTTTCTACCTTATTATAATCTGCTAATATTCTATTCAATATCCAAATTTACCCTATCTAAGGGTCAAGTTGAATATCTAGCACCGAGCCAAGCACATAACCAAGTCCTTTTCTTTACCTTACGCTTATCAGATCTTATATAAAAACAAGTTTTTATTTGTCAATGTTGCGCATGTGGGACTAACCCCACATACTGGCCCACCCCACACTCTCTTCTCCCTTACTCCTCCCCC
>MU223248.1:1577490-1594360 GCA_018584345.1 Thuja plicata
TATATATATTATATAATTAAAGAAAATATAAAACAGATATATTTGTATTTCAACTAAATACAAAATTTAATATATATAAACATAAAAGTGCATTTGCAATAGTTTATATATAATATTGTTTGTTTAATATTTATATATAAACATGTAATCTTTAAATTATATATGTGTCTAATTAAAATCAGATAACATTAATATGCCTTTATGAGTACACTATAACTATTATAGTTTTAAATAATTTTTTAACCAACAATACCTTAGAATTATTTACATGTGGGTTAACTTTGTAAATATACCATCTTGCATCTATATTGGAAAATATATTTATAGATATAAATATGGTGAACATTTTTTTAAAAAAAATATCTTACTAATACTATAGAAATTTTAATTAATCCATCAAATAATGTAATTTAAAAGTATTTAACTCTTAGAAGGATAGTTATTGAGCTTAACGTTAATGGCTTTGGAAACAGTTTTCAACTAAGTTAAGTCTAATAATAGTATAAATTATTTCATTCTTAGTAATTAAACCAAGAACTAATTTACAATATTAAAGTTGTAGACCTTTCTTTTTATTTATACTTATTTTGCATATACCACAAAGTAAATTAATTGGAAATTTAATACTTTAATATCATCTAAAGCCATAACTTAAAGATTTATTTCCTTATCACTTAATGAGACATTAATAAATATAATTTGAGATAACCATTAGTGAAAAACTTGATACAAGAATATAGGACAAATCTCCCTTCTTATTACAAAGAAAGTAATGAATATACTCTTATCACTATACATGGGGCTTCAAAACATGAAGATTACAATTTTTCAATTCTTAAAATGTTTCAAGGAAAACTTAAAATAGAAAGTGACTTTGAGAGTGGTATTGGGAGCAAATCACTGAGGCTTTATCTACACTTCCAGGAGCTTTCTCATAACCTGCGAAAGATATGTAATGACCATGGAGGCTCACCCCCAAGCTAGGGGATCCAAGAGTAGAACAGGCACACACAAGCATACACAAAAGGGATGGATCAAAAGACATAAGACCAAAACCCAAAATCCCAAGGCTAACATAGGTCTCCAAGAGACCTTAAACACATAGGGTGAAGGAAGACTACCACAAGAGGAGATAGCAAAACTCAAGATAAATAACAAAGTGATAGGCCACTCATGGACCCAGCAGCCCTTAAAACCAACCATCTCCTCTTACTAAAAAACATGGCCTCAAGCGATCAAGATAACCCTTATGACCCCCAAATTCCCATGGCATGTTTGGCATCATGGGGAACACACACAACCATGTACATCCCTCCACACATGGGAGACCCTGCACTATATGGGTAATCACTAAACCTTCACCCTCTTCAAGGTTACTCTTCCCTCCAAAGGGTGAGTGTGCCTTGAATAAAAATCCCATATATAAAATATCACAAAATAAACACAAGACTCAACAAGACAAACTCCATGGAAACCCATGAAGTTGAAAATAATAAACACATGCTCCATTAATGGATTCCTCAAGCTAATTACATAGAAAAGTAAAAAAACTACTCTAACTATGCTAAGAAGGAATCCAACCTTAAGTCCAAGCTATGGAAAAGGAATGGTGGCTTGAGAAGATATTTTCCTTCCAATCCTTCTTCCTCTTCTCAATACTTGCTTCTACAATTGAATCTGTCTCTAAAGGTAGAGAGTGGGTGAACATCCAAGCTCCCTCTAAACTCTTCCATATATAATCCTTCTCCCTAAAATAGCAGGAGTGAGAGAAGAGGCCCTAACCCATCTACTCTCCCCACTTGCCTTCCTTCTCCATAAATGGTGTTAAATGCTTGCAAGGAAAGAAGGGATGGCTTAACCAAGGTTTCCAACTCTCCAAATTCGCCACTACCCAAAATGGAGACTTTAGGGGAGTCATAAATGAGTTTTAAGGCTCTTAATGGGATGAAAAATACCCCTAACCCCTAAGGTACCAAATGGGGTAGTTAGTTTTTACCCTAGTTACTCCCTGGGAGCCCAAATAGCCCTCCTATACTCCACCCAAATTTAACTCACGAATTTCAACCCACTTAACCTTGTCTGATCTCCTAAGCCTAAGGGTAAGAATGGGTACTACAATAGGTAACCCCCTGGGTTAGACTGAAACCTACACTAGTCACATATACTAGCCATGCTAACACATAGAGTGCACGTGTCAAGTGACACAACAATATTACACAAGCATGACTTATTTACACATCAACTAAATAAAATTAAATACAATCATGCTTCACACTTATACAAATAAAAACACAATACAATGAGGTCCATGTCTCTTTTTATAGACAAGACCTTAGCATAAGAGTGATAACATAAGTTCTTTCATGAATCCTCATTTAGTACCATGGTCATTTTTCCTGCACACTCATTGCACACATTAGTAGGTCCAATAAAACATCATATATATCATAACAAAATTAATCATGCGTTAACACTTACATTATACAATATCTCTTAAAAAATAGGGCAACATCTGCATTTAATTAAATAATCATAACATGATTTACCTAAACCAATCCACATCATGATATCATCTACATACTAATCCAATACACTACATTATTGAAACTAAATCATAAATAGGAATATGCATGAATAACATAGAGTATATCATAGGTACCCTGATTATATAATCAAGTACTATTTACAAGCAAAGGATTCAACAGATCTATTAAGGAATACATGAGTCCCAATAGTCTAACTATAACAAAAATCAATGTCAGCTAGAGAGCATATAAGTGAAAAATGATGGTAAGCTATGATGGGCTGAGGTAGGCCTCACATTGGATACCTGCTTGTGAGATGTAGTGGCCAAGCACTACTCCCTCCTGCATCATCATGAAACACTTTTCATTGTTCAAGGACATATTGTGATCTTCACACCTCTTCAATACTCTTTCCAAGTTTCTCAATGTTTTCTCTTAAGTGCCTCCATAAATAGTAAAGTCATCGATATAGATTTTTATGCAGTGATGTGAGATATCAAAGAATATAATTATTACTACTCTCTAAAATATATTTGGAGCATTGCACAATCCAAATGGGAGTACAGTGTGGGAATAAGTACCCCAAGGAAAATTAAATGTTGTCTACTCCTAGTCTTAGGGAGAAATCCTTATCTGATTGTATCTACTAAAACCATCTAAGAATGAAATGTATTGCTTACCTCCTAGAGAATCCAGCACTTGGTCTATGAAAGAGAGTGTAAAATAATATTTCTTAGGTGTGGCATTAATCTCTATGTAATATACACACACTCCACTATCTCTCTTTCTTAGAAACTATAACAAGAGGTGATACCCATGGACTATAAAAAAATTAGGTAAATGAAACTCGCATCTAGTAATTTCTATAATTCCCCTATTACTATCTACCTTAATGTAGGGTTAATCCTCCTTTGCTCTTTTACAGGTCTTTAATATTCTCTGATATAGATTATATGGGTACATGACTTAGGATCCAGGCCCTTCATATCAGGGTAATCACATGCAAGTGCTTGATGACGAGACTTAAGAAATTTTTTCAAAGGCATATGTTGTTCCTCAGTTATCTTCCTATTAATGTTTAAACATTTACCTGGTGAAAAATCTACTTGCTTAGTCAATTAAATAATGTATGTCTCACTAAAACATGGCATTTGCACTTCATGCAGCATTAGTGCATTAAGCATATCTTTAGTTGTAGGAAAGTTGGGTGAACAGGAAGTAGAAAGGATGGTCTATAATGGACATGCAAGACATGGTGGACCCAAGGGTTTTACATCTACTCCATAGTAGTTTTGGATGATATTAGAGAGTATTTCATCCTCTTATATTTTTTTAAAAGGATTCTTATTTATCATCATAAGTTGTGTAACTGAATTGACCTTGTTTGTTTCCCCTATATTTGACCATACAGGTTGTCCTAAATCAGGTTGAGGTTATGCTGGAGGATAAAGAGAAAGATTTTTAGTATTCATGCCATCAGAAATGGTCATCTCTCCTAACCTACAACATATAAATGCATATAATGTAGCCAACTAGGATCTACCCAAAATAATAGGATGACCTCCTAAAGTTTCTTTAGGAAAAAGAATAATGAATTCGGCTGGGAATTCCCAAGAATCCAAAGTTACAACAAGGTCCTCTGCCATTCCATTAGGTCTAATAGTAGAACTATCTACTAGCTTCAGGACAATAGGAGGTCGTAGATTAGAGATATTTAGATGATGCATGATATCTTTGGTCATCACATTGAGGGCAGTACCTAAATCTATTAAGGCATTTTGGACTTGGATTTCAATGCTAACAACCCCAACCACAAGACTATCGAGGTTAGAGTACTTAGGTAATTACCTTTCCAAGCATTATATCTTCTATTTGACCTACTACATGTACTTTTTGAGGGTCCTTTCTCTTCCTTCCAGGTTTCTTTAAAAAAAATTCTTTGATGGATTTTTTGTAAGTTAAAACATCTTTGATGGCTTTGAACAAAGGTATCTTAACACAAATATACTTCAACTGATCTATCAAATCAAATATTGACTCTTATTTTTGCTTTTTCACTTTTGTCTCTAACCTTTGAGGGAATGGAGGTACTAAATCAAATTTTTGAGGCAGTTCTAACTCTTTTTTCTGACTTGGTTGAATAGGTGGGCTAGGCACAGTATCCTACTATACTTCTTCTATAGGTATTTCAGTTATGATTGGGTAAGAAGGTGCTGTAAAATTTGTACCTAACCTAAGATGTATATCACTAATGCCAATAGCATATGCAGGATATTGATTTGGTTCTGAAAATAAATAGGTTGATGTTGTTTTCTATTAGGATTAGGGATAGGTTTTGCTATCGATTGGGTAGGTCTAGGTGAGATATAATTTTGGTTAGGAGGCATTAGTGCTTGTTGTTGAGGTTGTGGAGGTGGTTGAAGGTAGCCAGTGGACTATTTTTTCCATTGTTATCCTCCCCTCCATTGTGATGTTTTTTGTCAGTTCCCTTGAGGCACTTTCCAGCCTCCTTGAGGTTCCTTCCTATTTCCTTGGGTTTGTTTCCATTGAGATTTTTGGTAATTGTGCCATTCATTTTCAAGAGTATTCCAAGGTGGTAAAGGGTGGCCTCCAAAGTTTGAAGGATATGGGGGTTTTCATTGATTGTTAGGAGCATATGAATTTGAATAAGGACCACTAAAATATAATGGGTCTAGTGGCATACCTTGTCTTGGAGCCCATGGCCTTCTTTGAGAAATGTAGAAATCTTTTTCATCATCTCCTTAAATTGGCTTGTTCTCTAGTGGAATATTCTTACTATCAATGTTGGCCACCATCTTTCATCTGCAGCCCTTTTGTCTACAGTGAGGGTAATATTCTGCTAACATTGCTTCTTCCTCCTCATGCTTCTTGGCTTGAATTATATCCAACTGATTATTCATATTTTTCATGATGTCTTACTTGAATTCTAAAATAAAAATGAGTGATTTCCATCCTTGAGACTACATTGTTATATTATTTACCCATACTAGATTGGTAACCTCTTCCTTTCTTGATAGTTGTTTTGGAATAGTTCTGACATATCTTCTTGATATCATCCCAAGGAGCTTGAGTGATATCTCCTCATCCATCAAATCCAAGGGTTCTATATAAATTTCATTGATTCCCCTAAGGAAGTTAAACTTTTGAGACTCCTCATTAAGTTCATGATGTGGGGACTTCTATAACCTAAACAGAATCCTTGAAATATAGTCATTCAAACTCTCATCTTCCTTTTGTTGCATCCTAAACATATCATCTCCCCTCATATCACCGCCCCTCCAATATTATTTGTACTTTGCAAGGAATATTGTTTCCATAGTATCCCAACTGTCGACATCATCCCTTCCCAAACTCATAAACCATCTTAATAGTGATTCCTTCAAAGTAGTAATAAATAGCTTGAGCCTATGAGTGTCTGTGGTGTAATCATATCTCCTATAGAGGATATCAAATTCAAACCAAGAAAGTATATGGGTCCTCTGTCACTAGAACATCGAACTTAGGAAGGATTGAAGCAGGAATGTTCTTGAGGTTATTGATATCATTATGGCCAGTGATGGGGAAGTCAAAAGTTGCATGGTTAGGCCTATTTCTTGTAGTCATCCTTTCTTGATAGACTATGAAAGAAAGTATATTGTCAAAAGGAATTTGGTCAACTGGGTCTACATTTGGTAGATTATATAAATTGGAAAATATATCAGTATAAGGTTTATCTATTTTTCTTCTTCTTCAAGATGATTGAAGGGCTCACCTAGCTAGTTATCAAGATAAGGGTCGTTGGGTAGAAATTTCCCAAGAGCATATCTTCTTCTTTCCCTATGCATGGAGGGTTAAGTTAGTAACCATGGTGGTTCATTACTTGGAAAACTAAAAACTATACTTAAAAATAAATTTTGCACTACTGGAAATAAACTACTACAATAAATGCAAATGACTCCCTAGTTTCACACCATCCTCAACAACAACACCAAAAATGTTGGTCTCCTTTAATGGTTTCAATAACTAGTCCCTTAGAACCATAACTTATCTAGATTGGATATCTATGCTAAGTAGTTATCTGATCATCAAGAAGGCTCATTTTTTGTCAACCCAGGGCATATACTTGAAATGGGTCAGGAAGGTATATGCACTAGAGACCCAATTGTAGTCATGTTGTCTATGGTTCAAAAGGAAATGATACTGAAAGTAAAGTGCATGCAAAGGAAACAACTTAAATACTCAATAAAAACTACCATCTAAACTAAACTCGAATGAATAAAAATAATCTAATACATGGAAAATAAACAGGAAACTGCTATGTCTACTTTGGTTGTAGAACAGTCATAGGAAGGGATTTCTAATTGTTGCAGGAATAGTTAACTACTAGGACAACAAATAACTACTACATGTAAAGTAACTACTAAATATAAAGACTGAATTCTCACTAAGTAGGCCCCCTTACTAAGTCTTCTCAAATCTCAACTAAATACTTTCAAACTAGAATATCATCTTATTTTTCAAAATGGTGTACATGCTAAGATAGCTAAAATTGTTCTTCAATAAACTGAAAATTGGAAATTACAATAGTTGTGGTTATAACCCCCTAAAAATGAGTATCTAAACCTTATTTATATAAATTAAACTCCTAAATAATCCTAAATTAAAGTAAGTCCAATCCCAATACAATAGGAGGATGTTTTTTTATTGCAACATAAGACAAGGAAAGGGGGTCATGCTCTGAATGAGAAACAGTCAAACTGCTTTTGTCGCAAAGGAAATCTAGCATAACTGATTTCCCTAGATCTATTCTATGTAAAGCATGAACATTAAAGATTCACTATTACTTCTCATGAGATGTAGGTGATAAATTGTTGACTTCTTCAAGGTTGATCTTGTGGACTTTGTCTCCAACCGGATAGTTGTTATGAACTTCCTCTTTGCAAGGCTTTTGATTGTAGCTATTTACTCCTACATTATGTCATTAGTATGCACAAAATATAGGTATATCTCTTTTACTTCATAATAACCATTTTATATCTACATCCAAGATTAATATGAATATTTCACATAGAAAATGCCACATACTAGCTTTCAACAATTAACCCAAAAAGGAACCGTAAGGATGAGTTCATAACCACTTTAACACATTTAGAGATTCAATCAAGAATTCAGCATAGAAACAACATAAACAAGGTATTTAAACCTCAAAAATATCTAGAAACCCCTGACAAAACCATAAAAACATGAAATACATGGACAAAATAGAGCCATTAATTAGGCTCATGAGTGTCTCTTCTACAAATTTAGATTCAGCTATATTAACATTCAAATAAAAGTATGTCTCCAATCATTAGGTGAATACATTTCAAGTGATTTTTTATGCCTTCTAGGCCTTTGAAAAAGTAAAGTTGGAGGTTCTTTCTCCTCTTCTAAATATTTAGAAATATGATCTCTCCTCAACTTAGTATTTTTCTAGGAGTCTCAATAGCTTTCTTGGGCATAGAAATAATTTGAATCACATCTTCCTTTTTAGTTTGTAATGGATGCAATGTAACAGAAGGGAGATTAGTTTCTTTGAAAAATAACACTTCTACTATGTATCACATTTTATGCAAATGGATCCCAAAGCTTGCATCCTTTCACACCATAACTATATCCAATGAAGATGCATTTCATTAGCTTGTTCTCCAACTATGTTTTCTTATCCTTTCACACATGTGAATAATCCTCGTAGCCAAAAATTCTAAGATGTCTTAATGAAATATTATAACCTGGCCATTCCTCCATAAACTTTCTATCAACAAGAATTTATGTAGGAGACCTTTTAATTATATATCAAGTAGTAGTAACAACTTCAGCCCAAAAAAATCTCTATACTAGCACCACTCAGCATACTCCTAACTTTCTCCATCATCTTACTACATTTTTTTTCTATAACTACATTGAGTTTTGAATAATATGGATTTATCTTGTACAATAACAAATGGGGATCAATCATATATCCTATTGTACATTAAGAAGGAGGATGACCAACTAGGCTTGAATGGGATCAAGTGCTTAATGGGTATCACTAATCAAGAGGGATATGATTAGATGATAAAATATAGAAGACAAAATAGGAAAAGATGAAAAGTTGTAGGAAACATGGTCTGACAAAAAATAAACAATCACCTACAGGTACTTGAAAGAAAAACTAGATAGCATCACCAACCTGTGACTCTAGTTTGAGGTTGATTTGCGGGGAAGAGGTTGTCCTGGCCATTCTATTTCCAGGAACAGGTCGCCCTAGCTGTCTTGTTCCCATTGATTTTTACTAAATTAAGTTTTAGATTGTCTGTCATATCCTATACTTTTTGAATTAAGTCTTGATACATTCACCACCTATTCTTGCACATATAAAAAATGGGAAAAAGTTTGTGTAGAGGGGTTTTCCTCAGTCAAAACCCGGTTTGGAATCAACCTTGAAATGAAATAAATTAAATGAGAGTGTGTCATCATATAGCATAGACCAGATCTAAAAATGAAGTGTATTAAACCTTGGCAATGAAAATTCTTCTTTGAATGTGATCAAGTTTGTTGATGCAATAGCTTTCCCTTAGCACAAAAACCCAAAATAAAATCATGAAAGACAAAACCTTGTGTAATGGATGTTCTAGTTTTCATAATGCTTTATTGAGGAGAGAGAAATATGACTTGAAGACTTGAATGAATATGGATTCTTGAATGATCCTCTTCCTTGAATTATAGACTCCTTTTGTTTTCCTTCAATGAGGGAAAGAATCTTGAACCATGGAAAATATTGTCTTGAAAACACCTTAGAATGTTTAAAATGTTGCTTGAGAATGCTTGGAAGAAAAATTGTAGAAAATATTTTGAAACCAACTTGTCTTATATCCAAATGAGGAGAGATAAGCCACTTATATACCTGTCACAATATATTTGAGCTTAAACTCAAAGGAGGATGACATGGATTGAGAGATCCTGCCAAATCCACAAGACGAGCCCCCAAACTAAATTTCATGTAAAACATCAAAGAAGAGGACACCCTAGGCATCCTCTTCCCAAGAAGAGGATTCCATGCATGTCATTTTCCCATCAATCAAGCTAAAAATAAAAATTATATGCCCCACATAATGGGAGGATGTTTGATTTCAAGGTGCAATTCATTACAGGGTTGGGAAGAAGAATAAAGGCAACAAATACTAACATAGGGCCAATGTCAATCAATAAATTATTGAATTGGAGAAATAATAAAGGATCACACCTAAAAATAAGGGATCACATTTATTTTTTGTGATAATCAATTAAGAGAAGACTCATAATGTTAATTTAAATTAATAAAGGTCCAATGAGTGCTAGGAGTGTCAAATTGACCTAAGATGTTGGAAATCGATGTGGAAACCCATATATGCTAAAATGGGGATAAATTGAGCATCTAATTATAGGAGATTAAAATTTAGGATGGTACATTTAGCCCCCACTTTAGCAAGAGTATGATTCTACCTCTTACTCACGGTAAAGTACAAGAAAGAGAGATAAAGAGTAAAGATGTGATCATGGAAAAACTGCAAAGAGATAAGATATCACTATGTTAAGGAAACAAGCCCCCAAAACGAAGGATCTTAACTTGTACAACCATGTACAAGGAAACATAAAATAAAATCAAAATTGTAAATCTTACTAAGGTTTCAAGTCAACTTTTTTAAAGAGACCTCAAATAATAAAAATATTTCAACCACTAGCATCACGCTCAAAAAACTATTGCAAAAGCACAAGTGGTCACATGAAAAGGGAAAGAGAACACATCAATATAAGAAAATAATCCATGATCCAATCTAATAGAAAAGTGTGTTATGTTATGGAATCATAGAGGATATGAAAATACAACCTTGGATGGCACAAGCTATCCATTTATGTTGTGTTAGATGATCGATGTGATATTTTGGTACACAGAGAGTCGATGGTCTAGCAAGTTGTGTTATGATAGTCAACTAATCTTTGAAAATATACACAAAGGAGAGGTCAAATGAGCTAGAAATTTATGTTATGAAAGTTCAACCAATCCCAAGGATAACCAAGGAAATCATTTTAGATCTAAAGAAATTTACCAAAAATGGAAAAAGGAGAGTCTTCTAACCCTATAAAGTTGTATTATGCTAGTGTAATATACCTTAAATGCTTGAAGTAATCAGAATATTTTCAATAAGGAGGCTATATATACACCTCCACTTAAGATGTACAAATAGGAATATTTTGACATCTTAAGGAAAACAAGAACAAGCATAAAGCACCTTTAACACCAAGGAGGTATATCCTTAGTGATGCCCAATCCAATTCAATGAGGTCATAGCTCCTATGAGGTCAAGGAAGGGGTGAATGCAAAGATATGTCATGAAATAAGTGTATAGGCACCACTTTGAAGAATGTTTCAAAGAGGATGAAGAAATCTTGAACAAAAACAAAATCATTGACCAAAGAAGGGGAAAGAAAACAAGAATTGACACCTTCTTGTTGATAATATGGCAATGAAAAACTAAGAGGGGGTGAATTAGTTACCAAAACCTTAAACCTCAAACCCTTAAATCACAAAACTTTCAAACTTGTGTACCCTTAAATATGGTCAAAATAAATAAATTATAAAACATGCAAGCATATACAAATCATAAACACGTCCAAACAAGTTGACACAATATTTTTATCGTGGAAACCCTGTTAGGGGAAAAACCACAGTGGGGCTAATTACCCACAACAAGAGAATACATTGTTAGAAGTTTAACCTTATTATAATGTATGGGGAATGCACATGCATTCAGGCTCATTGCCTAGAGCTCACTGCTCAAATAAAAAAGACTCGGGCTACAACCCTTAGGAAGGATCATTGCCTTACAATCTGATCACTACAATGATCTACAATATTTTTTGAATTGGATAACAACATCTACCTTTTGCCAAAATTTGTTCCATTGAAGCACAATCAAGATCTCTGATCTAACTCTCTCTAAATCCTATAGACAAGCATCTTAGCCTTCAAGAGATCTTCCCAACTTCTCTACAAGAAGTCTCCGGTGTTCACAACCAATCTTCCTCTTTTGTGCCTAATGATTTTTTCCCTAATTCGTCATCTTATACCAAGAACTAGGTTGTCAACCCTAATTTTCCATCTCTTAAAACCATCATGCCAAATCTTATGCTAAAATTCATCTCTGACCGTTAAATCATATCCATGTTCTACAAACACCACCTCGAGATCATAAATATCCTATATTTCATGGTTTAGGACTTATGCAACATGATTTACCAACTAAGTTGGCCAAGAACATGAATAATAATATTATTATTATTATTATTGACCAAAAGCCCCACCAATCTTATCCTTCTGATCTATGTGTGTCACTAAATCAAATAGAACATACTTCAAGAACATCCTATAGTATTTTTAAAAATACTCAAATATTAAAATCCACCAAAGCTATTGGATTTTCCAACTCTTTTCTATCAAACTTCAAGAACATTGTCATCAAGTCTCTGAGATAATAAGATTATGCCTCGCAGACCTCTAAAGTATAAACCCTTTGAGTTGAAGACACCTGAGTATGTCTCCAACACACTCCTAGGTTCACTCCATGAAATTATAACTCTATTGATCATACCGAACCTCTTTATGTATTCGTGTTAACACAGTCTATCACCATGTCTGCCAGTCACCCTTTGTAACATGGTTACCTATCCAAATCATCATGAAACCTTTTGTAACTTAGGGTGAAATAAGTAAACACCTTCATCATTCTTCCTCTATGTGTGTGACTTCATCTCTGCAATACTTTCTTCTCACCTAACCTTTTAACATTTTGCTCCACTAGCTAACCTACAACGGTTAAGTTAGCATCAAGCAAATAGTTCTTCTAATTACTTCTTTTAATCAATCCTTTAGCTATGTTGACATCAATGTCAAAGCAACCATCATCCATCTTTTCCAATATGCCAACAATCTCTCCCTTTGGCATTGATGGAAACATGTGATGCAAAAAATAAGTAATACAATCATAAAACAAGTCTCACTCCTAGAAAGATAATCAATAGTACTACTAGCAATATCCAACATTATCTTTCATAGTCTCTCTAATAGCACTTATCTGCTTTGATTATGCTCCCCCTGGGAACATGCTCATTTTGGTTTCAATCAGATTACATACTCTTCTCTCCATCAGCTTCTCCCCCTTAGATACACATCACATATCTTAGCTAACTTATTTCTTATGGACAAGTATACATAAACTTGCATCTCTCAATCTGATCATCCAATTTGATCAGATTCCTTCTTTGTCTTCTCCTCTGATCTTTCTTATGATACTATGTTGTCTTCATTTATACTTTTGTTTTGTACTTACTCTTAATCCTTCATAGTTTTTCACATATGTTTCTCTCCCCCTTTGACGTCAATGAAAAAGGTGTACCATTTTTTCTTATAACACCTTTATCATACCAATGTTTGCTTCCTTTTATGCTTCACCTACCTCAAAAACCTCATCTTTCTTTCTTGTACACACATCTCAGATCCACTAAACACATTCAAATTTTGTTCAAGAATTAACAAATCATCCATATTTTCTTGCACATACATACCTCTGATGCATCTATACACTAATCAAACACTTAACTCACTGGTTCATGTACTTCCTTGTAGCCCCCTACAAATACTCAACTTCGGATTAGATAAATTTCCCTCACCATGCGTACTACTCCCCCTAAGTATAAGTAGCCTTCATACATCAATCTATTTTTAATGACATCTTACTAAAGCTCTTCTGAACTAGTGCATCCTTCTGCATCTTGGTTTTGAATAGGAGGAAAAATTCCTCTCGACTTGCCTTTGGGATTCACAGAAGTAGATCCCTTTTCAAGATTAGCTTTGTTCTTCTTTCTTCTTGTCCTCCTCTTGTGCTTCTTTTCCTTGTCTCCTTTCTCCTTTTCTTTGGTATTCCCCTTAACATGCTTGTCTACCTCGTCTTCTTCTTTTCTTCTAGTTTGACCCGTTCTTCTCATTCTCATGTTTGCTCCTTTGGTTTCATTTATGTTTACTACTTTTCTTCTACAACTTCCAGTAGTAAGTTCAGATATGCTGCATTTGATTTACAAATCAATTCTCTATTTTTTCTTACCTTTCTTCTTAACGGTACATTGTCTTGCAATGTGACTAAAATTCTTGCATGCAAAACATCTATCTTTTTTTCCTTTTAAGAGTGTTAGTCCTCTTCATCATATTACTGCATATCCTTGGATCATGGTCATCCCTTCTGCATTTAAAGAATAGATATCCTTTTCTACAATCAACATTTTTTATGTCTAAGCTTATTACAGACAAGATTATTACCTTTGTCAAACCTTTGATCTTCAGACTCCTTTGCCAAGTTCTTCATTTTGGTCTTCTTCCTTTTCTTATTTTCTGATTTGAACTTGTTTTGATTGGATTTGAAGCATTCTCCTTTTTCTAATCCAATACCATTGTTGTCTAATGCCCTTTTCTAAATTAGCAGTGCTTCAATCTAGGATGAACATATCTTGAGCTTCTCCTTATACTCATTTGCAACTCTAAGCTCTTCTTTCATGGCTCTATGTAGTGCCAACCCCCCCCCCCCCCACTTTCATTTTATGTCTAACATTCTTGGAGTGAACCCTATTATCTTCTTACTTGTGTTGACTGCTCTACAAAGCATTATGTTGCACTAGGACATATTGATTTACTTATTTTTATAACTAGCAGTTAAGTGCTTGAATATCGTGGATTGAATTAGGATAAGGAAATTGTAGGATCCTGATAAATGATAGGTGCTTTGATGATTAAAAAGGATATTGCAATTAAATATTAGATTGGTTAAACTAAAAGGCTTGCAAGGTAATGTTATGATTTATTATAATTAGAAACATTTTGGTTAGTCAGATAAGATTACTATGTTACAGTTATGGATTTTGCATTATGGATACTGATCTGGTGAACGTTATGAATATGTGAAAGACTAATTGATGCTTATGTGATTAAATGGGGAATAGTGAATTGATTCAGTTACGATGCAATATGATTTCTAACATGAAATGAAAGTTAACTGCTTACGAATGCATAGTGTAAAATGAATTTGATTATGTAGAAGCCTTGTAGAGGTTTTGAATAAAGTATATTTCATTATGATGCATATTATTCCTTGGACTACTGATATTCGGATTTAGTGTGCATGGAAGATGACCATGGTGTTAAATCAGGGAATCAAGATTAAACCTATGTAAAAATAGTGCAAACCAAGGTTTCTCTTTATGAAAGAGATAAATCCTCGTTTTCATGTGTTTTAAATTCGTAATAGGGAAGTGTATGGTTTTAATTGTTATTAAATGTAAATTGTGGTTATGTATTTTCAAATGGGCAAGCCATGTGTATTGTGATGTGTATGTGTGTTTGTGAGTGTCACTTGACACATGTTGTTCTTATGTGGCAATGGCATGTCCCTTTTGAGTGGAGATGGGTTGCAACCAAACCTAGGAGAGTACCTTGTAAGATCCCCATGTGATCCCACTTGGTTGGTGAACCTTAGGAATGGTCACATCACTTGAATTTCGTGGGTGAGTTTAAGAGGGGTTTTTGATGGGTTAAAGGGACTCCTAGGGTTGAGCTTAGGCCCTTTTAGAAGTCCCACTTGGTATACCCATGGGTTAGGGTAATTTTTTACCATAGGACAACCTAGGTAGGTGTCTCAACCCACCCAAAAGTTGGATTTCCCATGATGGACGAAAATCAACTTGTGAGAGCTTGTCCTTGGGTAGAAAAGTGTGTATGAGATTGGGAAGACCAACCAATAAGAACACACACTCTACCCAAGGAATTTTGGGATGTGTGAAAGAAGCATTTAGGGGGAAGTTTGGAGAAATTTTGGTTGTTCACCCACTCTCCATCTTTGGAGACAACTAAGAGTTAGAGGAGATTCTTGGAAGGAGGGAAAATGACTTAGGGATGGAAGCTCATCAACAACCTCATTAGTGTCATTACTTGATCAAGGTTGGTTGCACTATCTCCATGTTTTTGGTTAAATCATGTATGCAAGATATTTTGTGATTGGTGGTATTGTGCAAGGATGTTTGGTTCATGTTTTTGCTTTAAGATTTGTAAGTTGTGGTTGAGAAGATTATGTTGTTGTAGTGTTTCATGGAAGTTTCCTTGTCTCTTTTTCTTGTATGTAGTTTGGGTGTGCAAGGCCAATCTCACCCTTGGGAGGGTAGAGAAGCCTTAGGGTGAAAAATGTAGGGATTTTTGTGAGTTGTGAAGTATGAAGAATTGTTGTTGTTTTATAGGCCTTATGAAAGAAATATATCACTGGTCTGGTTTATATCTTTTAGTGCTTGTTCTCCTTCACCCCATTAATGGGTCATTATGAGACCCTATGTGCAAGCATTAGATGGGTATCTATTTTGTGGTGTGATGTGAAATGTTGCACGATTATGTCCTTGTGAAACTTGTTTAATCTTGGTTCCCCCAGCTCGGGGGTGGTCTTATAAAGACCTAGGTTGGGAGGAGAGCAATCCCATGGTCTTCTTGTTTCCTTCTTTCTTATTGCAGATTTAGGAGCTCTTGGAGATTGGAGTTAACTGGGTTATGATAGTGGAGGCATGTGTGATTTTGTAAAAGTTTGTGTAAAAGTTATTAAGTCTGGAAAGTTGCATCAAGGTTATTAGGTAATTTTCTTGCTAGTTTAAAAAGTCTTTTATTAGTGTCTATATAGTTGTAATGGCTTTGTATGGGAAAAAAATTTGGATATCATGGCATAAGGGTATCAAATCCTAAAACTCATCCAAACTTATATTTGCAGCTATATGTATAAAAGAGTATAAGTTATTTCTTATTTACATAACAATGCATGTTTGTAGCATTTTATTTGTTGTTTTATTAAATCTGGTTTTGCATTTTATTTGTGTTTTTAATAAATCTAGAAGTTTTGTCATAGTATATTATATATTGGAAAGAGGAAAAAGAAAATACATTGAATGCAATATTGAGAGGTAGAAATTTGAAAGGTTATTATTATATTGAAAAATTCCCTTATAAATGAAAATACACATCTATTTTTATATTGGTTTCTCTTTGTAAAAATAATAATATTGCTACTCTACTTGTGTTTGCAAATCAACTAAGTGTATATAATTCTTAATATATATAAATATATATCCAAATAGTTATTAAAAAGAAATATATATAAAATGTCAATCTTAACAAAGGGATTTTATGTCATTTATCTATCTATTTTAAATCAGATTTCAAAATGCTTATAAAATATCTTGTTGAAGGAAATATATATATATATATA
>MU223248.1:1627522-1651803 GCA_018584345.1 Thuja plicata
GATTGTAAGGGTGCCTTGTATGGTAAGCTAGTGATTGCTCTTAACTTCAATTGATATTCAATCTTTAGTTTGCATCCATTGATGGGATTGGAGAGGAGATATTGATTTGAAAACCATTCGAGTATTCTTTAGAAGCTTGCACTAGGTGAACTTGAGGTCGCTGATAAGATTTCACTTGGTAGAGTCCAAGTCATCCATGATTCCTTGCATTCCTAGTTAGAAGTAGAAGTAGAAGTTAAGCTTAAGTTTAAGTTGAAGTTGAAGAATTCGAAAAGCAAAACTATATTTTCATTGCACATTGTGAAGCCAAACTTTTAGAAGTGCAAGTAAGTTGATATCCATTGAAAAAGTCCCCCTAAGTGATTACCAACAAATCACATTATTTCACTAAGCGAGTATCCACAGTTAAAGGAACCTTGAAGTCATTTCATGCTCTTACATTGCAAGCTTAGCATGAGAAATGACCTTATATCAAGAGAGGATTGAGTATTTGGTATTTCATCTTGGAATACTAAGTGTTTGATTTTGCATGTTGTAGTGGAACAAAACTCACATCAACAGGTCAGATGAGATTTATTTTATCCAATACTTTCGAATTTGGATAGGTTGCAATTATTGAGTAAAACAGCCTGCCCAATGCGTATGATAAAGCAAGAATTTAAATGTCGTGAAAGCCACATATCTACCTATGCAAAAAGATGTGCAGTATCCTACATCTAATTAATATGAGTGTCAATTATTGTAGGCCACCGGAATTTTCTTTGACTAAGCATCTCCATCCTCAAGGTATCCCAATTGAAAATAATAAAATGGAATGATAAGCTACAAGCATATGGTTTCAAAATAGCATACAAAAAGGATATAGAAAATATTCTTGTTGAACTTGACCCTGTATTTTGTTTGGGCAAGGATTCCTAAATACAATAGCATATCTGTTAGTTGGCCAGATTGGGTCTCAGATTTCTTGCACGACTCACTATAATCTAACATTCAAATTTTTTTATTTTCTTGGATGGGAAGAAAGGTAACCTCTAGTCTATTTGTAACAATATCATGTTCTGAATGGCCACATCTTTCTTTCAAAATGATCCTCCTTTAATGCAAATAATCCTTCTTGACAAAACCTCTTCATCTACAACAGAGCATGCTAGTTTCTGAAAAAAGCTCAGCTCCTGTTCTTGTTATTCTCTTTACATCACAGATAACAGATGTTTTTGCTATACTTGTTGCTGAAGATGATACCAGCAGGAAAAACAAAGCAGAGAATGTTGCTTATCAAGTCTTCTACAACATAAGGTTATCTCTCAAATAAGTAGAGAGATCATTTCTTTTTGAGATCACCAGATTTCCTCCGTCTAAAGCAAGGGGTTGCTAAATTACAAATATATTTCCTTCAACATTCATGAACTACACAAAAAATAATCTAATAACACAGATGACAATTTCAAACCTCAATAACAAATAATCATTTGCCTCACAAGATCACTTCTAGCTGTCATTTTAAGACTCTAAGTTCCTCAAGTTGTTTTGAGATGGCATACTCAAGATAGCAGCCTAGAAGGTGTCACCTTAAATATAACCTACAACCCTTAAGTAGATGGGCATATGTAGGATTTTAATCTTAGAAAGGAATTTTGAATTCTATTCTATAGATTGACTATGACTGGGCCTTTGCATTTTGTTGCCAAATTCTTTGCATCTTGTTTCCATAAATTATAAAGAACACATATCTTAGCTGCGAACTGTCTGTTGGACCCAAATGTAGGGCACATCAATTTCCAAAATCTATTGTTTTCTTTCTCAGGTCAAAAGGCACTTCTATGTATATTAGAAGCTATTGCAATCATCATTTTGGAGATGGGTTACTGGTAAAACATCACTCCTTTTGCACATCAATCAGAATTCTTAGCTCATGTCACCTCACTATTTGCCTACCAGATATTGAGGACATAAAATTTCTAAACAAGTACCTTCACATTTCAATCTTATCTAATCAACTAATTTCTCATCTTATTTATTACATTATGTTTATTGGTATCCATACAAAACTTGATGTTTGTACTACTTGATGTCTCTATCATCAATTTATCATCATTTCTGTGTCAAGGTCAAGATCAGTGATAGTGTTCTCCAGCCAAGTGGCAGGGTTTCATGTCATAGCCTTGAGTTTTGGCTCACTACTTTTGTATGGTGATCAAGATTTTAATATTCCAGTTAAAAAAGATGATGTTTCTGATGGTGATGACTGCAGCAATAAAACTCAAAAGACATGTATGAACTAACAAAGGCAATGAGAGCTTCAAAAGGCTTCAAAGGGGTAAAGTGGCAAAGTGGTGGACAAACTCCTCTCAAAGTTTCTCATACTGGCAAAAACTTATTTGCCCTCTGCTCAAGTCAAGTACATGCAAAGATTTTATGAAAGTCAACCTGAGGAAGGAAGAGGCAGCAGCTTTAGTGAACTGCCAAATAAATCAATAAGATGCATCAAGTCTAAGTGGGGCACATGCAAAGATTTTAAGAAAGTCCACCTAAGGAAGAAATTGGCATCAGCTTTAGTGAATCCTGCCAAAGAAATGAATAAGATGCATCAAGCCTGGGGCACACATTTTGTGTGGCTAAGCCACCAATGTTCTCTGCAAAGATAGGCCAAGTCTTCCATGATCTCAACCAACGAGTAAAGGGCAGTCAAATGGCACACCTCTAGTGCGGCAGTACCACCAAAAACTTCTACCAGGCATGTTGGAAAGGTAGCAGAGAGTTATGTGAAAGGTGCCTAACATTTAAGAGGGGTTTCAAATTAAATAAGATGCACTTTTGAGAAAAAGCACTAAAAGTTCCACCTAAAATCTTGGCAAACACCATAAGATACTTCGAATCAAATCAGCTTTTAACTGTGTGGAAAACACATAAGTAAAGTGGGCATGAAAATTGCAAAGAAAAGCATCATGTAAAACTTGTGCATAGTTGGGAGAGTTCTGCCTTTACAAATCCATGCCCAGCAATCAGGATATATGGCAGAAATACAAGTGGAACATACCAAGGTAACTTGAAAGATTTAAGTGAAAGGTTGGTACACTTTTTGATTGGCATGGCCATGTCAAAACTCGGCCTGAAACATTAACATTTGCAATATTGCTAGAGATCACCACCTGCCTTTCAAGGAAAGAAATCAGACCAAAAATGATTCACCTTTGTGTGTTTCAAGTTAACCAGAACTCTGCCAAAGCTCTTAAAACACATCAAATTGAAGGCAAGCCCAGCAAGCAAGGACAACAAACAATCTTAATGAGATGAACAAAATGAAATGAAAAGCCACCCAAATTCAGTGCGAAACATAGTAAAAAGGTAGCTAAAGCATTAGTGACCAACATCTAAGTGATAAAAAGGGCCGAAACCTAAGTGAATTGCCTCCAAGGTCAAAAAAGTGGCAAAATGGTTATGAATCCACACCCAGCATAACAACCAATCAGTCATAAGAGAGGCACACATCTTGGGTGGCAAAACCACTAGCAAAATCTGCCTGAATCGTGACCAAGTGACAAATGTCTTATAAAATTCCCCCTGTGGCAAAGCCACTAGTTGACTCTGCCAAATCAGTCATAGAGTGCAAACAGCCTAAGTGATTTCCGCCATTGCTTTAAACTTTAAAGCAATAAAAACAAGTCTAGAGCATGCAAGGAGTACTTACCACCTAAATAAAGGCAATTGATTTTGAATTTCAAAACAACAAGTCTGCCTCTGATATTTTCAGCAGAATAATGGCACATTTATCATTTTTCAGCATGTGAAGAAATTTCTGGCAAGATCGTTGAAGGTTTCCAAGGTTGCAGAAATTCATGAAGTATTTTCAGCATGTAATTATTCTGTCCTATTCTTCTTGATATGCTCTGCTGATACATAGCCCTGAACTGAGTTTGTCTCTTTTCCAACTGACCATCAATATGTTCAATAGGCTGAAGTGATCAAAATTTTCATACTAATGCCATGGAAAAAGAAGAGAAGAAGTATACTCCAAATATTAATTTACCACCATGGATGCAATCAAAATGCTTCAAAAGTTTACTTCAAATTCAGAAGGTCGGGCATATCATTAAATCTACAGTTTCATCATAATTCTGAAACAGAGTGCAGAGATTGGAAGTATAGTTTCAAGAAAGTTGTTATCAATGGATTCATGGTATAGGATTTCAACCTTTTTCAGGAGTTCTGGAAAGTTCATCAAGTTTAAATGAGTAAGATCACTTCAAGTTCACAAAAGTTATTCACATGCATCGTGTTATTTTGAGGACCAGCCACAGCAAACAGTTGTCAACTCTAGCAATGGCTATTTTCGTGCCATAGATATGAGCCCATCTTAGGCTTTATATTTAATTAATTGTTTTTCATTATTTTGTTTGAATATACTTCCTTCTTTTTCTACAAATATGGAAAAGATAGCTTTAAAGCAGTATTTTTTGGGACATTTTATTATTATTCTTAAGTTCCTAAAAATTACCCTTTGTAAGCTTATAAAATAGTGCTTTGAGCACATAATTTGTCGTTAATAGTGGAAGCTGGACTTATGTTGTGAAAGGTTGTCATTCAAGAAAAGTTATTAACTCAATGATTGCATGTTCATATTGTAATTTCATCAAGTAAATTGGAAGTTGTTTGCATTTAGTCAAGCTTGTATTGGCCAAATCAATCTTTTCAAATTTTAGTTTTGTACACAATTTCATAGTTGAAAATATCACACAAAAATTGTGGAAATCATGATATATCACGAGTCCCTCATGCAAACGATTAAATTGCCACATAACTCAGAGCCAAGATTTTGCAAATAGTGCAGCAATTTTTTAGCGAAAAAATCGTGAAATCGTGCGATATTTTTAAGCAAATAATTGGCGATAAAAAAAGTATAGTCATACGCATTTCTATTTAAGGTTTTCATTAAGTTATTAGCGTTTCGTTTTCGAAGGCTGCAACAGACAGAGAAAAGGTCGTGAAGGAGCGATGGGAAAGAAGGCACAAGAGGCGATGTTTGCAAATTCGAAATGCAGTAGGGCATGGTTGCGACGGGAAAAATCGGAGGTTTTATCCCTGAAAACAAAAAAAAATCCATTCCACATATCTAATCGAAATATGGGTTTTTTTTCAAAGCTAAACTATTTGTTGTATTAAAATATTTCTAAATTGTCCTTTATGTAAGGTGTATTTTTAATAAATTGAAAACCCTATATAAATACAAAGTGAGGTTTAGTTTTACAAATGTTTTTTTCTTTTTCAATTTTTAACCATGCTTTTATTATTATTATTATTGCAGGTCCCTCATGCCAACAATTAAATCGCTGAATAACTCGGCCAAGATTTTGCACATAGTGCAGCGATTTTTTAGTGCAAAAATCACGAAATCATGCGATATTCTTAGCAAATAATTGGTGGTAAAAAAATTACAGTGATACACATTTCTATTTAGGGTTTTCATTAAGTTATTAGTGTTTCGTTTTCAAGGGCTGCGACAGACGGAGAGGTGGTCATGAAGGAGCGACGGGAAAGAACGCACAAGAGGCGATGTTTGCAAATTCGAAATGCAATAGGACGTGGTAGCAACAGGAAATAGGAGGTTTTATCGCTGAAAACAAAAAAAAACCATTCTACATATCTAATCGAAATATGGGTTTATTTTTCAAAGCTAAACTATTTGTTGTATTAAAATATTTCTTAATTTTCCTTTATGTAAGGTGTATTTTTAATAAATTGAAAACCCTATATAAATATGAAGTGAGGTTTAGTTTTTAAAATGTTTTTTTCTTTTCAATTTTTAACCATGCTTTTATTATTTATAATTAAAGGAAAACATATAATTTTTAAAACTAATTTTTAGTATTTTCAAAATCGATTATATAAAATAAAATTTTATAATTTAAAATATTATAAAAGTGGGTTTCTTCCCCGCGTGTGCATTAGAGATCTGCCCACCTTGCAGACTCTCAGCGGTCTTCTTTTATGCTTTTATTTGGTTTTTTTGTAGTCTTTCTCTTTGTTTCGGTCTGTAACCCCGTTCATGTTTGGTTTTCCTTGGTTTTTTACCTGTTGTATGAGTGCTTGTTGGGTGCCTTTTAGGGCTCGATCTTCTCCTCTCCCGGGTTTGTGTTGCATATATGGCAAATGATGTCACAGATAATCATTGTATGGAGAGGCAGAATGATAATCATTCCGAGGAGAAGCAGAATGACAATCATGCCAAGGAGAGGCAGTATGTTCCCAGTTCTAGCAATGACGATGGTCGGGGTGCTCGTGAATTTAGAGGCTCCAAACCTTCATAAGGTCGTGGTTGTAGATGGGTCTATTCCTAAATGCCCAGATTCTGCTTATTTTGAAATTTCTTCGAGTGAGAAGGATGCGGGCGATAGAAGAGACCAACCCAACACCGATGGAAATCGACGAGGAGATAGTGCAAAGTCAGGTAGTCCCTGCAATCCTGGTGGAGGAAAAGTTAAGAACCCTAATCTTGTTGGTAATACCCTTTCTCTGTCGCCAAACGAGGACATGTTGAATGCTATTAAGGAGGAACAAACTAGGCTTAAAAGCATTGCAGTTTTCTTTATCTACATGGATGTTAAATTTGTTCCTGCACACAAATTTCTAGATGATTGGATAAAAATGTTTGGGGCAAAAAGCTCGGTATTTTTGTTTTAGCAGAATGATATAGAAGGGATTGTTTGTGGTATTTTTTAAGAATCATGCTATGCAAGAGGTGTTAAATAAAAGTTTCTAGAACGTAGGGCAGACCATGTTCAGAGCCCTACCTTGGTCTCCCAAAGGTAACCATGAGAATGTTATTTCTCAAGCCTCTCCCTTTAGGATAGAACTCAAGGGTATTCAACCAGAATTTTGGTCCTTTTTACCTCATATGTTAAAACCCTTAGGCTCTATTCTGCAAATCGAGGACACTAAAGTCACTCTCCTTCACTTTAATGCCCGCATTCTCTTGGCTCCCACCCCGGGAGTCTCCTTCCTGGACAGCATATCTTTGGAATTTAAAGGAGATACCTATCAATGGAAGATTTCTAAACTTGGGGACATTGGTGCGTGTTTCCACTGTAAGTTGAATGGCCATACCAAAAAGGATTGCCCATTGCTTAAAAATATCCAAAAAGATTTTAAGACTGGTACAAATAATGGTAGTCATCCTAACCCTAAAAATACCAGAGCTACTATTGATACTCATAATGACACCTTTGTTACTTTAAACAATCCTTTGTTTGATGAGGAATATGAAGTGAGACCTGCTTCCATACCTACCTCTGAACCCCCCGAGAGGAATTCTGCTATTCCCCAGTATATCCCTGTACCTAGAGAGAAAGATAATGAAGATAATTCTAGCACCAAAAATGCCCAACAGATTGCACTGGCTAATATTAATGCAGAGGCTAAAAAACATAAAGAGGCCCACAAACCTAAGACATCTCTAGAACATAAGAATGCCTCAAATGTCTCCATGCTTTCAACAATAGCTAATGAAAAAAATTTAAATAAGGAACTCTTTACTGAGAGCGAGTGTATTGAGGAGGGGTTCATTGAAGTCATCTCTAAGAAGAAAAAAAGGAAAACATATGAAAGGAATAATAGTCTCAAAAACAATGATAGAAACAACAAAGTCAAGGGAAATGAGATCCCTGAATGTTTCACCAGGCTATGCAGGAATACAACACCCTTAATTGGTCAGTGATGAAGACACAAATTAATAGTTGGAATGTGAGAGGTATGGAAATGTCGGACAAAAAATACATTGTTAGAAGATGGTGTAACAACCTCCCTAGTAAGGACATAATCTGTCTACAAGAGATTAAGGTCACTGGATATCAAGCCTTTAATGCACTTAAACTTGTTTGGGACAATTCCAAATGCCTATACTCTAGACATGATAGAGGGAAAGGAGGTCTAGAAACACTTATCAGCCCCTTTTGGAGTGATAAGCTCATGGAACATGGATTATCTCCATGTAACAGAGCTTTGTGGATCACCTTAAATAGCAATGGAAAAACTATAGGAATCTGCAATATCTATGCTCCTAATGATTATAGAGATAGGGCAAAACTTTGGGAATGGCTGACAACCAACCTTCTTGAGGCTGCATGGACATTTGTTGGGGACTTCAACATGATTGAATCTCCTAGGGATAAAGCAGGAGGTGACAAATTTGATTGGAAAGGCAATGAATATTTCTTTTGGGCCAGGTTCAAGAGACACTTTGCTATTTATGATCCCGTGGAAGGGCTTAGAGGTAATGGAGAGGGCATTTGGTTTACTTGGTGCAATAATCAAAGCAATAAATCTAGGATTTATTGCAGACTTGACAGAATCTATATCAATTTGCTTGACATTGGGTTGATACATAACCAAGGACAGTTCCCCATTGGTGTCTCTCCTGTTAGCATGTCTGATTACTCCCCCATCAGTGCTTGTATCACCCTTAAAAACACATCAAACCAGACCAAGACTTGCCCTAAGAGGCAGCTTTTCAAACTGAATATTTCCTTACTCAAAAATGAGGATCACTTGGGTGCTTTGAGGAAGGTGACTATCCTTTCTAAATTCAGGTCTGTAGACTCCACACCTATTACTATATGGGATAAGCTTGTCAAGGCATGGAGAACTACCCCTTAAACCATTGGAACTAAAGAAGCTAAAGATAGAAATTTCAAGGAGAAAAAGCTCAATTCCAGACTTATCAATATTGAAAAGGAACTACAAAATAAGGGAGACAATGTGAATCTGGAAAAATAGTTGATTGCCGCTAAGGGACAACTGAGATCCATACAACAGTACAAAATCCAGGGACAAAAGATTAGGGCCAAGGCCAACTGGATTCAAGAAGGGGACAGAGGTACAAAATATTTCTTTAATATCATTAGAGAAAAACAGAGCAGAGAAACTATTAGTGGTATACAGACAGCAGATGGACTTAGCAGTGATAGTAATACTATTATGGACACATTTGTGGAATTCTACAAAAATCTATTCAGCTCTGAACATAACGAAGGGAATTTCCTCTGTATGGCACAATGTACTAGCATCATCCCAAGGAAAATTAACAAGGACCAATATAGCAACTTATGCAAGGAAATCTCCATTCAAGAAATTGAGGATGCCATTGGGGCCCTAGCCAATGGGAAATCACCCGGAATTGATGGCTTACCTGCTAAGTTCTACAAAGCTAATAAAGAGTGGATATCAGTTGAACTCTTTGACCTATACAAATATGCCTTTGATGTAGGGACTGTAGGGACTTTGGGGAATAATGTCAATAGAGGATTAATTAAACTCCTCCCTAAAGAAGGAGACACAACCCAAGTCAAGAATTGGAGACCAGTTACCCTATTAAATAATTCATGCAAAGTGATAGCTAAATTATTAGCTAAAAGGGTCTCTGAAGTACTTAATGATATCATTTCAATCACTCAAACAGGCTTCATTAAAGGCAGGTATATTCTTGAAAACCTTATCACTAGTTGGGAGGCTATGCACTGGACCAAAGACAACAAACAGAATGCTGCTATGATACTTCTTGATTTTGAAAAGGCTTATGATAGGATTGAATGGCACTTTGTTCTGGTTATGTTAGAAAAGTTGGGGTTCCCAAATTTCTTCTACAGTTGGGTTAAAGTGTTGTTCAAGGATTCTAATATTGTTATAGAAGTTAATGAAGATATCTCAGTTTCCATCCCCCTTGCTAGATCCATCAGGCAAGGATGCCCTCTTGCTCCAACCCTCTATGTGATTGTTGCTGATGCATTGACCTATATTCTGAAAGCCACCAAATTTGGACCTCCCATCAAAGGTATTTCCCTGCCTAATAATGACAACTTGTTCATTAAACAGTTTGCTGATGATACTGCTCTCTTTGTGGACCTCTCAAGAGCAAAACTTTGACAGAGTGGTGACTAGAATCCAACTTTTTTGTACCGCTTCTAGAGCTAAAATATCTCCTCATAAGTCTGTTATCCTTGGATGGATTGACACCCCTCCTCCTTGGCTCAATCACAAAGGATGGCAATGGTCTGGCCCCAACTCCATTGTCAGATACCTGGTCATACCATTTGCCCTTGAACCTTCTCTTAATGATATGTGGAATTGGATATTTAGGAAGATTGAGAAGAAGCATTTAAAATGGCAAACCCACATGTTATCCTTAGCAGGTATGGTACAAGTGGTACAAAAGGTATTGGCATCTCATGCTATATACTATGCTTCTACATGGCTGTTTGCCAACTACCAAAATAACAAATTGGAAAAAATCCTTAGAGATGTACTGTGGTCAGATGGCATTGGCAATAGGAAAAGGCGCAATGTCAAATGGAATTGGTGCTTCACACCTAAGTCTCAAGGAGGTTTGGGGATTAAAGACCTCAAAAAGCAAGGTATGGTCTTGGCACCCAAATGGACCATCAAAGCAGTCTCAGGCAACAAGCCTTGGAAAATACTTGTCAGAAATAATATTGCCAATGTCACCATTCGAAGGGGCAAATCTTGGAACAATGTCCCTTTTATTGATATATTAATGGGAGACTTTGAGGTGAAGGTCACAGGATCTAAAGTATTCTCTGCATGGTGGAAAGCATGGAGACATGTCAGAACTTTCCTCTGTTCTAGACATGTCATTGGGCAGAACCCTTACTATTCGGTTATGGACAGATCTATATGGTGGGGAGTATACCTCAATAATAAGCCTCTTGCTCTTACACAGTGCTGCTCTGCAAGAAATTGGCATAGTAAAGGCATATCTTTTATCAGTGATATACTAGAGAATAGCAAGATACTCTCCTGGGCAGAGTTGAGCAGCAAGTTTAATATTCCTCCCTCTTAGAAAAAGACCTACACTCTCATTGAAAAAGCAATGGGTAACTGGTTTCCCAATAAATGTATTTTTACTTCTCAGAACTTGGAACACATCAAGTGGATGGATGGCACACTGTTTGGTAACTCCTCCTGCAAGCAGTTATACTCTCTCCTTAACAACAATAATAATATCTTTGATCATATCAACGAAGCCTGGGGTCTGAATTGGTATTGCAATAAATGGCATCTAGTTTTTGAGTTTTTATGGCATGCTCAAGTTGAACCTAAGAAGATTTGCTTTAAATGGATTTTTCTTTTGAAAAAACATGCTATTGGTTTCTTTATTTCCCAAGGTATCAAGAGTCCCATATTTTGCTCCATTTGCAACTGTGCTGAAACTTATGAACATGTTTTTTTTATTGTCAATGGGCTGGTAAGATTTGATCTGTATTTTTTGGTAATAAAGTCTGTTGGAGTCATGAACATGGTCTGTCTTGGCATGAAGTTTTGGCTGGTTATGTTGATGATTTTGATAGTAAACTTAATATTTTTTGGCTTACCTTCACCACTGAAATCTTATGGCTCATTTGGAGATAGAGGAATGAGGATATCTTCCAATCTAAGAAGAGGGATCTTACTGAGTTTAATCCAAAACTCACACATTTTTATATCTTGAAACAGGTAACAGCATCCATTCAGGTATCTAAGGAAAGATTTCAAAGATTGATAGATGAAGGAGC
Source organism: Thuja plicata (assembly GCA_018584345.1). Classification (NCBI taxonomy): domain Eukaryota; kingdom Viridiplantae; phylum Streptophyta; class Pinopsida; order Cupressales; family Cupressaceae; genus Thuja; species Thuja plicata. The sequence goes on from MU223248.1 coordinate 1,639,084, forward strand.
TATGATATTGTTCCCTAAAGACATACAGAATTTCACTACCACCAATAAGGCACCTACTCTGATAGTTAACATTAGAACCAGTGGCAATAGGGCACGTTCCATTGAATGGGAGTAACTCTGCGATGCAATTATCATTGACAGACTCCAAAGCACGCAAGAGCGAGAAACACCTTTTGTCAAGGAAAGACAAAACGCTGAGTTGCAAGGAGAAACTTAAATGTGTCTAAGAGAGCAATATATCTACACAAGAGGCACCTAGGAACAAACAGGAGGATCGATGAAGCTTAAAGCATTCAAAGGCATAAAATGGGGATTGCAGAATGAAATGCAAAGTCTCATGACAATCGGCTCGAAGTAGGAGCCGACGGTCAGGAAATAAGATACAAAGTTCCATAAATTTGCCAAAAGCCCCAAGTGGCTGGATGATGAGAATAATAAAGTTGCTCGAGGAATACCAAATCCCCTATATTGTTTTCCACTACCTTTGGAAAAGGAGCATTATGGAGATTTAAACATCACAAAAGTGATGTGATAACGATGAATACGGAACGACAGAAACAGAAATCCCGCCTTTGATATTGTTTTGTGCTCACAAGCTTTGATGAACACGATTGCATCACGGAAAGAGACTCCTTCCGATTTCAAAATACACATGCACGTGGGCATAAAGAACTATCGCTTGGGGAATGAAACCGTCGCATGAGCTTGAATGTTCTATTTGCGCAATTTCTAGGTGGTTGAAGAGACATTATAAAGTGTAAAGCTCCGCGATAAAGGCCAGGATACACTCGAGCGCGTATACTCCCTGTGTCTGCAATCTCACTCAATCCATACCAAAGGATGGCGCTAACAAAGTAATTCAAAGTAAACAATGGAGTCTTCATACATGAGAAGGGATGTAGTAGAACCTCTTTTGCATGCGAAAGTTGTAAAGAACTTTGTGAAAACAGAGCATCGGCAATACCATCTTTGTCGGCAAATCTCTGTAGAGAAGCGTACACCATACCCTCCCTAGGTGCTCAAAATGTAATACACAGGCCATTTGTGATCTTCCACATGTCTCTGAAGTCATCCACGACGATTCTCATAGTATGAAAGAAGTTATGCAGATTAAACAATCCGCAAGCAATTCAAGAAATCCAGCAAAACTTCACGAAAGCCCGTGGTTTTGAGAAAGATCACCCAACGACACTACCAGATAGAAAGCACGTAGCCTGCCAAAATCGAGCAGTTGCAGTTGCAGTAAAGTTTGCAGTAAGTAATATGCTTTGTGGTGAGGGAGAAGTCTTTTTCTGGCAACCTGCGACTCCTCCACCTATCTATTCTCTAGCAAAACTTCACTAAAGCCTGCGGCAATGAGAAATGGATCACAAAGTAGTAAAAATCCACCGTCAAAATTGGAGATCACCAAATGCCGAAATGAAATAATGGATATTGGCTCATCATACTAAGCTCTATTAACGCCAATTCCATGTGCTCGTAGAAAGAAAAGACAAAGGGAGGAGTCCGTCAGAAAAATCCAAATACGCTTGAGCACATATTGCAGTGGACAATGGATGATGCCAAATAGCGAGTGGTTCCTCTGTTTTCATCAATTGGGGAGTAACAGTGCGATTCCATCGAAGTAATTTACGGAAACCATAAAGAATATGCAGCAGCCAATAAATAAAGTGAAGGAAAATTCGCGGCTACTCACCAATCATGCCCCGGAATCCTCAGAGCGCAGTTCAACGGAAGCTGAGGATGGTCAACAAACAAATAAAAATCCTTCACCACACCCAAAATGCGCCCGAGCGCAGTTTCATGAAAGTCATGGAATCCCCGCCAACAGAAAATCCAAGACCAATGCAAAACCCCGCCCACGCGAAGTGCGGAGCACATTTTCTCCCAAGTCGGGGAATCAAGTAAGTGAAGGAAAATCCTTTACCTTCCCAAAATGCCACCCGATGAATACGAAGCGCAGTTTCTTGGAACTCGTGGAGTGAAGGAAAATCCTTCGTATAAGGAAAATCCTTCGTATAAGGAAAATCCGCCATGTAGTTTAAAACACACCCCAAATATTCTCCCGAACGCAATTTTATAAGAAAAAGGAAATATTGCAAACAAAGGAAGAATCCTCCACTCACCCAAAAATGCTTCCACACTCATCCTCGGGCGCGATTTCCTTAAAATCGGGAAATGTTGGAATAAGTTGAAAATTCGTCAATTTCCAAATTCGAAAATGTGGAATCTTTCATTCACCTCAGGATTGCAAGAAAAATGGTGGTTGAACGAAAAAACTCAAATTTCCGAAAAGTTTAAAAACTGGAGAAAAATCGAAAACATGGAAAGTTTCGATAGCCTTGGAAATTCTCGGAAAAGTTGAAAGCTTTAAAAAAATTTCAAAATTTCTCGACGCCTCGAAGAATTCCCAAAATTTGGAAAATATAAAAAATATTGAATCCTCAAACAAATTTGAAAACGTGAAAATCCCAAGTCGTGGAAATGGGAAAATGAAAAAATTCCAAATTTTGAAAATTCTGAAATCTTGGAAAAATCCAAAACTCGAAAATTTGGGAAGATTGAAAATCTCGAAAAAATGAAATCGGGGAAAAGTTGAAAATCCAAAACTTCGGAAAATTCTGAAACTTGAAAACTTGGAAAATTTCTCGAAATCCAAAACTCATGGAAAAAATCCAAAAAATGAGAAATTTGGAAAATGTGGTAAAAATTGAAAATTCCAAATTTTGGAAATTTTGGAAAAAGCCGGAAAGTTGAAAAAAGCAGAAATTATGGAGAATTTTGGAAACTCTCAAAAAATTGGAAATTTGGAAAAGGCTCAAGATTTCAAAAAACTGGAAATTGGAAACAAAAGGAGTTTTTTATTTAAATTTAAATATTAATTAAATATTAAATTCTTATTTAATATTTAATTAAAAAACCTTCAAAAAATCAAAAGCAATAAAGATGAGAAGTTATTAATTAAATATTGATTTTTATCTATATTTAATTATTAATCGAAAAAAAAAGCGACAAGTTAATTATGAAATTTGGAAGATTAAAAGTGGGGATTAAATCGCTTTTTTGAATTGATTTTAAAAGATTAAATATTGAAATTTATTCTTTTTCAATATTTAAAAGCAAAAAACAAAAGAGATGGATAAAGTTGAAACTTCCTTATGAAGAAAAGGTGCTTGAATTGGAAAGTTTTTTCAAAAATGGAGAAAAGCAGAGACAAGTGGCGCTTATGGGAAAGAATCTTCGCCTAAATTAGCAGTTTCCTAAAATTAGCTCCCGGTTTTTAAAGCAACTTTTCAGAGTTTTAGTCTATATATGAAGACTCTCATTTTGTCATCACACAAAGTTCGAGAAAACAAGTTGATGAGAGATTTTGAAGAATGAAGAATCGAGAGGATTCGAGTGATTTTTTTCTCGAAAATTGAACAAGATTCTTGAGGAGAAAGAAATTTCCAAGCAGGAAGAAATTCATTATTTTCGAAAGGCGTGAAGAATTCAAGATTAAAAGTTCCAGAGGATTTTTTTTAGTAAGTTGATGGAGAAACATGATTTCATGGAGAAGGGAGAAATTTGACTTTTGAAAGAAAAGATGAAGAATTTGTCAGATTTTCAGAATTTCCTCAAGAATTTGGTCTTCCTTTTCATTCTCCTATGTGATTCTTATGTTTGTTTTGATTTTCTTGTTTTGCAGGAATGGCAGAGCCAAGAGGAACGAGCATGACGAGGAAGTAGTTGGTAAAGAACGAACAGAGGAGTTTTTTCCCAGAATCCAAGATTGTTTCGAAGTGGGCAGAGATTAGAGACACCAGCCCCAGAGGTGATGGCAGAAAGTCCTGGAGCTGAGGAAATTGATACAAGAGCGGTACAGGGACAGAAGCAGATGGCAGTTCAGAAGGATCAAGGAGCCGCCATTCCAGAATGGGTGAGGCAGAGGCTCCAAAGAAGTCAGGAAAAGGATGTTGACCTGACTTTCGAATTGCTGGAAATTATGAACAGGGTCAACCAATCACATGAGAAAGGAAAGGCTAAGAGGTTTGCGAAGATTGTCAGAGATGAGTCTAGGTCAAGAACGAACCCTCCAGCTTGCAACACCGGCCGTGGACAAAGCAAAGGATCAAATCGCTCCAGATGAATATAACGTGGCCGAGTTTGACTTAGGTCATGCCTCCCGAGATCAGGTATTGGAGGAACTTGATGATTCTACACAGGCAGTCAAGAACAAGATGAGGAGATTAGAAGAGAAGTATCAGAGGCAGAAAGGAGAGATCAGAGCATTATGCGACTACATCAGAAGTCTACCTCATCCAGTAAGGGAAGAAGGTCCATCTTTTGTCCCTCCGCCAATTGTTCCAACTGAGGCGGTAAAGAGTATAGATAGAATCAGGAGAAATTCTCAAGGGGCAGAGACTTGGATCGAAGGCATCCAAAATGAAGCCCACAAGCATGCTAAGGAATTGGTACGAATTTACGACAGGGCATTGGCCATCCTTTCCCGGATTCAATGCATGGAGGAATCATGGGAGGATGAGCAGATCTATCAGGATGAGATGATCATGGAATTGCAGGAGTTGATGGAGACGCCCAGGCATGTGCTAGTTGACCATGGGATCGTTAAAGAAGGAGAAGCATATGATTTCACCCGATGGTATGGAGCAGTGCTCATGGCCAAGGAAATGTTTGGGCATTTCATTGAGGAATCTTCTCGATTGAAGGGAATCATCAAGCAAGAAATCTCCAACACTATCACATCACTAGTATCAAAAAGGTTATATGAAAAGAAGATAATTGTAGACAACCTGAAGAGTAAAATGGAGGAATTCTTCAGATTGAACTTCTTCGCCAGGGATAATTTCGAGAACTTTTCCACATTCTCGAATGATATGCACACTGCTCAAGATTTGTTGCCAGAATGGGAGGACAGCTTGAAGAAAGTTGAACGAGCTATGGTAGCTTTGGAATTCAAGCAGGAATCAACACCAAGCGTTAGTATAGATGAGTTAGAAGCAGTATTGGGAAGATTCCAAGCATTCAGGCAGAGCGGTCAAAGGTAGATTTCGTAGTGGAGATGCATTTAATGCATAGTGGGCACGCTTAGTGGTCATTTATTACACCCCTCTCTCCTTCTGAGCATGCATGCATAATGGATACTTATTGCCCACTATGGTAGTGGATTCCTTTTGCATTAAGGTAGATTCCTTCTTCTTAACCCTAACCCTAATTAGGGCTGATGTGGCGCGATCTGGGCCGCTGGTTATTATTTGATCTGGGCCGCTCATTGTATTCGAGGACCTATATAAAGGCCTCACCTCTCATTTGTAAAGGGCGGAATTTTGAGATTGTTGCTAAAGAGCTACTGAGACAATAAAGTTTTCATTGTTGGTTTCATGGTGAATACTTAATGTGTTTTAGTGCTTGCTTGGTTTCACAATTCCCTCATTTAGTTTAGATTAGTTGGATAATGTTAGATGAAGTGTTGTGATTGCAATGATAAATATGATGGTTTTTTGATGAGTTCCTTTGGTTCATACTTTTGACATTTTACTGATTGTAAATCGCTGTGCAAAGTTAGCTTGAACCTCATTCATGCATGTGCTTAACTTCTATCATTTGCATACATTGTTCTTCATGATGGTGTCTGTGGTGGTATGAAAATCCTCTGCATAAACCTTGAAGATTGCACCAGTTCTCGTGTAGTTGTAGTATAACTTGGCGAAGCGAAACCTGGTTATTGGGAACTTGTCCACCGAAGTATTGACTATTGCTATCATTGCCCTTAGGAGTAGATTAAAATTTCTGAACACTACTTCCTTTTGCTTCCCGCATATTCTGAAAATTCCAAAAAAGTGTTTCATTGCAAATCTTTCAAGACTTAAAACGTAAGGCCCCTTGTGATATTCAGCAAATCACATTTACCACCGAGCTTATCCATGGTCAAGACCTGACACAGAAAAGGAACCTTGGAGTAACCTATATGATCTTCTCACAATCTTAGCATATACGAAACTTTGATCAAGAGAGGATAAGATACCTCGGTGTTTTGTTCTACTGTTTGGTGGGTCATAAAACGCACATCAACAAGTCTATTGACAACTTCTAAATAATAAAGTGTTCTATAAAAAATTCAAATGACCCAAAAATGTGTACAACCTTATTTAAAAATGTCACTCATTTGTACAAGGCCAAATGCAACCAAGGTTTACATTTGAAACAATGTAAACAATGTATAATTTTCATGATATAAAAACTTGCAAATAATATCTATTCAGGGTTGAATTAGTATATATGTGTGTATTTTGAAGAATATTTTAAAAAATTATGTATTTTGAAATGTTCGATAAAAGTGCCAGTTTATAGCCGATTTTTCCCCAAGTTTTTGGCGAGTCCTGAGTTTTAAATTTTTTGGGTCTCCCGTGTTATTGCCAAATCCGAGTTTTTCAACTATGCGCCATTTAGTTGTTTATTTCATGAAATTGTGTGGTATTCATTCATTTAATTATTTCCTGTTGATGTGAACCTACTGGTGATCTCTGCTTTAGCCAATAATAAGCATTTATCTGTTTACTGACCAATTATATCTTTGCTGTAATGTAATACTAGTCTCTACTATGGCCAATAGGAAGTTGTCTTCACTTATGCTTGATAATTAACCTCCTTTAAAATCAGAAAATATTGTAGCTGAGCTTGAAGTGTTGTGCAAGACAACTAAAACACTGACAATTTTGTAGTTTGAGATAGTCAGGGATATTACACATCACATTTGAAAAAGAGCCACTTTACTTAATTACAGCGATTAAGATTTAACCGTCCTCTTTTTGTATAAGTTGTTTCCCTTACTATTTCTTTATGAATATATTATAAACTCATGCACCTGCTATTGGGTTTCCTTCCAACATTCTGAAATTGCAGGTGCATTCAATTTGTGCTCAAAAGCCTCTGGTCCCCTATTGTCATTTTTTTTAATTTTTAGCTTAAATCCAAGTCCATTTATTCCTATCTTCTGCATCCATTCCAATATTAGGAGCATAGTTGTGTCAATTCTAGTATTTCCAAAATACTACAACATATAAAACGACATTGGTCAACCCTAGATGCAATAAACATTGCTACCCATCTAGAAATTGAATATGGTAAAATATGCATAACCAAATTGAATCTTCATTTATGTATATGAATTGCTAGCCTCAGCCACTTGAAAGACTACAATGCAATGATGAGATGGAAGATGCCAAAAAAAATTGCATGGTGGCAATGCAATTCAAGTTAGCATTATTTGTACGATACAGGATGTAGTTATCAACAATGTTGCCAAAGTCAAGATTACCAAAGTAACATGCATCATTACTTAACACAGAAATGCTTAACAATTGACATTGATAAAACACTAGACTAAGTAATGTACAAACTAACTTTCAGGAAAATTGAAACAAATACAAGAAAAAGTAAATAAACTTAGTGCTTGAAAGAAAAATGCAGGCCACAAAGCATATACGTTGTGGACTTAACATTTTCCCCATTGCAAATAAACCAAGGGTAAAGATTACAAATTAAATTTGACATGCTTTGCCAAGGAAAACATCATGCAGAATCTTAAAGAATTTAGAATGTCATTAAACCTGTGCAAGTTTTTGTCCGAAATTTAGAGTTGGCATATTCAAGGCAGACATATGGATCTTGCCTGGAGATCCACTCAGTGTCCCTCAGCCTGTTGCATCCCACAACTGACAAAAAATGGCCAAACAAACATGATAGTAAGATACCAAACAGTTTCCAAAAAAAGCATCCACAAAAGATACATGTAATCATATAGAAATGATCCCACATAGATGACATCCAATCTTCTCTAAATATTTAATATCCTTGGGCCAATATTTGTTCATTTCTGCTCAAAAGGGCTACTATGTATTTTGGCAGCTATTGAGCACAATTGGCTTGACATTTTTTGACAATAAACAAGATTAGAAAAATTATTATAATTTATAAATTTGTAACAAATGATTCGTGCAAAACTTAAATTACTACCCATAATCAATGGAACCCCTTAATTAATTGTCTTATCTGTTCCCCACCCCACTTGAACCCAAAATTAGTTTTTCTGAGCCATAAGGATTCGGGAATACATTTGGGGCTGCTAGGAAATGATTTGTGTGCAGTATTATGGAGTTGTGTACCATTCCTCTCATCCCCATACACATACATTTGCATGTGGGTATTAATTATATTAGCTATGTGCAAAAGAATACAGAAGGGCTGAATTAAAAAACAATGAAAAAATATGCCATCATGGAAACAAATGAAAAGGAGGGAAACCAAATTCAATATTTTAATAATAGATAGGACTTCAGACACCTGCCTATTTAAGGGTGTTTGGAGTGCTCAAGAGATGAGTCCTTCTACCAAGTAGTCGTTATAAGCTTTACAATTTACCTCTATCACAAGGTTTATGTTCACATTCGAGTTTCTCAGTTTTGCAAACTAAATTTTGAATTTAGTCAATTAATAAAATTTGGGAAATTTTTCGTTGTTAATATTCAAATGATACAAATCTATGGTTTTTATTTTTATTTAAATGTGTTACATTAAAATTTAAATAAAGAATATTAAATTTTAAACAATTTTAAAAATATTTAAAGTTAAATAAATTTAAAGTATTAAAGTTGAAATCTAGGCTAAATACCCTTGTTAATAGCAATGGGGGTGTTAAGGAACTAAAGAAATGAGCAGAGGAAAAATGGAAACCACCTTAAGTTGAATGGGTAAAACTGAATTTTGAATGAAGCTTCAAAAGGCAAACCTAGCCCCTCAAGAGCCAATTGCATTATTCCAGATTGGACAGGAACCATAGTCTTTAAAAGCTCGAAGTGTCTTAATGATGGTACCAATAACAAAGTTGAGCTACATGCCTTACTCCTAGCGTTGCAATTGTGTTCAAACCTTCAAAAGATAAAGGTAGACATAGAGGGCAATGCTATATTAACAATGAATGTTGTAAAGTCCAATCAACTTCATGGATGGAAACTCAACTCATTTCTATTGACAACTCAACGTGAATTATCAAAGCTCGATGCATGCAATCCGAAACATGTGTATAGGGATGCAAACATGGACCCTTGGCCAACAAAGCAATTCTCGATGAGAATGAACTAGTGGTAAGTACTAAAACATGATTTCCCCCGAACTGGCATGGAATGGCAAATAAAGATCCAATAATCAAACTTGATACTCGACAAGGCATTACTTCATATAACTGGGGATAATCAGAGGGAGATCATTACAAAACATTAATGTTTTCCTTTCCTTCACCTTTGGACGTGTGTTCTCCCAAGTGCAAAGTGTATTAATTAAACCGAGCTTATTGCCTCAACATTGCAAATCACTTTGGAGGCTTTGCATCCTCCTAAAATGGACATGCCAATTTGCCTGATATCCTCACAATGTCGAATGACATTTTTGGGTAATATTATACTTTAGAGAGAAGCAACTACAATGTGTATTCAAGACGCAGCACAACTTAATTTTATCATAGTATATTGGGTCTTAAGGGATGGCCTCCTACATGATAATCATCAGTAACGAGTCAGTCCAAACATTACATCAATGTATCGTTGCTTAACATGGGCAAACCGAAAGATGTGGTGAAGCAAATGGCTGCAGCTCTAGTGAAGAAGTCGTTTCTAGGGAATCGAAATGATGTCTTGGAGGTGACCAGGCATGGGAATGACATACCTTTTCCCCTGGATTTCAATAGGTTACAGTTGCACACAAACATGGTCGAGTAGTTTTTGTTTGTGCTCTCATTTGATGCCTCCCTTGTTTTGGATTGTCATCGTAAGACAGCAAAAGGAGTGGAAATTTTAAAGAAAGTATTGAACATTGTGGACTCAAATGGTTTGGCTTGCCAAACAAAACACATCAAAGAGTGCCTAGGCAAGAGGTAACAAATCATTTTGGTTGATAGGTGTCTATGTGAAGAAAGTCTGGTCCTATCAACATATGTTGACAAGTCAATGTTTGCGTCTAAGTAAATACTTGTATCTAGGTATATGTCAGCCAAGCTTTAATATCTAAACTGGCTAAGATAGGCTATAATCTCTATGTTAGGTTAAGTTCTTAATGGAGTCCAAGCAAAAAAATTGTGACCCAAAAACGATGTAAAATTCTCTTTTTGATCAATAGGAAGGGAGCAACCTCCAAGGTTGCATTTTACTAAGAAAAAAATCTAGGCTAAATATATTAATATTAAATAGTTTATAAAATTATAAATATAAATAAATGTTTCTAATATTAATTGAGAGGTCAAACGCAAAAGTTAAAATGGTCGATGCACTCTTATAAAAATATTTTATAAAGAGTTTTTAGGTTTAGTTTTCAAAATTAATAAAAAAAAGTTATTAGTGAACTCTTCTTCCATATTAGTTCAAAAGATCAACATAAAAGTTCAAACTAAAGTTAAATATAAAAAATAAAATAAAATCTAAAGCATATAATCGTATTCATGCAATGTGGAGTTGAGAGAGCACACATAGCAAACAACAACCCCTCGCCCCAAGAAAAAAAAAAATTCCTTCAAATAAAGCCTGTCACTGGTGGTGAGCTCGAATCAAATGGCAGAGATTCTTCTTAAGGAACAATATCATCCTAAAGCAAAGCACATTCATCATTCAATGAAGTCCCTATCAATTCTTGCACTTGTATTTCTAAATTTGTTGCTTCCCTCTCAAAATCAATGATCTCCTCCACACAAAAATATGCAAATTCAATAACTTCATGAGTCTCCTTTCCCTCCACCTTTAAATCACAAAGGAAAAGGTTGTATTGCACAAATCAGTGATCATATAGGCACTTTTGGGTCAAGCTATTGTGCTTCTTTGAGCAAATGACCTCAAGATGTGCTCCAATTATGCTCACACCTAGAAACGATACAATGTTGGCACAAATGCAAATGGCAAGCCTTTGAAGGTACAAGAGCAATAATCAAAAATGAGGAAAAGATGCTGATTTTTTTTGTTTTCAGGCTACACAATAATTTTCCAGAATCAAGCAATTTTTAATGTCGGCATTACCAGTTTAGAAGTGAGTAACTTGGTGCGTAATCACCCAAAACTCATTTGTGAGTCTTTGGATGAGTCACTCATTGAGTCAACCTAACTCACAAGTTTGTGAGTTGCTATTTTTTAATAACAGAAAACTCCATTATCTTCTCAATAAGGGGGTGCAGTTTGCATAAAACGATTTTGTAATGCTTCACTAATTTGTTGTATCTGTTATGTATTAATTCTTTGTCGACTTATGAGTGACCATTAGGATTTAGTTGTCAATGGTTGTCAACAATTATGTTTTGCTTGGCAACCATTGAGTACTTTACATAGACTTCTTGCAGTTAAGGAAAATAGTTTGATCCTTGGCTGATCTTTTCTAGTCTACTTTTGTGTAAAAACTTCATAGGAACAGAGATATATATTTTTGTTACTCTTTCTAAGATGCATTGTTATTTATGTTCAAATTTCAATACTACAAGTACTAGTCTTATTTGATGACAAAGTAACCAATGGTGCCATTATCTTAAAGAAGTTAGGTCCAATTAAAGATGTTAATGCCTTAAGACCCCGAGAAAGGCAAGAATAAGCCACATGGTCAAGACCAATATACTAGATAGTGTCCAAGACTCGTGAAGCAAATAGAACATCGAAGTGCATGTAAGAAAATCCATCAATACAATTACATCATTGAAACCGAAGTAGAAGTTGAAACTGAAGTCACAATAAAAGCCAAAGAAAAGGTAGAAGCATGAGTTGGAGCTCTCGTCAATAAAGAATACATGAAATCATCAAATAAAACACAATTGTCCAAGAGCATACTAAGGGAGAACGGGTGGAGGTTGCAAGGCAACTTCCCCTTCCTAATGAAGCATGCAACAATCTTGCAAATCAAGTTCCTTTAAAGGACATAACTAAATATCTAGAGGGGTAGTGGGCGAGAGAGAAAACTATGAAAACAATCTTTGAGGCATTGAAGATTATCCTACAGCTAAGACACCCAAATTATGAGTTGGAATAAAATGAAAAGAACTTGAAGGTGGAACTAGTGGTGTACAAAATACTAAGATCTTCAGAAGGGTCGGGATCTTGGACTTGTATAGAAGTGCCTAAGGATCAAAGGAACATCCCAACTAGAACTTCCTAAGGAGAAGATTTTAGACACTAGAGTTTAAAATCTTCTCCTTAGGAAGTTCTAGTAGGGATGTTCCTTTGATCCTTAGGCACTTCTATACACAACCAAGATCTTGACCCTTCTGAAGATCTTGGTATTTGGTACACCACTAGTTCCACCTTCAAAGTCTTTTCATTCTATTCCAACTCTTAATTTGGATGTCTTACTTGTAGGATCATCTTCAATGCCTCAAAGATTGTTTTCAGTGTTTCTAATGGTGTACAAAATACTAAGATCTTCAAAAAGGTCAGGGTCTTAGACGTGTATAGAATTGCGTAAGGATCAAAGGAACATCGCAACTAAAATCATCTAAGGAGAAGATTTTAGACACTAGAGTTAGATCAAGGTGACCCCTCTAGCAGTCCAAATGTCAAGAGGTAGAAGCTACCAAAGTTCAATAAAGCTGAACCTCCTGTTAATGTTTGTAGCTTCAATCGTATGATCGTCTAGAATACATATAATACTTAGATATTGATTAATAATAATATATTGTATTCATATATATATATATATATA
>MU223248.1:1651871-1683833 GCA_018584345.1 Thuja plicata
ACTTATATTATTCTAATATATGATTGATTAATGAAACATTATAAAATTATAATGAATAGACATGTCCCGTGAAGGGACATGTCTCTCCTAGCCTCTTTCTCAATATAAATGAAAGAGAGATTGTTGCGTTTGAAAGACACATACTATATACAACATAGAGTGCTATTACATTTGGAGCGATCTTAAAATCTTAACATGGTATCAGAGCAGGTTCGATTCCCTGCCTGCAATAAATAATAATAATAATAATAATAATAAATGGTTCAATTGCTCTACGGGAATAAGGAATATATTTATGGGTTTTATTATCTGAAGTTTTAATCTCTTCACATTCATCTACCAGCATTTGTTCGGGCAATGGATCACATGTATGCAGATCTGCAAGCTGAGGATTAGCAAGGCAAGTTGGTGCGGCTTCTGTTCTGCAGACCAGGCTCTTTATCAGAATTCTCATTGATCCAGCTCATTGCTATTTCAACGTGAAGGGTCATAATCGGGAGATCCTTGTTTTACTATTGTGTTCATATACCGTCAGACCATGGCTTAATTACCTTCTTCACGGGCCCGAATTACACTGAGTTTGGCTTTTTACAGCATTATATGATTGGCATGCATCTAATCTAGAGGCATCAATTTTGTTTGTGAATTTGTGGTTGCTCTCATCATTGATCCGCATGGGCTCGTTGATGTGTTAGTTCGTGTTTTGCGCAGAGGGGTGCACATTGAGGCAAGACTATGACTCTAAATTTGCAGAGTTGCTATTTCTAAATGGAGGGTCAACATTGACTAGAAGAGGCCCGCAATTGGCCTTTATCCTTGTAGACTACCATTTGTCTATAATCGGGCTCGCGTATTAATTTGGGTGGTTATTTGTGAAGGGGTTGCTCTCCACATTCCGCGCACGTACAGACTATGACAGTGCAGTGCTATTGTGATCAATCTAGAAGGCCCTTAAAATGTTGTCATAAATTCCTAATTTGCATTCAATATTTAACTCATAACACCTACTCGTTTGTGAGGAAGATGCAAATTGTTATGAACCGTGTGTGCCAACGTGGGCCCACAACGATTGGCAGAGTCGGAAAGCATTAAGAATCGTAGCAGTGTTTTTGTTTTTTAAAAACGGTGATTGTATCATGCATACTAAGGTCATTTAAATGACACATTTTGTCATTGGAGACCATCTTTATTTTTTTTCAAACGCTTGTGCACTCTACTTGGAGTAACATGTTGTTGAAGCTGATTGAAGGTTGGAGAATATGTGACTGTCATATCAGTTGAAACTTTGTTTATTCAAATGTCACAAGCCCAGTCTGCGATAGTCCAGGCAGGCAATCATTGTACCTGTCACGGTTAATGAGAAGATGAACGCTTTAGACCAAAACACCTCTGCACTATGCACTTGAAGGTGGAAGGACTGTAAAATTTACTTAACTTGGTAAAGTTATAAATGTGTTGATGGAAAGTTGGCAGGCAACCAAGTCACTTGATTTAAAAGACATAAGAGGATGCATGACTTTAGATATAGATGTTGCCCAGAATGATAGCCAAGTTCTTATCAAAGTGTCAAAAGCCAGAAGTTTATTTTGATAGAGTAGATGAGAAACAACTCCTACGTAATTCTTTACTGCTTGGTTCTATAAATATTGTTCACAAGCTATTTAATGAGGGGATAACGCTACTTGCTGGTGATTGTAATAATGACAGTAAAACATCTTTGCATTTGGCTTCTATGTATGATAATGAGTCTAGTGTAGTTGACATTATTTCCTTCAAGATAAGTCAAACTCCAGTAAACAAAAAAGGATAGAAGAGAGAGGATTGCTCTGCATGAGACGACTCTGAAAGGACATTTGAAGGTCTGCGAACTGCTTCTGGACAAAGATCCTAAACTGATATACACTAAAGATAGAGAGGGCCGAAACCCATTATATGATGCAGTTATATCGAAATGCAAAGGGATAACTCTGCATGAAAAATTGTTTGCTGCATATTTTGAGAAAGACAGGCGTTCGAGTCTACAAGTAGCTGAGACTGGTGAAGGAAACTGAAGCTAATCTCTCCATCGAACATTCTGTATCAGATTGTAATATCTATCGAGACTCTCAAACTGGGAAAGTGCAAACGGAAGTCAGTGACTGAATCCATATTTCCATGGGGGCATCTCAGAAGGAGCCAAGCTCTAAAGTTGATTCAAAAGGTTTCTTATTCTAAAGTCAAACTGGTTCTTCGAAGAGGAGAAATCAACATTCAGAGGGAGCAGCTAGAGGATTTTCTTCAGTTTACTTCTGAGGATCTTGGTTGATATTAGATTCAGAGGGAGTCTGGCATTTCATTTGAAGCAACCGTAGATGAGGACGTCAGAAGGTTGATATCTATTTGAGAGGGTCATGTCGTCATGAAGATCTACTTAATGCATACTTCTCTATGAGGGAGAAGTTTGAGATGCAAGCCCTTGTTAATGCATTTTTCTCTTTGAAGAGAAACTTGAGGTGTAAGCCCTTATCACCACCCTCTAATATGGTTCATCGTGGATGTCATGTATGTGACGCCATGACAACACCACGTGAGAGAGTCCGCGGTGATTTTTTTGTACTTGTCTGATACATGTACTTGGAGCTTCAGATGGAAGCCAGATTATCATGAAAGTTTGGTGTTGCCAAGCCTGGGGATAAATCCACAGTTTATTACATTCACTCATGTTACTATGGAATCAGACAAGTACATTTGTGTATGGGAAATTGCTCTTGTGAACAATGTTGTGATCATTGATCAAATAAATCATGTGCCAGATGATGAGAGTCTCTTGTAGCAAGATATCTTCCAAGATTGGAGTATGTGAACAGGGTATGCTTCTGTGATAGAGGGAGTAGCTAGTGGATCTGCATCAGTTGACATCCAAGGATCTTGATTTAAAGGGAGCAGACCATATCGAGACGGCTTCCCTAGTGACCAGGATTGCGATTCAAATGATGTAGTTCCATGTATGTGGGCTAGAAGGCCTTTATGCAGATATCTAGGTCTTGATATTCCCAAGTAGATGGATAAGTTGTTAGAACAAAGGACATTCAAGAAAAGAGCTTGATGCAGACTAAAGATCAAAGACACGACTTGTTGGCATGAAGTCAAAAGGTTGATATTAGATTCAAAGGGAGTCTGATAGTTCATCTAAAACAACCTTGGACGAGGAGGTCAGGAGGTTGTTGTAAGACCTTAAAATTTAAAGGAAGCATCTAGAGGATCCAATTCATTCTGATCTCCAAGGAATTTGCTCATATTGGTTCAGAGGGAGTCAACAGTGGAGATGGTTTTGCAGTCAGAGGACTATGATCATGAGATTGAGTCCCATGTGTGTTGGTTAAAATGCCTTATGCTAACTCCTACGTCATGATATTCCTGGATAACTTGGGGTTCACCAAGAGTGATGCAAACTATATTAGAGGTATAGTGCATAAGAATGCTATTCAGTCAAGGTACATTACCACTACAGAACAGATGGCTAATATTCTCACCAAGTCTCTTGCAAGAGAGAAGTTTGTGTACTTTCGAGATAAGCTTGGTATGTTGGAGAATGAAGCCTTAGATGAAAAGGAGTTTCAACATCTGTGATCTATTATTTTGAATGTTATTGCATTCTTCTCTTTGAGAGAGAAGTCTAAGGTGAAATACCTTTGTTTCCACCCTCTGGGATGAGCCATGGTGGATCCACCCTCTGAGATGAGTCAAGGTGGATGTCATGTGTGTGTTTCCATGATTTATGGGCCCTCCTGTGAACATTGAAGAAAGGTGACGACTTTTCGACAATGAACACTTGTATTTGGTTGATGTTGTGAGGTGACGACTTTGCAACATCTCCATCATGATGGATATCATGTGACTTGATATCCATGGACATGTCATGGTGATTAGGATCTCTTAGACATCATGGTAAATATCATAAGGCTGATATCATTAAATAAAGCATAGATGATTTAGAGATCTTCATGGTGGATATTATGTGACGTAATATCCGTGGACATGCCATGATACAATATCCATATGGTAGACATCATGAGACGTGATGTCTGTGCACATACCATAGATATTTGTGAGTACTTGGTGAATATCATGGACTTGATATTTGGAGACCGTTACTCTAAGTACTTGGAAAGTATCATGGATTTGATACTTGGAGACCATTACTCATGATAATCATTTTTTAGCACTTGGTGAATATCTTGTGAGTTGATATTTGGAGACCATTGCTCTGAGTACTTGGTGAGTATCATGGACTTGATACTTGAGGAACATTGCTCGTGATATCAGTAAAATGAATAAATTTTAAATGATTATCCATACTCACATATTACACTGAGGCAATATCATATCCTGTGTTTATCCTCCCTAGCTAAGAGGGAGTGTTGATGTTTTGTATAGCCATGGTGAGGGTCATAAGTGTTGACAAGATATACCACTACACATTTTGTTTGATCATCCTCCCTAGCTAAGATGGAGTGTTAATGTTTGTAGCTTCAATCGTATGATCATCTAGAATACATATAATACTTAGATATTGATTAATAATAATATATTGTATTCGTGTGTGTGTGTGTGTGTGTGTGTATTATGCAAACTTATATTATTCTAATATATGATTGATCAATGAAACATTATAAAATTATAATGAATAGACATGTACCGTGAAGGGACATGTCTCTCCTAGCTTCTTTCTCAATATAAATGAAAGAGAGATTGTTGCATTTGAAAGACACATACTATATACAACATAGAGTGTTATTACATTTGGAGCGATCTTGAAATCTTAACACCTCCTTCCCTCCCTCGGCCTCCACATTCACGTGCTCCTTGCTGTCCTTGACAATATGAATTGCAGACTGCAGTGATGCATCCCATCTCAAGAATGGGATAAAATGAAATGAAGTATAAGGTGTAAGTTCTAGAAATGGGGGATAGCAAAATTTGTTCCAGGCTAAGTTATTTTAAAAATAGGAAATTATACAATTAAGTTTAGGGCTACAATTATTTAGTACATAGTATTGCTGTTTAATTTGATAGTTTTGTGCTTACATATTTAGAAGAGCATATTTGTTTTGAAAGATGATATTTATTTAAGTTGGGGTGTACATAACTTTAGGAGAAAAATGTTCAATTATTGGAACAAGCAACTTTAATGATGCGACAATTGACTATCATGAGTTCCAGGATAAAAAGGTGACATTCTCAATACCTTTTACGACCACACATATTAGTGCTATCAAATTCAATGATGTGGAACTGTAGCCTTAGGCCTAACCAGTTGAATAGCCAAGGATGTCACTATAAAACAATTAGGCTTGTTTGACATCACCGAATATTGTAGACATATGATTTCCACGGTTCATGACATTATTGCGCATAACTTCTGGAATCAAATATGTAATTTATTTCCTCCGCGTTTCGGATCAAACTCCATGATCCATCACCAGAAAGAAGAGAATAAGATAAGCGAAAAGAATGAGGGATCATTGAACAACTCAGACAGTTAACTCCAAAAGCTATGCACAAAATATGATTTTGAGAGGCCCAAAAGTAGGATGCACAGCTACTGGACCTTTTCCCCTTAACAGCTTCTTCCCGTATATTTATATATGTTCAAATTTAATATCTCTGGGTTTATACCTAATCGCAAGCTCATAATTACAAAGAACCGTTTCTGTCGCACTGTGTATGTGTGTGAGAGCGAAGATAAAAAAAGAGAAATAATGAATGGCATTTTAGATTAACATTTCCACAAAGAATGGTATGCCATGATATATGAATTATAACAAGAGCAAAAATATAGGATAAATCCATACCAGTAATGTCCAACAGCTGGCCTTGAATTCCACCAGTAGCCATGAAAGTGAACGGTAGCCTAAGTAGCTTACTCTCTCCTCAAAACGAACTCAACACCAATAAAAACTTAACAGCGCAATCTTCCTTTTGAGATGACCAAACCCTATGCCACCCTTTTTAATTAAGGAAAAAAACAACCCCAATTCAAAACTAGAGATCAACGCGCTTTGATTGTTCCAATCTTCAATGAGAAGCTTCGCAAGCTCTGAAGAAATTAAGAAAATTAATGCGGTCTGCAGCAAGGAGAGAGAAAATACCTACTGAATACTGTGTGCTGACTTTTGAAAATTCCTATACGCGGAAGGGTACACCGTACTGAACGCGGTTTCAGCGCAGCCTCTACTTAGGTGAAAAGTTCAATTTATTCAGTGCGTACATTAATCACCCCGTAGTTAAAGCATTTTTTAGTACCACTAGATGTTTTAAAACAGTGTGGAACGTGCTCTTTATTTTGGGATTTGCGCTGTGACTAGTTGGATAGATATTGGAATTTTCTGGACCATTGATTGGAAAGTTCAAAAAGATTCGTGTTAAAACAACCTTAACAAATAATTTGAAATCCCCATAATTCGTAGACATTACGCAATTGCTGGTCAAAAATAGTTTTTATTTGCGAGTCTCGTTAGAATAGGTTTTGTTTTTTTTTTTAATTATTTATTTAAAGGAGCTATATTTGAAAGAAATCAAGAGTTTACTTCGTTGTGGTTTGTTTAGATATGTGCACACCGTTCACTCTTAAGGCGAATGAATTTTATTTTATTTCTTTATTTAGATTAGTTATAAAAAAAATTATTGGTGATTGTTTTTGTTTTTGTTTTTGTTTCTCTGAATATTTGAATTTATTATCATTTAAGTGCTTATAATTGTTGTCTCTCAAAAATGCACCCTTGTTAGGTCTCCGAACTTAGCTTATTGGAGGAATATAGAAACACTTCTGAGCAATGGGTCACTCAACAGTTGGAGTGAATCTTTGAGTTCTAGGTCGGTTCCTACATGATGCTTCACCTATACTCAAAAATACTTGGGTGGAAAAAGGAAGAGAAAGCTTGCATAAACTTGAATTTTAACTAAAACTGTTAAGGTGATGCACGAAGATGATATTAGGACATGAAATCACAGAGTGGCACACACTAGTTTGTCATTACATAGACTTAGCTTGCACAACTTATTACAATATTCTCCCTACATCAATATTTCAGTAAGAGACCTAGGTGCACCTAACCCACAAAAGGAAGGCAACTTCACAATTGAGGAACCACTTGCACATTCATGGCACAGTTAATGACCTGCATAAAACATACTAATAGCACACAAGGTGATAAACTCCAAGACAAAACTCTAAGGAAAGAGAAAAAACACTTTACAAGTAGTTTGGTCAATCAAAAAACACACACAAGACCTACAAGAATAAGATGGCAAATATTGAGTCATAAAAATGGCATACAAGGTGTAATATGTATTTAATTCCCAAAGTGAGTTACAAAACATATGCAGGAAAACTTCAAAAAGGACTTCAAACTATCACTTGAATGCAAAAAAATACATAAGGAAGAACTCATTTCCTAAGTGATCTTGAAAATCATTTTATAGAGTAAGGATTGCAACAAGCTACAGATCACTTAGGGTAAAACCAATAACGGTTCAACAACCACAGTCCTGGGAAGAGCGCCACCAGCTAACCAATTGAAGAGAGCGGACAAAAATCCAACTGGAGTCGCAACTGAGAATAGGAGAATTGATGGATGAAGTCTTTTCAGCTCCTCATCATGTTCCACTCTCTATCCACCTACTTGATGGTATTCGATCTTGTTCCTCTCTTTCCAAAAAATTGTTCTGCAATTGGATTCATCCTCCTCATTTCTCAACGACCTAGTGCAGTGATGTGACAGTTGATTCTACTTAATAAATCCAGCCAATCATCTATCGCCACTTGTCCGCCACCTTTTCAATTTTTTATTGACTCCAGAATTATGGCAGCACCTGTATTTTCCTCGACAAAGTCATGGCAAACCACCTAGACATGTGGCGCCCAGTCGCTAACTCTCAGCCCAAACAATTATTTCATATAGAAGCTTGTGACCCACCAATAAGCCATGAACCATAACATCCAAGTCACGTGCTACCCAGTCGCTAGCTCTCAGCTCTTACATCCTTTGCGCATTTATACCAGCGAACTAGCAACTAACCGTTAACGGCTCCATCTCTAGCTTGCGATTGTCAACCTTCATACCAGCGAGCTCACAATGACATGAAATCTAACCGCCAGCACCCCATCTCCAACTTGTCAGCATTTCATGCAATCTTCCTTAACCGTCGTGAGATTGTGACAACCCTTTCTCGCCAATTCTCTAACACTTTATGCTAGGACCCATAACTATCGTGACCTCGTGACCACTTACTCAACAGCTCATAACCTCTAATTGTTAATCACCACAGACTGCCACGATTTGGTGACTAATCACGTCGTTGCCAACTCTCTAACCATCTCGTTCACCGCCACTATTCCTTGCGAGCTCGCGACAATGCCACTTGCCAGCTTGCCAACTACTATCACTAACCTCCGTAAACTATCGTGACCTCGCGACGCCTTACTTGCCAGCTCGCAGCATCTAACTGCTAATCGTTGTGACCTCGTGACTAACCCTTTCTCACCAATTCTTTAACACTTTATGCTAGGACCCATAACTGTCGTGACCTCGCGACCACTTACTCACCAGCTCACAACCTCTAACCATTAATCACTACAGACCGCCACAACTTGGGGACTAACCGGGTCGTCGCCAACACTCTAACCATCTCCCTGACCACCACTATCCATCGTGAGCTCATGACAACGCCCCTTGCCAGCTCGCCAACTACTATCACTAACCTCCACAAATCGTCGCGACGCCTTACTTGTCAACTCACGACATCTAACCATTGATAGTCACAACCTCACGACTAACCACTTAATGTCACCACCATGGGCCCCACTTAACTGCCACGTGACTGGCCATCTCATCATCTTCATCACCGCTTTGTGCCACATAACGTGCACTGATCCACTGTCAATCTCCCTTGCCAATGCCACATCACCTTAGGCCCACAAAATATTCCAAGTTAACCACCATCTGTCCACCACACGAGCGTGAGACTCTTTCCAAAAGGTGCCTTCCTTTTTGGCACTTCTTATGTGTGTGTCGATGTATAAAAATAACAAGTTACCCCCAGACACGACCAATGTGGGATAAATCAAATAGAGCATCCCTTGCCCTGCTTGCACGTTGCCAAACCGCCATAACATGCGCACTCTCGCTGACATGTTGGGCTTAAACCCTCTTGGGAGCCTTATTTACCTCCATGTATCATTACTCATCAGTAATTTATAGATTTGAAAGCACGATGGCATGCGCAATTGAGCCTGAATGAAAATTTGGTAACATTTTTGGCGATATCTGCTAGATGTTTGCCTGCAAGACATTTGGATCAGTAGCATAGGCATTCCATTGGCCATAAAGTCAATTAGTGCAACTAAATCAGACACTCAAAACCTACTTTGAGAAGCTGGGCAAATCTTCTTCTGGATATAGAGGTATGATTTATTACAGTAACACATGTTTCTTACATAAATTGTATGTGAAAACTCATTGAAAATTCCCCACTTGCAGCTCAAAGACTTACACCTTGGAACCTTATTGAAAACTGGAAAATCTAGGACTACAAACCTAGACTAACTGTGTTGGACAACACTTAAGGAAAAAGAAAACAACTACTTTATAGTACAATAACACTTTATTAAAAATAAAACAACTAAGTTAGGATATTTACAAGGGTGAATCAAACCTCAAAGCAAGGCTTGAGGTGTATCTCATTAACTGGTATAGGCAAAACATCACCATCCATTGTTGATAGCTAAAAAGCATTGTGCTCCTTGGACTCTATGATTATGAATTGTCCGCTCTCGAAGGAATCAAATTTGGAATGTTTCCCTAACTTTCTCTTAAGCTCGTCCCATGTTTGCACCATTTTCCTTCTCTGAAAATCCTAAACTTTGGTTTTTTATCAAAGACTCTATTTGTCTGGAGCTGTTGGTACTTCATTGTTTTCATTTCCTTTTCTCTTATTTCTTCCAACTCCAAAAGTTGAGCATACCTGATTGTAATTGGATCATTTTCTTAAAATAACATCAATTGATTAGCAAGATATAATGTTGGCAGCTTTATAGAAATAGGCAACCTTGCCTCTTTCCCATACACTAGCATATATAGAGAGCTTCCAATAGACTTTTTAGGGGTAATCATGTTTGCTCGCAAGGCAGATTTCAACTTTGAGTGTCAATCTCTCTTATTACCCTACAAAGTCCTCTTTATAGTCTTGGTCAGATTCTTGTTGGTGGACTCAGCTAAACCATTACCCTAAGGGTAATAATTGGAAGATGTGTTTAGATAAATATCATTCCTTATATCCCACTCACTTACTCTCAACCCCATAAATGTGAGTGCATTATCTAAAATAATGGAGTCAAGTACTCCAAATTTGTTTATGATATCATCATAAAAGTTAAGGACAACAGATGCAGTGGCCTCTTTCAAGGCTATTGCATCAGTCCACCTTGTGAAATAGTTTGTTGCAGTGAGGACCCACTTGTATCCTACACTTGAATGTGGGTTAATTACACCAATGAATTCAATGCCCATTTCATAAAAGGTTGCTCTACTTGAATAGGTTGCAATGATAAAGTTGGCAACCTTTCTTTGCCTGCAAACATGGCACACTTGACATATTTTCTAGCCCATGCATGGGAATCCTTGAACAGGCTTGGCCAATAATAGCCAACCCTTGTAACTTTAAATATTTTTATTCTTAGGGAATAATGACCCCCTGAAGTTCCATCATGAAACTCATGCAATACTTTACTGATCTGATCAGTATCTATGCATCTTAATAAAACACCACTACGATCTCTTCTAAACAAAACATTATCAATAAGCACATAAGGGATAGACTAAAGTATAAAATACCTTCATTTATCTCTATCAAGACCAAGTGGATACTCACATGTCCATAGAAAGTGAGTCA
This sequence comes from Thuja plicata, assembly GCA_018584345.1. Classification (NCBI taxonomy): domain Eukaryota; kingdom Viridiplantae; phylum Streptophyta; class Pinopsida; order Cupressales; family Cupressaceae; genus Thuja; species Thuja plicata. The sequence goes on from MU223248.1 coordinate 1,662,804, forward strand.
TTTATTTCAACCAGCTTGCTGGTTCATCCATTGCAGGTGCTCCATGTTCAACCAAAACTATTTATGTGATGTTTTTAGCTTCTAGAATTTATTCATCATCTATTTTCTTGCAAAGGGCTTTACCTCTAACAAGTTTAGTGACCTGAATGTCAATGTTATACCCCATCACTGTTAGGAACTTGTGTGTTCCTTCTGTTTATTTTGTTAGTGTAGTGTTGTTGGACGCATATGCTTTGTAAGTCGTCCCGTGAGTATATTTTATTATCCCACATGCATAGGTAGTAATACTTTTCAATATTGTATTTAGTATATAAGTGTGTGTTGAGGCCTTTGAATGGTATCGACGAATTTATTGTATTGAGCTTGCTCAAAGGAGGTTACCCCCTTGAAGTGGCCCGCGATCAATAGATTCACTCTGAGTTTTATTATTGCTCTATATTTCTGTTATTTCGTGCATTTTCATCAGACTGTTGTAGGAGGTTCCTCTCATCTGGTATCAGAGCACTTTCTTGGGCTCGCTGGGTGTAAATTCTGTCAAAAATAAATTATGTCGTGGCCTTCAGGTTCCTTTTTCTTGCATCTGGGTTCATTTCAATTTACAGAAATTATTGTTATTACAGTACTTAATTTCAGTTTTTAGTATCTGAGTGATTTTTCCTGAGTCAATTGTTTCAAAAAAAAAAATAGTAAAATTTTTTTCTATTTCTTAGCCATAGCTTCCTTGCTTTCTTTATGTTTCCTCTCAAAGTCCTTCAAAACCCCTGAAATACCATTCCGCATACTTCCTTCCCTGAAGAACCTACCCCAAATTCTACATATCTAAGCCCTAAATCCCTCATTTATCTAATTTTAGGGTTTGCCCTAACTTTTTCACTTCTCAGCCAATCGCCACCAAATTTGGCCACAAGGTTCATTTCCTAATTCTACTCCTTTGTCCCTCTTAGACCGCTTGTCTCATTCTGCCTCCCCACCCCTGAAACCCTCATTTTTATTTTTCCCTTTTCATTAGAAAGTGTCCAACCACTCGTCAAACACCCATTTACCATCTGAGTTTTGCCCAAATCCAAGTTTGCCCTAATTGAAAAAGTTTTTGTTTCTATTGCTCTACCCATTTCAAAAAAAAAAAACCTGCTATATGGTTGTCACATGTACAGGAGCAAAAATCATGGAGGAGGAACTTGCATCCCTCAAGACCAAACTTCAAGATCTGGATGACAAATTTCTCGGTCTCACTCTTCAGCATTCAGCCATGAACCGAAACCATTCTGGAGACGCTAGATTCTCTTTTGGCAATTTTCGTGGACCGAAGCTTGATTTTCCTCGCTTCGATGGTGTTGATATGACTGGATGGATTTACAGGGCAGAGTAGTATTTCAGCTTGCATAATACTCTGGATATCAACAAAGTCTCACTTGCATCTTTTCATTTGGAACATAAAGCTCTTCAATGGTTCCGTTGGTACATCAAGGCTAATGTAGACCCAACATGGACAAAACTATGCACACTCCTTTTGGAGCGCTTTGGCCCTAGTGATTTTGATGACTTCACAGGAGTACTCACTAAACTTTGCCAAATAGGCACTGTAAGAGAATACCAGACAGAGTTTGAAAAATTAGCTAATCACATAGAGGGATTATCTAATGAATTCTTCCGTAGTTGTTTTGTCAGTGGTCTGAAGGATGCACTTCGCTCTGAAGTAAAAATGTTCCGATCCACTACAATGATGGAAGCCCTTGGGTTGGCTAAGTTAGCAGAGGACAAGACTAGTGCTCTACAACGTTCCAGATCCAATTTTGTTCCATTCAGAAATATAGGTTCTCCACACCCTCAAGTCACGCCAGCTCCCAGAACTACTCCTATCAAGCACTTGTCTGAAACAGAGATGCGAGCCCGGTGAGAAAAAAAGGCTTTATTATAATTGTGATGAGAAATAGTCCCGGGCCCATAGATGTGTTCAATAAAATCTCTATCTCTTGGATGTGGATTCTCCCCCTGAAATGGAAGAGTATGTAGATGCTCATGAAATAGTAGATGATGAGGTTGAGCCTCAACAACTTGAACCTCCTTCACCAGAAGCCCAACCAGAGATATCTGTCCATGCTTTGGCAGGAGTCACTACCCCACAAACCATGCGGGTCCAGGGTTTCTTCAAGAAGATCCCTCTTACTATACTCATTGATTTTGGTAGCACTCATAACTTCATTGACCCCTGAATAGCCAAACAGGTTGATTGCTTTGTCCATCCCTGCTCTAGCTTTGAAGTCATGATTGCCAATGAGGGTACTTTACCTTGCAAAGGGAAATGTCACAATGTGCATCTCTCTATTGGAGATTATAACCTGCACTCTGACACATTTTCCTTTCCCTTAGGTGGATGTGATGTGGTTTTGGGTGCCCAATGGTTACGCACTCTTGGCCCCATTCTATGGGATTTTGCTGAACTTTGGATGCAGTTTTCAGCCAATGGACAACAACACACTTTGAAAGGCTTATAGTCGGGGTCTCTTAGCATCATCAGTTCACATCGTATGGAAAAGCTTCTTAAGAAGAATTCACATGGTGTCATCGCTCAGCTCCACTCCATTCAGATGCAGCCATCAGTAGTCTCTAGTACTCCTACAGATCTACAACAAATTTTGGATAAGTATTCAGGTGTATTTGTTGAACCTGTGGGATTGCCCCCTTCTCGCCCAGAGGACCACCGTATTTTGCTCCTTCCTGGCAGCGTTCCACCCAACATCAAGCCCTACCGCTACCCATTTCATTAGAAGACTGAAATCAAGATGCTTGTTCGTGACTTACTGAAGCAAGGTATTATTTGCCCTAGTACCAGTTCATTTTCTTCTCCAGTTCTGCTTGTCCACAAAAAAGATGGGTTCTGGTGACTCTACATTGATTTCTAAGCACTTAATCATCTCACCATAAAGGATAAGTTTCCCATTCTGGTTGTTGATGAACTTCTTGATGAGCTTCATGGCGCTCATTTTTTCTTCAAGTTGGATCTTCATTCTGGGTATCATCAAATTAGGGTTAATGAGGAGGATATCCCTAAAATAGCCTTCCACACACATGATGGTCACTATAAATTTTTAGTCATGCCCTTTGGCCTCACTAATGCTCCTTCAACATTTCAGGTAGTGATGAATAAAATATTTCGGCCATACCTCTGAAAATTCATTTTGGTCTTCTTTGATGATATCCTCATATATAGCAAAACCTGGGCTAAGCATCTCCATCATCTGGAGCTCATAATGAAACTTCTCTCTGATCATCAACTTTATGCAAAACAATCTAAATGTGTGTTTGGCCAGGAGGAAGTGGAGTATCTCAGGCATATTGTTGCACACCAAGGGGTTCGGGTGGATCCTACAAAAATAGATGCCATGAAAAAGTGGCCGCATCCTCACACTCTCAAGAGCCTTTGGGGTTTTTTGGGACTAACTGGCTATTACCGCAAGTTTGTCAAGAATTACGGGAAGATTGCAGCACCATTGATAACTATGTTAAAAAAGGATGCTTTTACCTGGACCCATGTTGCTGAGAATGCGTTTGAACAACTGAAATAAGCTATGTGCAGTATACCTATTCTCGCTATGCTAGATTTTTCCAGGCCCTTCACTATTGAGAGTGATGCTTGCGGCAATGGACTGGGTGTTGTTCTCCTTCAAGATGACCATCCTATTGCATTCACTGGCAAAGCCCTTTCTGGTAAGAATCTAGCCCTCAACCACCCATATACTACCTCCTTAGTTGCACAAATCTTCATGGACCAGATCTTCCGTCTTCATGGCCTCCCTTCTTCCATTGTCTCAAATCGCGATGCAACTTTTACCAGTCATTTTTGGACTGAATTGTTTCATCAAACTGACACCAAACTGAAGATGAGTTTTGGTTATCACCCAAAAACCGATGGTTCGACCAAAATTGTCAACAAATGCTTGGAAACTTATCTTTGCTGCTTCACTTCTGAACAACAACATCAGTGGGCCAAGTGGCTTCCTCTAGCTGAATGGTGGTACAATACCTCTTACCACACTACATCTAAAATGACTCCATATGAAGCGGTCTATGGTCAGGCACCTCTAGTGATCCTTCCCTACACTCCCAGTAGCTCACCAGTCTAGGAAGTTGACATAGTTCTCCGCACTAGGGATCAGATTCTTTGCACCTTACAGGATAATCTTCACATGGCCCGAAATCGAATGAAACAGCAGGCAAATCAACACCATTCTGAGCGCTCATTTCAAGTTGGGGATATGGTTTTTCTTCATCTACAGCCATACAAGCAATCCTCCCTAAAGCTTAAAGGGCATCATAAGCTGGCCCCAAAATTTTATGGGCCATATAAGGTTCTGTAGAAGATTGGTCCAGCTGCTTATAAAATGGAACTTCCTCCTTCTTCCTGCATTCATCTAGTATTTCACGTTTCTTGTCTCAAGCAAGTTCTTGGTACCAATGTCAGAGCCCAAACTGCTCTCCCTGAAATGGATAAGGAAGGATCCATTAGCCTAGAGCCTGAGGCAATCCTTGACCGGCACACTTGTCAGCTTCGCTCTCGATCCATCTCTGAGGTCTTGATTCAGTGGCATGAAATGCAACTAGAGGATGCTACATGGGAACCCCTTTTTTAGATTCAGGAACAATTTACACACCTTAAGCTTTTAGGACAAAGATTTTTTCTAAGAGAGAGGGGATGTTAGGAACCTGTGTGTTCCTTCTGTTTATTTTGTTAGTGTAGTGTTGTTGGACGCATATGCTTTGTAAGTCATCCCGTGAGTATATTTATTATCCCATGTGCATAGGTAGTAATACTTTTCAAGATTGTATTTAGTATATAAGTGTGTGTTGAGGCCTTTGAATGGTACCGATGAATTTATTATATCGAGCTTTCTTAAAGGAGGTTACCCCCTCGAAGTGACCTGCGATCAATAGATTCACTATGAGTTCTACTGTTGCTCTATATTTCTGTTATTTCATGCATTTTCATCAAACTGCTGTAGGAGGTTCCTCTCAATCACTTTATTGATCCATCCAACCCTCTTATCATTTAAATCTCTGCTTAGCAAGAACTCCTTAACACTCGGATGGGCCACCATCAGATGAACTTTGTTATGAAACCAAATGTCTAAACTTCTTCAAGCTCTTCACAATAGGTAAATACGCTTCTCAACAAAATTGTACCTCTGTTCATAGTCTTACAAATCCTTGTTGAAGAAAGCAATAGGTTGTTCAAATCCTTTTGTATTCTGATGCACTAAGATTGTAGAGATAGTATCCATGTTTCCATAACCATAAAGTATAAAATCTTTGGTAAAGTTAGGATTTACCAAATTAGGAGCTGAAGACAGGGCTTATTTAATTGCCTAAAAGTGTTCCTTGCTTCCCTGGTCCAACTGAAAACTGAATTCTTCTTTAACATTGATGTCAGAGGCTTTAAAATATTAGCAATGTCAGTAATAAATCTCCTTACAAAATTTATTTAGCCTATAAAGCTTTGCAACCCCTTCTTTTGATGAGGTAAAGGCAAGTCTCAAATAGTTGCAACACTTTTAGGATAAATGGTAACACCATTTTTTGACACAATATACCCTAAAAGCTTACTCTCATGTACAACAAAAATAGATTTCTTGGGATTCATGGATATACTAAACTCCCTGCATCTCTCAAAAATCTATCTCAGATGGCCTATGTGATCCTTAGCATCCTTGAAATAAACAATGATATGATTAAGATAAACCAATACAAATTTATACATTAGAGCAACAAAAGCCATATCCATGGCTTTCTAAAAAGTTGCCCCAGCATTGGATAAACCAAAAGATGTCCTCCTATAAGCCATGGTTCCCCATTTGTAGTGAATGTGGTTTTAAATTGATCCTCTTCTTTTACCAAAATCTATTTGTAACCAAAATATCTATCTAAATCTGAGAAGTGCTCTGAACCAGAGACATACTGGAGAATTTGTTCCATAGATGGCAAGGGATGGTGGTCTTTTAACGAGGCTCTATTGAGATCCCTAAATTTCACACATAAAATAGTTCCCCATTCTTCTTCATAACAAAAACACAGTTTGAAACCCAACTAGTGTGCTTAATTGGAAATGGTATACCACTTTCAATGAGCTTGAGCACTTCCTTTTGCATTAAAGATTCAATCTTGGGATTAACTGGCCTCTATTTTTTCCTGATAGGTTTAGCATTGGGCTCTAACTCAACAATGTGTTGGACAAGTTACAAATCACAACCTTTAAGATCCCCATACTCCCAAGAAAAGATATCATTATATTCTTGAAACAACTGAATATAAGACTATTTTTCCAAAGTATAACTTATCTTACCAAACTTCAAGTTCTTACCTTTTGCAATCTCAAGATCTTCATAATGATCATGTTGGACTAGTAAGTTAGTTTTGTTTTTTCTTGCTTGATCATCTGAATTGAAAATGGACTCAAGGGCTACCAATCATTTTGGTAGTTTATTTGACTTTAGTTGTAGAACTCGGTCACCATACTATTCTTTTAATTTTCCTGATTAGAAATTATGAAAACATCCTCTTCAAGCAAAAAATTTAGGATCTGCTCATCATTATCGAACACTTGCTAGTTAGTATCATTGTCAAGAATTGAAGGTCTGGCTACAATTTTAACATGTTACTGAACACATTCTTTATTTATATTACTTGGTATATCAAATTGTTCTCCAACAACAACAAGTCTATCAACTTGTTGATTTTGTCTTCTAGGAATGGCAATCGGATTAAAGGCTTCAAAATATTCTATTATATCCCATATACAATGCTTGTAAGACTTAAGAACATCATTTTTTACAGCATGATGACCCCAAGCACCTGATTAACAACTAACTCACTATCGCCAAATACCTTTAGGCATTTGATATGTCTTTTTCTTGTCCATTCCATCTCATGAATCAAATTCTCATACTCAGAAGTATTATTAGTAAAAGCAACACTAAAGTGGAAAGCTTAATAATATTTGTCACCTTGAGGAGATACAAGCATTGTACCTCCACCAACACTATTCTTACTCCTGGAACCATCAAAATATATCTCACAAACCTTATTTTGCTGCTCAAGATTCATGTTTGTACTTTTGACAGGTTTGGCATTGTCAAATCAGGCTCTTGAAACTTGTAATTCCCAATATCGACATCCATAAAAATGTTGTTTTGATCATTATGAACATTTTCTGCTGCTCATTCATCTAATAAAATATTATGGATGTTGTCAATTTGGGTATTTGATTCTGAGACAACAAGGTTTTCACGTTGATCAAATGCGACATAATTTGCATTAATCACACTGGTTATATATGGCTCATTGTGGTATTTTGCAAGGACTTCAGATTTAATGGTGACCTTAGTACCATAATGGGTTCTGAATAACATATGAGACCAATCTGAGGATAGGTAACCTCCTATCTTGGTTGTAAACTCCCTTGACAAACATAAGGAAAAATAAGGAGGGAGGTCAATAACAAATATATCTTGTGGAATTGAGAAATTGGGATAGGCATGGTGTCAAGTTGGCATCCTTAATTACATTAATTATATTGACAGTTGAGCCATCTAATTACACTACTCCTTTCTCTAAAGGTTGATAAGCTAATCCTAATTGATCAACAATTTTTCGTAGGCATGACAAAGCTAGTAGCCCCACTATCCACCATATAGTTTTGCACTAACTTATCCCCAATAATCAAAGATACATAAAAAGGATGAGGTTTCACATTTTACCTTGTATCTTGTTCCTGTCCCGAGGAGTACTTTCTTGGACAACATTCATTAAAACAACTTTTAGGGGTTCATCAAAAACTTGTTTAGGAGCCTTCTCTTCTGATAAAGCTTTCTTTAACAAATCAGTTTGCCTCAAAATATCCAGTGAATCCCACATTGACATGGTGACATTCATTCTCTCTATATTCTCCATAATGTTGACAGGCATAGTTGCATGCACCTTGTGATGTACCTTGATACCAACATGAGTCAACTTAGACTATGGTTGCTCCTTAGTTAGTACAGTGAGGTTTCTTTGCAACACCTTTGGGACTTGAGTAGCTGGTAATTCTACGATTACAGGCTCTTTACCCTTTATTGTTTCTTTCTTTATTTCTAGAGCTCTTTTCCTGGCTCTAGTGTTGGCTGCAATTGGAGAATCATAACTCACTCCACATAACTCTTTCTTCTTTTCAATTAAAGAAGGCAGTATTAGTTAGAGTAGGAATCTATTGTTGTTTAGGTCCATCATTAGTCACAATCCAGTTGTGAACTTGATGCAATTTTTACCATTAGTTCTTGGTTTATAACCCCGTTTGAATAGGTAGCTTGATTATGTGTTTGATTACGATGATAAACCACTTGTATTTTGCTGCCAAGTTATTATGGATGGTACAAAGTCTCTGATAGGATTAGAAACATTTATAGGTGCAAGATTATAAGGTTGGAAAGGCCTTTGGTTCAAATTTTGCCTTGCACCTTGATAACTTCCTTGATATGGTTGTCTACCACCTTGATTCTGTGGTTGCTGCCCCAGAATCGAATTTTGCTACTGATAATATTGGTTAGTACCTTGGTTCTGTGGTTGGTAAGGTTGTCTACCTTGGAATTGTTTCTTTTTTAGACTTACTAGCTCATTTCCTAGGGTTTGTAGTATGCTTTCAATCTTTTGTTGGCTACTTTTAATGTCATGTAGCTCCTGTGAAGGACCTGCAATAGTTGAATCACTTGTCACAACAGATGATAATACTAGAATAGAGGGACAAGGAGAAAAATATGGTATAATTAGAGGCATATTAGATTGTATATCTAGAAAAATGGGCATAGGTGGAATGGGTGCTATCTTTCCTACCTAAATAAGGCTATTTTCTGCACTAACAACAATATCAAAAACTTTAGGAAGGGAAACACCCCCATACATTTTATCATTACTGAGATATCACTATTCAAACTCTTTAAATAATATTAAAAAGCATAATCAATGGATGGCCTTACCATAACAGGAATTATATTTGATGTTCTCATGAAACATTTGTTGAAATCAGTCATTTGCTCCTGACCCTTTTAAATAGTGGCAAGATGCTCCACTAGAGAAAAGTGGTGTGACTTATCCTCAAAAAATTTGCTTAATGAGTCTCCAAGTCGGTCTCATGAATCAATTGAACCAACTGCAAGAGTTTTGAACCATTGTAAGGCTTTTCCTTTTATTGAAGTCACTAGAAGCTTGACAACTCCATCTTCCTCAGTGATTTGATGAATGTTATAGAGTGTAGCCACATCTCTAATGTGTTTGAAAATAATAGTTTGACACTCTCGAGTAAAGTCAGGTAGGCTCTTCAATGTTGCCAATATATCATGATGTTGAGAAAAATTGAGAGGGTTTCCTTGGTTAAAAGGCACAAATGCAAACTATTTTTCGATGATAGTAGGTTGTTTAGTACAGAACCTATGGGTATGAATATAATTGTTGCAGGTACAGATGTATTAGCTGCAAAAAGAGAACTGGATGCTGCTAAAAATGAAACAACAAAAAACAAAGTGTTGGGTTTAAAAACTACAGTTCAAAAAAGGGCACAAATTTTAAAAATTTATAATCCCAAACATACAATTATAGCCAATGAACATGAATTTCCCAAGAAGGGATAATTCTTCTACTCTTTTGGCTTTGTTAAACCATGGTGGGTGCACCTAATGATCATCTTAACTTACTTCTTTAAAATAATCACTTCAATGTATTCCTGGCATGTTTAATTAACTTTCTTTATTGATTATTCCAATCTGGCATGAGAGTTGAAAATAATGTGTGCTTCTCCTACTTTGCTTCTTACTTCTAACTTCTATCTTCTTATATCTCCTAATTCTGATTATCTCCTACTACTTTACTTTAATTAATCTTCTACTTGCTTGACAATAAAATGAATTTGATAATGAAATAAAAACCCTTGTTCTCTGAAATAATAAAAGACCAGTCCCTTATCCAAATTGAGCAATAGAGTCACTTCTTATCAAACCTTCATGTACAACTCTGTAAGACAATTTTGTATCCTATAAATATACCATCAACCACCCAATACTGTCAATGTAGAATAATTAAGTACACAACACATTAATCAATCCAATTGATTTTAATTTCTCTTTCAGAAAGCCAATTAGACAAAGAGAAAAAGGACAACAACTTTGCAAATGTCTTTTGATGATCAAATTAAAATGAAAGACAAATAACCTTTCTACACAAGTTTTAAAGATGGCATTTGATTTTCAAATCAATAATTACAGAGGACTAGTCTTATAAGAAAACAACTTTCATACCATAATTTTGGACAAAAAAGATGGATCTGATGCCTTATTCTATTATATGATATTCCCCCCCCTCAAAAGGTCTTGGTATCCCTTTATACAAAATGAAAGGATGCAAACAAGCTTCAAACCATTTCAAAACATCCCTTGAAGGTGAAAAGACATTCCTCTTTTAAATAAAAAAATAATTCCAAATCTTGAAATTGCCTTTTTTATGTAATTAATCACCATTTTACAATTTGTTTAGGCATTTTAGAGGTATTTATAGCTATTTTAGGGGTATTTACTGGATAAATGGTCTATAAGTGATGTAAATACCCCTTCTGGTGCTTCATAGTCCATTTTCCATGCCCATAATTATATTTATGTTCCGCAATCCATATCAACAGTCTCGTTATTTCACAAACCTCTTCTTCTAGTCTTAGTGAAATGGTGATATTGCCATTTCATGATGTCTATGAAACAACGAAGCTTCGCTATATCACGACCTCCTTTTGGTTCCCCCTGCGAAATAGTGAAATGTTCATTATTTCATAACTTCCCTTTTTGAGCTTATGTGAAATAGTGAAACATGATAAGCGTACATTTTAAAGTTCTTTTTGTGATTGTATAGTCAGAAAATGGAAGCACTTCCATTTTAGACTATTTTAGCCTTTCGATTAAGTGGTTTGGGGTCATGTAAAGCACCTTGAATGGGTCTCTAACTTGGATTTGGCTTTTTTCCCTGTTCTGCCCCATTTCCCACTTTTTCCAGCCTGTTTCTGACACCCTAAACTGCAAACTGGGATTTTTTACCTCAGGTTCAAAGTCAACCTTTCTAGGTCAAGTTCAACCTCAACCTTTACCTAGGTCAGAATCAACGTTTTTCTAACCTAAGGTCCAGACTTCAGGTTCTCAAAGTTTTTGGATGTCGGGCTTTGGAAAGAATTAATTCCCACTTTCGGGTCGGTTGTTTTGGTCTTTGGAGCATCAAATCTTAAATTATATTTAATATAGTCCTCTTCTAAGGGTATTGGTCTAATTGGAATTTAATTCTCCTATGTAGGCCTCTCTAGAATATTGTTCCCTAGATTCAGATATAAGAAAGCTTTCTCCTCTCATTTTCTCTAACAATCTAAAAGACTTGCTAACCATGATCATAAACTATCAAAGACTTAAGAAGTGAAATCTAAAGGTGAAGAAGCAATATTTGAAGCAAGCCAAGTAGCCATTGAAGCATTCATCTATTCTAAAGAACTCAATTCATCAAGGAGATCCATTGGTAGCCATTGAAGGATTCAAGCTCTATGGAGCCCTCTTGTTGAAGATTTCTTCATCCAAATTCCTCCAAGCCTCTTCCTATTCAAAGATCCATTCAATATTTTTGTTGAAGATCTACAAGAAATTGATTTGAGACATCCTACATTCTACATTCTACATTCTACATTCTACATACATTTGGTGCATGCATACTTGTGGATCCACGGATTCGAATCCACCATAAGGGTTTCCATATAAGCAAGGTGAATTTGTTCATTTGCTTTGTTTTACTTATGCAATTTCAATTATACTTTGAGGTTAATTCCAAAATTGGGGTTTCACCAATGCAAACCCCTCCTCCCCCAACAAACAAACCATGTTTCTTGCAGGAACAGGTTTAGAATAGTGTGTTGGAGTGCAGATTTGGATACCCTTTTCAGCGAACTATCAGGATCCAGAAACAGATTTTCTGTCAGAGGTTTTAGAGGTTGATTCTGCCCTGGGTCAGAATCATAAATTTTGGGTCAATGGTGACATTGACTTGAGGGTCAAAATCGGAACTATGTCAAATTGAAAAAATATTTCTGGGTATTTTCTGTCTCTACGTTTCTATTCTAGATCCGGTTGCAGATTTTCTAGAAACTCAGTGCAGACCCCCGAAAACAACACTCTTCATATCTATAACATTTCAAGGTTAGTACTTTTCTCCTATTCATTTCAATTAAAGTTCTTAATCTTTCTAAATCTATCACACATTCTTTTCTATAAAATGGAATTTAAGATCTTCTTCTTTATTCTTATTTTCAATCGATTGATTCATGTATGCATTGATCCTTCCCTTGGGGTTAATCAATTTGGATCCTTCCTTTGTGTATTTGAGGATAAAAGGAACATCTTATTTATCCCTCACATTTCAATAAAAATTCTAATTTTAAATGTAACAACACAATTGTATCTTACCTTAAATGTAATTATGCCATTTCTTATCTTACATTTTGGTGACATCTATTTCTTATGTTACATTTTGGTGAACAGGCGATAGACAACTCTTTCTTTTTGGTGTTATATTTAAATCTTTTATGTTAGATCTTGCATGCATATTAGATTAGCTTTCTTTTATGTTCTTGCATTTACATTTCAAAAATAAAAAACCAAAATCTTGTGTTTCCTAAATTAGTTCATTTGCATTGCATTGGTGTATGAGCTTTACCACTTCTAGTCCTACTTATAGTATCCTAGTTAGAAGAAGTCGTAGACTTATGGGTTCCTTTGATCCTAAGTCTTCCTCTCCTTTCCTTAGGATCCTAGATGAAAATTTGACCACTCATGATTCCAATCCTTCTATGGAGCTTAACTCTTCTTACTCATCTCATGATGAGGATGATGCTTTAAGAGTTCCTCCTGAACAAGTACAAAAACTTTCAACAGAACTTGATAAAATGGTAAATTGGCTTATTCAAGAAAACCATAATCAAGATTCCATCCAAACTACAAAGGCTCTTAAGAAAGTCCTTCGTGATAGTGATCAAGGTGATAATCTCTTGTGTGGTATCACTCATCTTGTGCATTTGAATGTTAAACCTTTAGCTCAAGAGGATCAATATCTAGGATTCACTCCTCATTTCACTAGTGAGGGACCTTATTTTGTTCCTTTACCTAACATTCCTACTTACAATACTCCTTTTATGACTACATCTCTCCCAATTTCATCTATTCATGTGAGTGTTCCACCGGTATCTCTACCTCCCTCACAACCTTCATATCATAGTGTGCCTTTTACTTATTCCAATCCCCTTCCAACTATGGTTCCAAGTGTTCCACCGGTTGTGTCTTCCATTCATGTCACTTCCTACACTGTTTCTACTAGTGTTCCTAATATTTATATGCCACCTATTTCTTCTAATGATTTCACAATTATTAGTTTGGCTTAAACGGTGTCATCTTTACAACAACAACTTGCATCTTTAACCCAATCCCAAGTATAGAATTCCTACATGTGACATGGTTAGTCCTTTATCCTTAGACATTATTCGTGCTACTGTCCCTCAACAAGCCAATATGCCTTATCTTGAGAATTACAATGGTAAAGGTGATCTTGTTACTCATGTTAAAACATTTCAAATCCTTTGTAGTGATTATGCTCATGACCATAGGATTTTAGCTAAGTTGTTTGCTAGAAATTTTTGTGATAAGGCCTTGCAATGGTATTGTTCTTTACCTCCTTATTCTATTGATTCTTTTCCTAAAATTGCTAATACCTTCATCCAACAATTTCAAAATAACATTGGTCCGCAAGTGTCCTTAACTGATTTAATGTATTATAAACAAAACATTAAGGAAAAATTGATTGATTTTATTGATAGATTTAAGCATTTGTATGCTCAAATTTCTTATCATGTTCCTGATATTGATATTCAACATATGTTTATTTCAAATTTACAAAAGGATATTAGAGATAAGATTCTGCTTACTGAATTTACCTCTTTTCAACAACTTTGTGTAGCACTTCATCATTACGAATTACAAGTGAGTCAATTTGAGAGCAACAATCCAATGGCTCCTATTCCAATTGATAAGAGTGATGCTACTCCTAATCCTATTAAGTTTCAGAATCCTAACAACTATGTCAATATCAATAAACAGATGAATGCAGTTGCTGATCAAGTTGTTGTTGCATCCAACAATGCCACTTTTGCATACACTACTTTCCGTATGAATCATACATTTACTCCTCTCTCTAAATCTTTACATTCTATTATGAGTAGGTTGTTAAGTGATAATATGATTACCTTGCCTCCTATTCAACCTCTTCTCCCTACCACGATAGCATCAAAATCCTTTTATTCTAAGGATTTTTTGTCAATACCATTAACAAAATGGCCATGATACTGAAAAATGTTATTCTCTAAAGCATAAGGTTCAAGACTTAATCGATTCTGATGCTGTATCTATTGATAATTTTGATGATAATGGGAACAAATATGTCTCTCCTCCTAATCAAAACCTTCAAATCTATACTAATCCTTTACCTACACATGATACTAATACCATTGCTCAACCATCTTATGTGGATATTGTTTACGATTCAAAGATGGATGATCTCAATCACATTTTTAATCATGCAGAGTGCGTTGTTTAATCTCAACCTACTGTTCAAGATCCTTCGCCTCCACTTCAACTTCAAGTTCCACCTAAACCTCAGAAACAAACTAAGGATAAACGACGTAGGGAACTCTCAATTACCTTTGATGATTCTGAGATTATTAAGGCTCCCGATGGTCCCCTTTATATTTATGCTAGGATTGCTAAGATACCTGTGTGGTTGTCTTGTTGATCCTGCATCTTTAATAAATGTCATTACCGAGGAAAAACCTATTTATGAAAAACCTACAACATGATTGTTATGATACATATGATGCATGGTTCCAAACTTGTAATGGTTTTCTCTATCCTGCACTTGGTTCTATTAACTTTCCTGTTGAACATTGTGGTAAAGTTGTAGATACTACCTTCATTTTCGTTCCTACTTCTGATCAATTTCAAGACAAATTTGGTTTTCCTTGGATAACTGCTATGCATGTTATTGCTTATCCTAGTCATAAATGTCTTAAGTTCATTCATAACGGAGAATTGAAAATGATTAATCATAGTTTGTATCAACCTTCTAGGCCTATATATTATGCTAATCTTGATTTCTTTTGGCCTTCATTACCTAATTCATGTCCTCCTCACCCTGACAACCTTTTTCATTCATATAAAGCCTATAAACATCGCAAGATTGTTGAGTTAAGCATGCCTCAGATAGATTTTAACTATGGTCTTTTTCCCACTCCTATACCTCCTTTATCCATTACTACTAGCTCTATTACTCAACCTCCCAGCGTTTCTTCTTAGCTTACTGTGAATCCTACCAATCCTCCTATAGAACCTATGAAGGAACTAGTTGTTATTCCTCTTAGTTCTCAACATGTGTCAAACAAACTGAAATGTAACAAATCTGCTAATGAACATTGTAAGAAGCGTAGGGCTAATGATAGGGCCCGTGCCGCTATTCTTCAAAATTCTTTACCTTCTTTCGACCAACCTATGTCTGATGTGTTGGAAGAAGTTAATGTTCATAATGATGTTAAGATGAATTAGTATGATGATCCTATTCACATCTTAGATCCTATTTTAATTAATCTTGATGAGGAGGATACTCTTGATGATCCTATTGATCTTAGTGATGAATATGAGACCATCGATCTTGATACTGATTGACCTCATATGCTTTCAACTCAATTGATAATTACACCTAGTATCGAACATCACGATTCTCAAGAGGATCCTTGTTTGGAACTGGCTATTATTCCTATTGTATTGGATATAGTCTCTCTTGTGAGTTGTCCACCTTCCCTAAATGATATAAAACAAGATGGGGAGAGTAGGCGATGTGCCTAACTGGCTTATCCTTCATGGTAGCCCTTTTTTGTGTTTGCATGTTGTATTGTGCTTCTCCTGTAATGTGTTCGCTAAATGTTTGTTAGACTCTTTTAAACAACCCTTTTTACTTTGTTGGTGCAAGGTGATAAAGGAATCAAACCTATTGTACAATTCCACTATATGTATCTTTACTCTTCTATATGCAGTGTTCATGTTATGTTGTACTTGTTCTATTGTTCGTAAATGTTTTCCTTGTGTAGTCCACTTGGATTTGCGACATGGTAGCACTAATTCATTTTGGTCTCCCTGTGTGGTCTGAAAAGACTCTTCTTCGTAACTCTTGAGTTTTCTTTCCTCCATTGTGATTGTAGTTCTACTTTCTTTGGGGAACGATGTCAATTCATTTCCAATAATATCATATCTATATATACATATTATCCTATGATCATACTGACCCCATAGTAGGTAGATCCCTTATGTGTTCTTTGTATGTTTATGTGGTATTTCCCTTGATTTGTCTTCGTTTGGGGGCATCTCATAGTGGAAATGTAATCAGTAGAGTTTTTTATGTTTCAGTTCAAGCCATTGCTCATGTTAAAGTGTTAGCAATGACTTTAACATGGGGGCATATGCTCTACTCTCTTTTTGCACACACGCACCTTTCAAAATATTTCAAAACTTAAAACTTTTTCACTTTATGGATTAAAGACTAATCCTTAAAGCATGGATTTTTACCTTATAGGATCTCTTGATCCCCCCAGTTTAAATTTATACGGATCTCTTGATCCCTCCAGTTTCAATTTACAATGTTTTGATCCCTTAAGGTTGGAAGGTGTCCTTAAGACCAGATCTCCCTGATGGGTTGACTAGTGAGTAGCTACATTCACTAGGCAGTTCAACTCCATCTTTCCAGTTGCACTGTTTCCTTGTGTAGTTCACAATGGGAAATAAGTTCTCATTGGGTGAGGTAATCACACCCTCTCTCTCTTTCTCCTTAACTGGCCGTGATGTCTCTCTTATTGTGATCTTAGGGTTGATAAAGACTTAAGTCCCTGGGGGCTTGAGGATTCCTTTGTCCCTTTTGATTTGAATAAGATTATATGTTCTTTATGATCTCCTTTACCAAGAGTTTGCATTGAGTTCATACTCTTGCTAAAGTGGGGGCTAAATGTATAGTCGGAAAATGGAAGCACTACCATTGTAGACTAGTTTAGCCTTTTGAGTAACTGGTTTGGGGTCATGTCAAGCACCTTGAATGGGTCTCTGACTTGGATATGGATTTTTCCCCTGTTCTGCCCCATTTTCACCTTTTCCAGTCTGTTTCTGACACCCTAAACTGCAAACTGGGATTTTTGACCTTAGGGTCAAAGTTGACCTTTCCAGGTCAAGGTCAACCTCAACCTTGACCTAGATCAGAATCAACCTTTTTCTGACCTAAGGTCCAGACTTCAGGTTCCTAGAGTTTCCAGATGTCGGGCTTTGGAAATAATTAATTCCCACTTCTGGGTCGGCTATTTCGGTCTTCAGAGCAACAAATCTTAAATTATATTTAATATAGGTCCTCTTCTAAGGGTATAGGTCTAACTAGAATTTAATTCTCCTATGTGGGCCTCTCTATAAGATTGTGCCCTAGATTCATATATATGAAAGCTTTCTCCTCTCATTTTCTCTAACAATCTAAAAGATTTGCTAACCATGATCATCAACTATCAAAGACTTAAGAAGTGAAATCTAAAGGTGAAGAAGCAAGATTTGAAGCAAGCCAAGTAGTCATTGAAGCATTCATCTATGCTCAAGCATTCAATCACTTCTCAAGCACTCAATTCATCAAGGAGATCCATTGGTAGCCATTGAAGGATTCAAGCTCTATGGAGCCCTCTTGTTGAAGATTTATTCATCCACATTCCTCCAAGCCTCTTCCTATTCAAAGATCCTTTCAAGATTGGTGTTGAATACAAGCAATTGATTTGAGATATCCTACATTCTACATACATTTGGTGCATGCATACTTGTGGATCCACAGATTCAAATCCACCACAAGAGTTTCCATACAAGCAAGGTGAATTTATTCATTTACTTTGTTTTACTTATGCAATTTCAATTATTCTTTGAGGTTAATTCCAAAATTGGGGTTTGACCAAGGAAAACCCCTCCCCCCAACAAGAAAACCATTTTTCTTGCAGGAACAGGTTCGGAACAGTGAGTTGGAGTGCAAATTCATATACCCTTTTCAATGAACTATCGAGATCTGGAAACAAATTTTATGTCAGAGGTTTTAGAGGTTGATTCTGCCCTAGGTCAGAATCAGAAATTCTGGGTCAATGGTGACATTGACTTGAGGGTCAAAATCAGAACTGTGTTAGATCGAAAAAATATTTGTGGGTTTTGTCCGTCTCTGCGTTTTTATTCCAGATCCGGTTGTAGATTTTCTAGAAACTCAGTGCAGACCCCCAAAAACAATATTCTTCAGATCTGTAACATTTCAAGGTTAGTACTTTTCTCTTATTCATTTCAATTAAAGTTCTTAATATTTCTAAATCTATCACACATTCTTTTCTATAAAACAAAATTTAAGATCTTCTTCTTTATTCTTATTTCCAATCGATTGATTCATTTATGCATTGATCCTCCCCTTGGGGTTAATCAATTTGGATCCTTCCTTTGTGTATTCGAGGATAAAAGAAACATCTTATTTATCCCTCACATTTCAATAAACATTCTAATTTTAAATGTAACAACACAATTGTATCTTACCTTAAATGTAATTACCCCATTTTTTATCTTACATTTTGGTGACATCTATTTCTTATGTTACAGTGATCAATGAAATATATTGGATATTCAGAGGGGTATTTAAGGCTTAATATACAATGAAAAATTTGGTAATTCTTATCATCGTGGGATTTTTTTCTGGGCTTAGTTGACTAATGAACCATTTGGGGATTATGTGGAGGGATTTTATATCATGGGAGGGGCAATAAATTATCAAATTTATAGTCCCAACAGTGGCTCTATCTGGTGGATGTATACCCCCTGCGGGTATGGCGAGAATCTGACTATCTCCAGAGGAGCATACCATGATGTCATGTTCATTGGGTTATAAATTCACCACATACTTTATTTTAGAAAAACAAATCGTGCCTTATTTGGTAGCCTGGGGCCACCCAAAATTAGAACCAACACTTGCCTCTATCAAAAAAAATATTTTCATCACATTATAGTGGCACCAATCTGAAGATAATACTAAGATCTTCTTGATAAAATATGTTTACACCTTCCCTCCCCCAACCACACTAATTATAATCACAATTTTCAATGATCTTCACTCTCAAGATAAACATGTCATACCCATATTCCTTGTAGCATCCTATGAGTGTCTGAAAACCAAGAAATTCATTATTATCACTCCTACTCTGATCACCACTTCCCTACAAAAGCACATCCCTTCCCATAAGATTATGTTCATCCCTGAGATCACCATCCTCTTTATGTGTATTTGAAATCTCCACCTCATCAATGTTGCTTTCTAAGGCTTCTATGATGTCAAGATCCAAAACATCATTTATTTCTTTGAAATCCTCCTTTGATGACGATATCGCACTCTCAGGACTGCATTGTTCATTCTTCAAATTAGGTACACTACCTATACCATCTGAAGTTTCTTCTCCCTCCTCACATAATGGATTCAATTACATAGAGAGACTACCTTTAAAAATACCATCACAATAATTCATATGATCTTTTTATATGGTCTCATCATATATTGGATTTGAAAAATATGTTACTTTCAAATGTACTTTCCTCTGTATGTTGATCATAATGTTTGCATTCACTATATTCAAATTCAACATCCAATTGTGACATATCATTAGTATAAATATCATCTATATAATCATCTTGATATGTTGAAAAAGACTCAACCATTTCTTTGTTATGATCAAATATGCTACCCTTATAACTCAGGCCTCCATCATCTTCCAAATCAAGTTTCTCCTGGATTCCTGTGAGTGTATTATAATTTGAAAATATTCTTGTTTTGTCATCATCCATTTCTTGAGAATGCAGAATGGAATAATCCATGTCTGCATTTTTTTGACAGGAAATATGGGGCTCAAACTATTTTGCTTTGACAAATGACATTTGATTAGAAACAGTAGGCTCACATTCATCTGTATTGCAACTCTCAGGCCTGTACACATTGAATATTTTATCATATCTATAATCTTGATCATTTGTATGAGACACATCTGTTGTTCTGGGTAGGTACACCTTATTCATATACATGGCATTATGTTCTGGTTCAAATCTCGTTCCAAGATAAGCACATTCCCTATCATAATTAAAAATGGGGCAGTGAACTGATAGTTATTTGATTTACTATTATTTATTTGTGGGTTGCACTGTTTGTTTTCATAAGAGGTTTTATTTTCTAGTTTTAACCTTCTACACATTCCATATTTTGATACCTTCTCAATATTCATAGAAATTTCAAATGCCTCATACAAACTTTCAGGCTCTTCGCTCCTTAATTTGTAACTCGTCTCTTCGTCATAAGCTCCCAAATAAATACAAAAAGTCCATGCATCATTAGGCTTCATGCTTTCAGGATCTCTTCTCATTTATTTCAAAAATATGAGATTAAAAACTAATATGGATTCATCCTCTATAATGTGAATATTTACAAGCTCTCTAAGTAATACCGATTCACTAACCCTTTCACTAAATTGATCAATGAAAGATGATTTGAGTTCTTCCCAAGAACTAATGGAGCATGTTTGTAGCTCTGAAAACCATTCCCTTGCATCATCCTTCAAGGATTGGACAAAAAGTTTCATGACTACATCTTCACGATCAACTTCATAGTCTTCCATTAAGTACTCAAAATTCTGTAAGTGTTTCTCTGTCAATTCTTCCTTTGCACCACTAAATTTTGGAAGCCTATTTGTGATGTCATGTGGAATATCATTTGGATAAGCAACTATGCCCCAAAAATCTAGTGTCTTATATCTCTCAATTCTTAAATTCCTCTTATCATGCAACCTATATTGGTCACACAATATAT
>MU223248.1:1683894-1714161 GCA_018584345.1 Thuja plicata
TATATATATATATTTGAGAATGTTGCAATTTTTTTTCTTTTCATCAGGTTCTTTTCAACAGAGTCACCACCTCTTCATGAGAGAAAAATATTTTGTTTTCTTCTGGGTCTTCTCCCTTAGATAATTGACTTTTCTAATATTGCAACAAACTCAAAATTTTCTGACTTGCTCATGATAACCAAAAATTATGAGATCTCTCCCCAGTAGAGTCACCAACCTATTGGGTTTCAAAACTACAGTTCAGAAAAGGGCACAAATTTTCAACATTTATAATCTCGAACATACAATTATGGCCAACAAATAGGAATCACCGAAGAAGGGATAATTCCTCTACTCTTCTGGCTCTACCAAACCATGGTGGGTGCACCTAATGATCATCTTAACTTACTTCTTTAAAACAATCACTTCAATGTATTCCTCACATATTTAATTAACTTTCTTTATTGATTATTCCAACCTTGCATGAGAGTTGAAAATACTGTGTGCTTCTCCTTCTTTGCTTCTTACTTCTAATTTTTGTCTTCTTATATCGCCTAATTATGATTATCTCCTACTGCTTTACTTTAATTAATCTTCTACTTGCTTGACAGTAAAATGAATTTGATAGTGAAATAAAACCCTTTTTCTCTGAAATAATAAAAGACCACTCTATTATCCAAATTGGTCAATAGAGTCACTTCTTATCAAACCTTCATGTACAACTCTGTAAGATAGTTTTGTATCCTATAGATATACCATCAATCACCCAATCCTGTCAATGTAGAATAGTTAAGTACACAACACAATAACCAGTCCAATTGATTTTAATTTCTCTTTCAGAAAGCCAATTAGATAAAAAGCAAAAGGACAAAAACTTCGCAAATGCCTTTTGATTATCAAATTAACATGAAAGATAAATAACCTTTCTACACAAGTTTAAAAGATGGCAATTGATTTTCAAACCAATAATTATATAGGACTGATTTGATAAGAAAACAACTTTCATACCATAATTTCAGACGGAAAAGATGGATATGATGCCTTATTCTATTATATGATATTCCCCCTCTCAAATGGTCTTGGTATCCCTTTATACAAAACAAAATGATGCAAACAAGCTTTAGACCGTTCAAAACATCCCTTGAAGGTGAAAACACATCCCTCTTTTAAATAAAAAATAATTCCAAATCCCGAAATTGCCTTATTTTTTGTAATTAATCATCATTTTACAATTTGTTTAGGCCTTTTAGAGGCATTTTAAAGCTATTTTAGGGGTATTTAATGGATAAATGGTCTAGAAATGATGTAAATGCCCCTTTTGGTGCTTCAAAGTCCATTTTCCATGCCCATAATTATATTTATGTTCTGCAATCTATATCAACAGTTTCGTTATTTCGCAAACCTCTTCTTCTAGTCTCGGCGAAATGGTGATATTGCCATTTTGTGATGTCTTCCTTTTGATGTCTATGAAACAACAAATCTTTTCTATATCATGACCTCCTTTTGGTGCCCCCCTACGAAATAGCGAAATGTTCATTATTTTGCAGCTTCCCTTTTTGAGCTTCTACGAAATAGCGAAACATGATAAGGGTACATTTTGAAGTTCTTTTTGTGATCAATGAAATATATTGGATATTTAGAGGGGTATTCAAGGCTTAATATGCATCAGAAACTTTGGTAACTCTTATCATCGTGGGATTTTATTCTGGGCTTAGTTGATTGATGAATCATTTAGGGATTATGTGGAGGGATTTTCTATCATGGGAGGGGCAATAAATTATCAAACTTATAGTCCAAACACAAAGAAGCTAGATATTTTTCTCTAAATTTTGGTGAGGGTAAATGCCTATATACTTCCCATATTCATGATCTCCCAATCCTTCTCGGTTCTCTTGCAGGAGGTGGTGATTGGACTCTTTTTGACGGAGTTCTTCTTACTGTTCTTCCTTGTCTTCTGGGAAGGGACAACTATAAATACTCAAAAGATTTTGAACTCCTAGTTTCAATTACTCTCATAAAAATAAAATAACACTAGTCCTTTAATTCTTCACAAGCATAGTCGCTAGATATGCGAAAAACAACCTCTCATAGGTCTGAAACTCACTAGTAACATATCAGAACCAATAAGCAAGAACAAGATACTTCAGTCTTCTAAAGATGTTCATTAAGAACGTCCCACCGTGCGTGCCAAAAAATTTTGTCTCTCAAAAATCCACCCTTGGTAAGTCTCCAAACTTAGCCTTCTGGAGGAACATGGAAACGCTCCTGAGTAATAGTTCAGTCAACAATTGGAGTGAATCTCTGGGTGCTAGGCCGGTTCATTTATGATGCTTCACCTAAACTCAAAAATACTTGGGTGGAAAAGGGAAGATAAATCTTGCATAAACTTGAATTTTAACTAAAACTATTAAGGTGATGCACTAAGATGATATTAGAACATGAAATCATAGATTGGCACACACTATTTTTTCATTACACAGACTTAGCTTGCCGAACTTATTACAATATGCTTCCTGCATCAATATTTCAGTAAGAGACCTAGGTGCACCTGACCCACAAAAGGAAGGCAACTTCACAATTGAGGAACCACTTGCACATTCATGGGATAATTAATGACCTACATAAAACATACTAATAGAAAACAAGGTGATAAAATCCAAGACAAAAATCCATGGAAAGAGATAAACACTTTACAAGTAGTTTGGTCAATCAGAAAACACACACAACACCTATAAGAATAAGATGGAAAAGATTGAGTCATAAAAATGACATCCAAGGTGTAATATGTATTTCATTCCCAAAGTGAGTTACAAAATATATGCAAGAAAACTGTAAAAAGGACTTCAAACATTCACTTGAATGAAGAAAAATACATAAGGAAGAACTCATTCCTAAGTGATCTTGAAAATCCTTTTATAGAGTAAGGATTGCAACAAGCTATGGATCACTTAGGATATAAAATGTTCAACAACCAGTCCTATGAAGAGCGTCACCAGCTAACCAATTGAAGAGAGCTGACAAAAAGGCAATTGGAGCCACAACCAAGAACTAGAGATTTGATGGATGAAGTATTTTTAGCTCTTCCTCGTGTTCCCCTCTCTATCCACCTACTTGACAATTTCTGATCTTGTTCCTCTCTTTTCAAAAAATTGTTCTACAATTGGATTCATCCTCCTCATTCCTCAATGACCTAGTGCAGTAGTGAGACAGTTGATTGTACTTAATAAATCTAGCCAATCATCTATCACCACTTGTCCGCCACCTTTTCAAATTTTTATTGACTCCAAACTTGTGGCAGCACCTATCTTTTCCTCGACAAAGTCACGACAAACCACCTAGACATGTGGTGCCTAGTCGCTAGCTCTCAGCCCAAACAAGTGTTCCATATAGAAGCTCGCGACCCAATGATAAGTCATGAACCGTAACATCCAAGACACATGGCACCTAGTCACTGACTCTCAACTCTTACATCCTATGTGCATTTATACCAGTGAACTAGTGACTAACTGTTAATGAATTCGTCTCTAGCTCACGACTGTCAACCTTTATACTAGCGAGCTCACGACAACATGACATCTAACTTCCAACACCCCATCTCCAACTCGCTAGCATTTTGTGTAATCTGTCTTAATCGTCATGAGCTAGCGATAAACCTCTCTGGCCAATTCTCTAATACTTTATGCTAAGACCCATAATTTTTGTGACCTTGTGACCACTTACTCGTTAGCTTGCAACATCTAACTGTTAATCACCACAGACTGTCGTGACCTGGCGACTAACTGTCATTTCCAACTCTCTAACCATCTTGTTGACCGTCACTATCTCTCATGACAATGCCACTTGCTAACTATTATTACTAATCTCCACAAACCACCATGACCTCGCGATGCCTTACTCGCCAACTCGCGACATCTAACCGCTAACTGCCACAAATCGTTGCAACCTCGTGACTAACCACTTAATGTCACCATCATGGGCCACACTTGACTTACACATGAATGACCATCTCATAATCTTCATCACCACTTTGTGCCATGTGTCATGTACTAATTTGCTGCCAATCTTCCTTATCAATGTCACATCACCTCACAAAATATTCAAAGTCAACCACCATCTATCCACCGCACACATGCGACACTCCTGCCAAATGGTGCCTTCCTTTTTGGCACTTCTTATGTGTGCGTCGATGTATAAAAATTACAAGTTGAACCCATGCATGACCAATGTGGGATAAATCAAACTGAGCATCCCTTTCCCTATGTTGATAAACAGATTGTTCTTTCTCACTTTAACTCTAAAATACCCAAATCTTAAAGAAACAATCAAATACAACAGTTGGGAAATGTAACTGAATAACTAATTCCCCTATGAATTTGAAGGTAAAGCTCCCTTAAGTGATTAATATTCAATTAATTTTATTCTTCTCTAATCTAAAGGGGTTTTTTCTTAACCTGAGAATAGAAGAGGCAATCCGAACTAGGCCTAGACATGAACTAGTTCAGGCAAGTAGATTCAACTTTCTATCTAGCCAAATTTCAAGACTTTATAAATCATATAAGATCTTAAAATTGGTAATGCAAGCATTGATAATAAAAATGCAAATGCAAAATTAAAGATCAATCATAACTCAGCAAGGATGAATCAATCTATTTCATAAGAACATCTCTCAGAATCTATGGACAACACCCAGATTTACCCTCAATTAACCATATCAAATCATAATACAGAACTTTGGTTCAATCTTGAAATGTAAATCCAATTTAAAGATATATTCAAATTGACAGAAAGATAAATACAATGGAATGGTTAAAGTATTGGCATACAGACATAAATGAATTTGACTCAGCAAAAATGAAGTTCTTTACACCAAATTTTAGCCGACCTTTGTATTGATTTTCAAAATAGTACATATAGATTTTCAGAATTTGACCATTAAAAAAATAGGTAATCAAAATGGTTCAACTTCCCTAACCAAAAATGATAAACGAAAGTTTATCCGTTATAAACTCCATCGAAAATAATACAAGAGAGGAAATTTATGTTTCCATTTTCTTCCCCTTATCTATTTTTTCCCTATAGGCGGTGATAGCTGTGATGACCAGAATTAGCTCTTCATGTCTATTGATATGTACATTGGTATATCTGATGAACCACCTGGAGTGATCTTTGGTCAGGTTCTTAACTGCATCTACTTGTTCCTTCAACTCTTCCATAGCTTTATAGACGCACCCACTCAACCATTGGAGTTCTAGCACCTTATCCAAATGAGAAGAAGACTGTTCTGCCAGCTTATCTACATAGTCGCTGAAGGATTTTTGTATGTTGGTCACTCCGATCATTTATTTCCCTTCATCGCTCATTTGTGACTTTGTGTGAACACCCTGGAGGAGTTTAAAATCTTTTCTCTGCTCTTCTTTGATTTTAACATCTATCTGTTGCATTCCTCCTTCGACTTGAATGATCATCTCAGTCTTTAACTCCAGGCTTTGAAGCCACTCAATCAGAGCCTCATCTCCTTTCTGCAGGATCCTGACCTTTATTGCCTCCTTAGTCTTCATTTTAACTACTACATGTAGCATGACTACGCATTCTTGACACTTTACCCTCTCCGATGTGAGAGTCTGCAAATTATTTTCAATGTAGCTCCTCTCTTTCTCCAACTTTAGTAGAGTGTTACCCAACTGCTCAATAACTACCAGCCCTTCATATTTGAGCCTCTCGATCCATCATTTAGCAATCTTCCCAAAATGTTTCTCTTCCTGCAACTTGGCTATGATAGCTTTTTTCTCTGCAGCATTGGGATCGAAAGTGGTTTGGTCACTCGAAATGCTGGTAACTAGAGTAACTAACTGTCTGATAAGGTTAGTTAGTTCAGCAACCTCTGCTTTAAGCTGGACTTTAGCGGTCTTGAGCTCCTCGAGCTCTTCTTCAATTACAATGTTAGTGGATTTCCACCAATCCACCTTAGTATCATGGTGAGCTAGTCCCATATCAAATTATTGTAGGTCGAAATCGACAGTGGTCAAATCCTCAATCCTACCTTCTTTTATGGGCTTTGCTAGCTCCATGGTTAAGTGCCCTATTTCTGGGTCTCATCCTAATGTAGACAAAGTCTTTTCTTTCTTCACCTTGCTCATGGTAGCACTAGACTGTAGGGACCGTGAGAGAGTATCCTTGCTAGGTGCTACTTCTTCTATCCTCTTCCTCTTGCGCTCTAAAGTGTTCTCTATCCAAGACTCCGTGCCAGTGACTTTAGTGGCAGAGACCAATTCTTCTATGAACAGCTTCCTGATGACTGGAGAAGTAGCTTTAGGCCAAGAAAAAAATGGATTCACCAAGGTAGGGGAGGAGGAAACCAATTTAATAACTTGAGAAACCTTCCGTTGCTTTCCAGTCTCTTCATATGATTCTATGGCTGCAATGCTAGAACTATCTTCACCCACTTCTACTATGATAGGAGACCCTCGCCTTGGAGTATCTTGGGTCGAGGTATCACCTTGAGTGCCCATGGTACTGACTTTGGCTAGTTGCTCTACTTCTATACTCTTGACAGGCTCAGTCGTAGACTTGACTAGTTCTGTAGAGACCACTTCTTCTGTGGAACTAATAATAGGGGCTGAGCCATCTCCACATGTCTTGTCCAACATGATCATCTTTTCAGGAGGCTCATCACCTCCACCCACTGGTTGAGTTAGCTCCTTGGCTATGGTCAGGATAGTTTCTCAAGATGATGCAGGGGTACTCCCAGTCTCTTTTGCTGGAGTTTGTCAAGATGAAGGCCTCCTTTCTGACCGCTTCCTCTTGCTCGCCATCCATTCAACCCATTGCTCTGTTCTTTTGTAAATCCCACCCATCAAGGTCTCCAAGTCATCTATAGCTTGACCTAGCATGGGTTCAGATCTTATAGGAAGGGGCTTAATCTTCTCTATGTATGTGTCATCATACATGTGCTGGTCATCATCTTCTATGCCTTCAACTGCAATATTAACTCTGAACCTTTTAATTTGTTCAATAGTTAATCTTGCATAGAACTGATCCCTGCTTTCTAGGTCATCTTTACAGTTTGCCCAGTAATCTTCTATGCCATCAATGTGATGAATAGAATGACCCATTTGTAAGTAATCTCAGGCATAGTTTACAGGATCATACTATGGTCTTAGAACATCATATGTTTCTAATTGAAACTTCTTTGAGAATGCTTTCAATACATTCTTCGCATCAGACCGGGACGTACAACTGTAGGCTCCAATAGTCATTGGGAAATCATAGCCTTTCTTCTGGGCGCCTGCATAGATCAGGTTCAACTGGACCACTTGCCTCATCACCTCAACCAACACGATCATGTCGTCTGGATATCTGGGTAGCTTCAAAGGGAAATCATCAAATCCTACAAGACGGATGTATGAGAAATTTGAAAACTGGATAAAATAAGCTCCAAATTGGCTGACGAATGACATGGATTCTAGAGAAAATCTCCTTTCTGGGCAACCTTGTAACTCCCTGCACAGTCTCATTGTAAATGCATCATTAACTTTGAGATATTCAGTATAACTGTTATGTAATTACAAATAGGGGAAAAACTCATAACTCTTAACATCTTCCAAAAATTCTTCTAGCCTAGGGAGTCCTGGCCAAAGTTTAATTGTAGCTAAGATGTATAGCAAAACCGAGGACATATAGAACTTGTTCTGGTGCTTAGCTCTATTTAGGGCATTTGAGAGGTCTTCACTTACCATGTGAGCCCAATCAATGAAATGATGCTAAGAACAGATCACCTGAACCAAGAAGAAATGGTACTCAATGAAATTAAGTGCATCGCTCTCACCTCTGATCCTGTGAAGCAATACCAAGATGTCCATGATTTCCGTCTTTAGGTTTGTGTCGTATAGTGTTTTGGGCAACTTGCCCTTGGCACTCTTTGACTCCTGGAACCACGCCTTTATTATCTCCTTCTTCCATACAACCTTCTTCGCTACATACTCAGTAACCGCCCAACTGTAGGTCATCTCCGAGTATTCAGATTGCTCTAGAATATGAAGGGAGTTCTGGATGGAGTCGCTGTTAATAGATAACAACACAGTATCAGCAGGGAAGAGAATTTTCTTAGTGTCTGGGTTATAGTGAGAGATGCATTCTTGAACCAGCTCTGGGGCTTGGATCGCAACAGGAAAGTCGATGACTTTGACTAACCCACTCTCCTTTAGCTTTTTAGTAATGAGGTGTATCTTCTCAGCATTCATCCTGCTCTGAAAGATTTGTATATCAAAGAATCTCAAAGAGGTATTCGTGATTTTGTGCCAGTCAGAAGTAATGTCGTTCATCCCATCGACCCCATAAATTTGGCCACCATGCTTCGATAGATTTGAATCAGAACTTAGGAATCTATCTCAGGAAAAATGAAAGCAAGAGATAATTGTTGCTGGAGGTTTCAATTCAGACAATTTGTCAACCAGATGGTAGATTCCATTTGAAACACTTCACTGATTTTATAACTTCTAACATCTTACTGTTAACAGCCGACTTCCCACGCCACACGAATGAAAAGGCTTTAGCATTTATGAAAAATTTCATTAAGAGGTAAAACAGATTTATTTGAATTAATTAATTTACCTATACGGGCTGTTAAGAAACATCTTTTCACTTTTGATGACTGTAACGGTAACTTTTTAGAGGTAGCGGATAATTACTTTTCTGCTTCTCCTTTGGGTGGAGAAACACCGTTAGAGCACTCCTTATTCGAAAATCCACCACGGAGAAATTCTGACTTGTCACAATACTAAAATGGCGTGTTATGATTTCATTTGCTTCCTTTATGCCTTGAATCCCATCATAAGTTGGTTTTTATTCATGAATCTTTCATATGACGATCTGGCAAAAAATGCATCTTATGGGTCGAAACCTGCCTATTTGAAGTAGCAGAGAAGCCACTCTCCGCTTTTCCATTGATAACCTTTGATATCTGATTTCTCATAATTCGATCATTCTCCTGGCCCGTAGGGATTCATTCTGAATGCAATAATCTTTCTAGCCTCAATTATCTATCTCCAACTTCGACTGATCGCTGAGACCTTCAAAAATTGTTGGCTCTAGAAAAGGCACTCTGCAGGTGATTATCCGCCAGGGAGAAGCCCATAACCAATTTTCCCCCGATGAGACAAAAATGAAGTATCAAAGCTAAAGATTCCAAAACCACATAAGATCATTGTCAAGAACTTTTGAATTGTGACCTTTATCAGATTTGGGAGCTTAACCTACCCAATATGATATAATTCTGGATAACAACCCCCCGACTTAAGGAGAAAGCAATTTGGGAAAATCTGATTAAGGCTTCTCTAGCCTAAAAAGAAAAAGTAGAATTAGACTCATGACTTACATGATGTTTCAAGACCACTACTACACACCAAACATCCATTTTTGTCTAAAGATATGCAGAACAAAAATGGGGCAACAACTGGCTCTGTCTGGGGACTTGGACATTCACATGTCCAAGCAAGGAAATCAAGTCTCTAGTTTCACAAAGCTCAATAAAAAAAGGTGGCTCACAACAAAACTAAAGCAAAACACGGAAAGAAAATAGGGAAAGGAAAACTAACTAAGGAAAACAAAAATAGGAACTAAACGTAACTACGGTACAATACAAGGGTTACCTTCTTTAGATTCAGATCTGGTACAGCTTCAAATCTAGACCATTGTATGTCAGGGGTAGTGCTTCACCATCTAGATAAGCCAATTTAAAGGAATTATTCTCATATGCCTGATGAATCTTGAAAGGTCCTTTCCACAACGTCTCAAATTTTTCATGCATACCTTTAGGTGCTCTGCGTTTGTCCCATAGCAGTACCATATCTCCTTCCATAAATTTCTGAGGTCTGCTTCTTTTGTCAAACAAATTCTTCACACGCATTTGATGTTGTGTAATGTGATCTACCACCTTCTCTCTTTCCTCTTCAAGCTTTTTTAAATATAGGATCCTCTTTTTCTAAACCATCTTTATATATACCATCCTCTACTGCTGTCCTTAATTTGCAAGTTGCCAATTCCAATGGAAAAGGAAGACTGGCCTCAATTCCATATACCAACTCAAAGGGGGAAATGCCAATAGCTCTTTTGGGGGTCACCCTATCCGCCCATAGTGCTTCATGGATTTTATTATGCCAGGTTCTTTGATTATCTGCCACAAGTTTCTTCATGATGTTTACTAAGTTCTCGTTGCTAGATTCTTCCTGACTGTTTCCTTGTGGGAAATAGTCGGATGAGTGACTGGCCATAATGCCATACTTATAACAAAATTTAGTAATTTCCCAAGAAGAGAAATATGCGGCATTATCCATTACCAGCTTGATAGGTACCCCAAATGTAGTGTCCCTCCAACACCAACACAACATGAAGGTATGTGGATTATAGATCCAACTTGGGATGCGAAAGAATGTAAGTATGTCTAGTGCCAACTTCTTTTCAATGTAGCGAGGAGTATATGTTAGGATTAAGTGAATTCATACTTATACACTATATGTATGCTTTGATGCCTTCATGCATTCATAGGTATTCTTCATGCGCTACATGCATGCCCTAGTGAATCCATATATGTTTGTGTATATAATTCCTAACGTAAGTGAATTCATGTGTAGGCTTCATGTAAGGTTTTACTTTTGGTTTAGTTAGAGCAACATGGTAACTAAGAATAATCCTATATCTCAATCCATGCTTTGTGACTTAGTAGAATAGTAACCATGATGTCAATATCACCTTCATGAATGTAGTTGTAAGAATTATTTAAATTATTAGCAAGTTTTTATATCATTAGAACCATGATGGTACAACTAGAATTAAGGGAGTTCAATATAAGTTTTATTATATTTAAGTTTTAGAAGGAGCCAAGTGTAATCAAGGAGGAAGAAGACTAAAAAAAATATGTGTGTAGTCACTAAGCATCAAAATATCAAATGTGACCAAAGACTAAGTAACCAATATCTTATGAAATGGAAATGATTATGCTTAATCAAGACATCAATAAGAATAACCAAGAACAACTATAACTAATAAGCACCCTTAACCAATGGTTCTATATAATATGATTAAGTATGAAGCGACACATCTCTGAAGGCAACTCTTCCATCTACCAAAGATATAAATGGAGGGATGTGAATCATGAGGACGGTTATTATTAATCATATACCGAAGTAACATTCTGTGAATCCTTCCAATATAAGGTTTGACCCTTGTTCATTCTGCGGGGGTGGCTGCAGGCATATGAATTCACAATATCCAGGCATTACAAGGATAATTGAAACCCCACTCCTTCAAGGTATGCACTATTATAATAGTTAATTGTGAGTTCTACTTTATATTCAATCTAATCCACGTGTGTTTGTGTTTTGAAAGTAGTGTAGTTTGTTTCTCCTCAATATTCATACATTGAGCAAAGGCAGTTTGTTAAATTTCAACAGATTTGTGTTTTCAATTAATTGGAAATCAGCAATCAGCAATGTTGGATGGGCATTATGAATTAATGATTTATAGTTTTGTTCAACAATGTGGTAGGGGGAATCATTATTTAATTTCAGTCAACCCTTGTTCATTCATTCATATTAAAATACTTGATCGTATAAATTTCATGACAAAATGGCTTGTATGCAGATTATTATTGTTTTTTTTGTGCTTACTAATACATTTTCTTCTTTCTGAACATTCCTCATATCCATGTCTTTCTTACTAAAGAAAATCTGCAAGGAAGAGCAAGAAAAGTCTTTCTTTACTCATATAATCCAAACGTATTTATTAGACTCCATATATTTCCTCTCATTTCATTTTCAGCATACTTAGTCAAGTCTTTATAATACTCAAATATTTGGAATGAGCATAAAAAATACTATAAACACATTAATATTCAGTCAATTGGAAATTAGAAAAAAAAATGAAAAGAAGGAAAAAGGATCCGTCATTTGATTAATTGAGACTTACTTAAAAAAAATGGTTAGTATTAGGTTTTGTTTAATGTTTAGTATTTGATTTCATTTAATAAATTGTTTTTGGTTTTAGTTTTAATGTTGAAATTGTTGCATTCAAATTATTCTTTATTTCTTTTATCATTGATACATGAGTAGGAATTATAAGAACTCATCTAAAAATTCTATATTATTTTGTTTTTAGAATTATTACAAAATTATCATATCGTTCATAAATTGATGTTGAACTATGATTATGTAGTTGCTCTTTTGGCATAACGAAGTAGTCTATGGGTTTAGTTCTATGTCTATTGAATTTATTTGAAAGAAGTTACTGATTTTTTTTGTTAATGCATGCTCTCCGTAGATAACAATGACATAATGTTTCTAGGCCTCTTCTTCAAATATATTTTTGTGCTTGCTTCATTTGGATTCATACTTATGAATCTTAGTTGTATTAAATTCTAGATAATTGAATTGTTAAAGTTATGCATCGTCTTGAACAATAATAATAAGTCTAATTAATTGCTCTAGTCATAGTCATTTATTTAGTCAAAATAGATTTGATTAAATTATTTAGATAACTTATTTTGGTGCTGGACACTAATTATATGATTATTTAATCTATTGGGAGATATATCATTAAGATTAATCTAATATTATTTGTTTATTTTTATCAAGTACGCTGTATATCATATTAATCTTATTATTTCTCACCAATTCTTGAGACCAAGTGGTTTATCTGTGACATTACTGCATGAACGATGCTAAGACAGAAAGGTATATTTTCTATTTGATTATGTTAATGGAAAAATAACATCATATTTTATTCTCTCAAAAAACTAGTTATGTACCTCGAATGTTGGCATTGTGGATAGTCTAGATTATACTACGGGGTTTATTATTGTTATGATTTGTTTTTACTTAATGCTTGTTTCATTTCAATTAATTTTGTTTGAAATGGTGTCATGGTTGGAACTTTTAATATTAGTAGTACTTTAGATTATAACTGATTAACTCTAGAATTTAAAAAAAAAAAGAATTATTTTGTATTTCTAGTAGTTGAGCATTAAATTGACATGATACTTTTAGAAATCAATCAATATCATCTAAAGGAAATATTATGCTATATGCTTGTGTGGGGTTATGAGATTATGTATAAGCGTATTTATATGTTATATTAGATTTTACAAGCTTGAATTGATAATTATATGTATGTCATTCCTTCTTGTAGATGTTTATGGTTATGGTTGTGCACTTGTAAACATGTCATTGGTTCTCTTATTCATTCTTGGTCTAATTATAGATAACTTATTATCCATTTGATCGCATTTCATCATAACTAGGTTGATCATTAAGAGTAAAGGAGGTATTGAGCTTATGCCATGTTTTCATGGGATTGTACAAGTACAGAGGGAATTTGATGTTTATATTGATTGTCCTAATTTAATGATGTTAATCATGAAGATAGTTTTAATGTACTGAATTATGGTATTATCTTAAGATTTGTATGTATTTCATTCCTATGTTTTCTGGAAGGCATTTTAGTGAATACTATAATTGAGGTGGTTTCATGGATACTATATTAGTGTGAGTTAAACTCTATCTTGAGTTATGGAATTAGAGTCAAGTTATCAATTTCAATTCTAGGAATGTCTCTCTTCTACCTAAGTGGGTGGCAGCCAAAGGGAAAACTGTCTAGGGAAACAGACCCTAGAAAGAGTTGCGTACCCGCTTTCTTGATTTTATAAATGGATAGTTTGGAATGGGAAAATATGAACTACGAAGTCTCTGAGCATGAACGTAGGAAAGGCCATCAATGATGATCCCCCGAGACTTAGGTCCAGTCCCTTAGGGTTTGTCTATTGATATTTATTGTTCATCCTAATAAAAATATGAGAAAGGTTATACTTATGATCACATAATTAATGTTACTAACTCTTGTGACTTGCATCTAGTTTTGAGACATGTGTGCAGATATAGGAATTGAAAAACATGATGGAGGAACAAGGAAGAAAAATTTAGGTATGCAATGGTATTAGTTATTTGCATCTTATCTAGTGCTGAATTGTTATCATAAGAATGTTCATCTTGGTGTTTAAGCTGGAGATAATTGTAGCTCTTCTTAGTATTAGTCTTTCTTGAGATTTTATATTACTACAATACAATGTATAAATAATAAGAAAGAAAAAAAAAATTGTTCCACATGTTTTTTTGAGAAATATGTCCTTGAGTCGAGGCTCACTCAGTGGGGCATTGCACCAAACCTTACCAGGATGTTTTCTTTGATAAACTCACATACTACTTCAAATGTAGTTCTCTTAATTGCTTTCGCCTCCACCCATTTTGTGAAGTAGTCCGTCGCATTGATTATATAGGTAAGGCCTGCGACGTGGGATTTATAGGACCAATAAAATCAAGGCCCCACTACTAGAAGGGGCCTTCAATGATTACTGGCCTAAGGGGAAGAGATTCTAACTATGGCTTTCCAGTAAACATTTTTCACTTCTCACATCTTTCTATCCAATGGTATGCATCTTTGAACATTCTTGGCCAATAATATCATTGCCTCAATATCTTGAATGCAGTCACTGATAAAGAGAAATGTCCCCCGCAAGCTTCATCACGGAACACCTTGAACAATTTTTCCTATTTTTGTTTGTCTACACATCAGAGGAAGGTCCCATCTATTGATCTTTTATACAACCTATCTTCCCAAATAACATATTTAGAGGCCTTCAACTTTAAATCTCTCCTTTTCTTTGGGGTCAACCCTTCGGAGCACTCACCATACACCAGGAAATATACAATGTTTTTGAACCAGGGGTCTTGCATACTTACTGCCAAAACCAATTGTGTTGCTTCAGGATCTTCATCCACTTGATTTTCCGCTATTGCTTTACATAGTGCATTTCCTCTTACCAACTTGGTGGGCTTGATTTCTATGTCATATTCTTGAGTCTTAGACACCCATGCTCCTCTGTTATTACATCCCACATCTTGTTGGGTTAATACACTTTTTACTGCAATGTCAGGCACATATACAATGGAGTGAGAGTGTAAGATATAGAATCTGAAATTTTTTAAAGCCTTTACTACTGCAAAAGCATGTTTCTCAGTCTGAGAGTATTTCAACTCATGATCTTTCAGAGGTGTGCTCATAAAGGTGATAGGGGCTTGAACCCCTTCCTCATTTTCTTGCATGAGAATAGAAGACAAAGTATGTTTAGAGGAGTAACAATAAATTATGAAATCTTCCTTGTAATTTGGGTGACACAATACAGGAGCATTGGCTATGGCGTTCTTAATATTTTTGAAGGCTTGTTTGTCGGGATCATTCCATTTAAAATTCACATTCCCTTTCATCATGTCCACTATGCATTTGGTAATTTCTGAAAAAATATGGGACAAACCTTCTGAGAAAATTTACCTGACCAAAGAATGATTTTAAATTGATTTTATTCACAGGTAGGCTCAATTGCTGGATTGATCTAACCTGTTTTGGATCAATTCTTATACCTTCTTGAGAAACAATGTGTTCTAGTAATTTCCCTTCAGTCACATAGAAGACTGACTTCTTGGGATTTAAAGAAATCGCATCTTCTCTACACCTTTGCAACACTTTCCTCAAGTCCTTTATGTGATCTATCCTTTTTATAGAAAAAATTGTAAGATCATCCAGATACATACCAATTATTTTATTCTTCATATCACTAAAGGAAAGATCCATACCTCTCTAAAAGGTAGCCCCAGCATTGATTAACCCAAATGGCATTCTATGGTAAGCGAAAGTACCCCATGGAGTAGTGAAGGTTGTCTTGTGTTGATCTACTTTCTCCACTTCTATCTGGTTGTACCTTGAGAATCCATCTAGCATGGACATCATTTCAGCTCTGGCCACTATCTGCAACAGGTGGTCCATGTTAGGAAGAGCGTAATTATCTTTCAAGGAATAGTGATTAAGGTTTCTAAAGTCCACACAGATCCTTATTTCTCCATTTTTTTTTTCTCACGGGCACTATATTTGCTACCCAGGTTGAATGATGAATAGGATATATGATCTTAGCCTTCAACATTTTATCAACTTCCCTGAAAATTGCATCCACAACTTTGGGATTATAATTCCTTTATTTCTGTCAGAATGGAACAGTGTCAGGCTTTAGAGGGATTTGATGTTTGAATTTACCTCCCATGAACCTTTTTAAATCTTCATAACTCCATGTGAAGACGTCCTGGTATTCTAGGAAGAGTTTTCTATCTTCTTCCCTTTCCTTCTCAGTACATCATTTCCCGATATTGATCATCTTCAGGTCTTTCTCCAATGTTCATTCCTTCATATTTGCCAGTGGTAGGGCCTCTCTCGATCCTCTTCTTTTTAAAAAAAGTATCATGCCTATTGAAAAGATTTTCAAGTGTAACTAGATGAGGTGGGATAATATTACCTTGCAATTGTATGATACCTGACTTATCTCTCTTCTGATTGTTTTGGAAATCTTCCTTATGATTACTATGGAAATCCTTATGAAAGTCACCGCCGCTCTCTAAAAAGAGAAGGAGATTCTGATCATCTTCAAACACCTGCCAATATTCCATGTTATCAGGTACATACGGTCTATACATCACTTCTATTTGATACTTCTTATCTTTGAAATCTAGACAAGGGAGGAGTAATGAGGCTGATATTGGTAAGGAGTCTACTTTAGAGTTCAACTCTCTTGGTATAGATTCAATGAAGAATGTGTCTAAGACTTCAATTTCATCCCATACCCATAGTTTTTTAATCTATGATTCTTCACAGAGTATTGATTTTTAACTTGGCGCACAATTAAATCGACATCACCTCGAGCCCTTAGGATCTTCACACCTTTCTCTTTTGTAGCAATAATTCCCAGAAGCAGGGCCTCATACTCCGTTTTGATTTTGGTGTTTCCAAACTCTAATTTGTAAGCCATGGGCTCACATTCTCCATCTGGTGATATCAAGACTATGCCTACACTGGATCCTGACAATGCACAACTACCATCGAACTCCAGAGTCCAAATTTGTGGTGAAATTTCTTCAATGGGAGGCTGTTCTTTCTTTTCTCTAGGTTTGGCTTCTTCTTCATTATTATCCATGAATAACATGTAGTTACCAAACTCCATTTCTTGGTACAAAATTTGGGATTTAGGGTCATCAGATTTGAGCACTGTGAACTTTGCTTTCTCTTCAGGAATGAATTTTATCTTTTTGTTACCCACCGGGATCAAAGATTGAGACCAATCTATTTTTATTTCTCCTCTTATATCTTTGCAAAAACTCCTTAACAACAAACCATAACTAGCAAGTATATCAACAACCAATATAGTTAATAACATTCTCTTCTCGGGGTGTGCTGCTAGAGCCACTTGAGCATATTTGATTTTCCCAATCAAGGGGACCTCTTTAGCATCCATAGAATAACATCTACCATGGGCTTTGGTGAGGGTCAGACCTAAGGCCTTGGCTACAGTTGATGGCATCACATTGTTTGAGGCACCAAAATCTATTATGCAATTACTCAACTTGCAACCATTGATAAATAATGACACATAGAAAGGGCTAGGTTTCCGCCTAGGGGAAGTAGCCAAAACTGATGACTCTCCTTGTTCAAATAGACCCGCAAAAATGGAGTCTTCTTCTACTGAAGCTATAACATTTTGATTTAAATCTTGGGTCTCTCCTTTATAGAAGTCCACTAATTTTTGCAATTCTATAGTATTAGACTTGAGATAATCTATGGGAGAAATCTGAATTCTGGAATCTTTGCAGAATTGAATAATATCAAAAGAATTTTGTTCCTTACCAGGTTGCAAAGTTTTCACTCCTTGGTTGGCATCTTTAGAGTAAGAAGTAGATGCCTCACTACCTTTGGGTGGAGGTGCAGAAATAGAGGCTTTCTCTTTTTGATTCTGAGTTAATACTGCATAAGATGTCCCATCTATAGTAGCGTAACATGCCACATCTCATTCTGAATCTTATACGTACTCAAAAAATAGGTTTCCAGAGTCACCATGTGAGCATGAATCTAATTCATCTCCAGATGCTCCAGCATTCCATTCATCTATTTGATGCATCTGCCAGGCACGAGCTACATCTAGGTAGCTTTCTCCATCATGATCTA
This sequence comes from Thuja plicata, assembly GCA_018584345.1. NCBI lineage: Eukaryota > Viridiplantae > Streptophyta > Pinopsida > Cupressales > Cupressaceae > Thuja > Thuja plicata. The sequence goes on from MU223248.1 coordinate 1,701,961, forward strand.
TTGTCAGGTGAAAAGCACACATATTTCCCCTTTTGGGAGGAGCTTCTATGGCCAGCCTTTGTGGAGGAGCAGTCAATTGTAATGTTTTCCCATTAGTATTCCTTGCATCACTGTTTCTCCCAGACTAATCTTGAAAATTCTGTTGGTAAGGATTATTAAATCTAGGAAGTTGTATTTTGAAAGCAATGAACTCATTAGACAATTTCTGGATCATCTCATCTGATTATGTGGTGTTGCTAGTACTAGCCCGAGTTTGTATCTCTCATTTCCATTTTAATTTCGAGTTTGGATCATCTAATTCTATCGCAGTCCTCTGGGCAAGATCCAAATTGGCTGGGTTTGTCCTTCTCAAATCATAACTGATATCAGGAGGTATAACACTTATAAAAAAAGTTTTCAAATTACCCGTAGTAGGCTGATTAGTTGTTGTGATACGTTTAACTAGCTTGTTAAATTTAGGAACAAAATCTCTCATGCTTATTGAAGGATCTTTTTTTATCGAAAATAGTTGTGTTAATAGGGCATACTCATCTTCAGTAGTTTTAAACCTCCTTTCAAAATTTGTTCTCATGGACCCCAATCTGTAATAGAAAAGACTGGAAAATGATAAAACCAATCTGTCGCACCAAATAATCTGACAACAACATCTTCTTCTCATACTGCTAATATATTGATGGCTGCAAAGAAAGCAACAATATGTTCATCTATAGATACTGTCCCATCTCTGGAGAATTTGGGAAAATTCTTCCTTGACCTCGAGGTTGGTGGGTTATATGATGCTAACTGTAAGGGACCAACTGTGGTAGCCCAAGGAACTTCCATAACTGCCTAAGCTAGATAAGGTGTTAGGTTTACAATAAGAGGAGAAACTACTTCGCACAAGGTTAGCACTTGACATGTGGTAGACAAAAGGGATGATTGTTTGGGAGGTGAAGGAGGCCTACTTTTTCTTTTAGTATTTCTATCCCTCTAGTGAGGTACTTCAAGCAGGGCAAATTCAATCTCTGTAAGTCTTTCAAACACTGGGTCTCTACCACCTTCTTTCCTTATACTATTGAGAAATCTTTTAGGCTCCATGATTTCCACTTAATTTGGCAATCTAGCCTCACGCTCTTCAAGGCATTGTGCTCTTTGAAAATTCCTCCTTTGAATGGATTGTTCAAGTGCTTTTTCTCTCACTTCTTCTTGTTCGAGCACTTGAATAGCATTTCTATAATGTTCAGTATTTCTTCTGTGTCTCTAGGCAAAAGTATTCAATGAGGAAATGAGATCCTCTTGATCATCTTGGAATCTGAGGTTTGGATGAAGTACATGGATCAAATTTTCATGAGGAAGCACCATCATTCCTCATTATATTGCTTTTGGTCTAGTGACTATTCCTCTCCCCACCAGAGTCGCCAAAAATCTGTTGGTAAACAGATTGTTCTTTCTCACTTTAACTCTAAAATACCCAAATCTTAAAGAAACAATCAAATACAACAATTGGGAAATGTAACTCAATAACTAATCCCCCTCTGAATTTGAAGGTACAACTCCCTTAAGTGATTAATCTTCAATGAATTTTTTCTTCTCTAATCTAAAGGGGTTTGTTCTTAACCTGAGAACAGAAGAGGCAATCCGAACTAGGCCTAGATAGGAACTAGTTCATGCAAGTAGATTCAACTTTCTATCTAGCCAATTTCAAGACTTTATAAATCATATAAGATCCTAAAATTGGTAATGTAAGCTTTGATAATGAAAATGCAAATTCAAAATTAAAGATCAATGATAACTCAGTGAGGATAAATCAATCTATTTCATAAGAACATCTCTCAGAATCTATGGACAACACCCATATTTCCCCTCAATTAACCATATCAAATCATAATACAAAACTTTGGTTCAATCTTGAATTGTAAATCCAATTTAAAGAAATGTTCAAATTGACAGAAAGATAAATGCAATGGAATAGTTAAAGTATTGGCATACAAACATAAACAAATTTGACTCAACAAAAATGAAGTTCTTTACACCAAAATTTAGCCGACCTTTGTATTGATTTTTAAAATAGTACATATAGATTTTTAGAGTTTGATCGTTACAAAAAGAGGTAATCGAAACGGTTCCACTTCCCTAACCAGAAATGATAAACTAAAGTTTATTTGTTACAAACTCCATCAAAAATAATACAAGAGAGAAAATTTATGTTTATGTTTTCTTCCCCTTATCTATTTTTTCCCTATAGGCGGTGACAACTGTGATGACCATAATTAGCTCTTCATGTCTATTGATATGTACATTGGTATATATGATGAGCCATCTAGAGTGATCTTTGGTCAGGTTCTTAACTGCATCTACTCAATCCTTCAACTCTTCCATTGCTTTATAGATGCACCCACTCAACTGTTGGAGTTCTGGCACCTTATCCAAATGAGAAGAAGACTATTCTACCAGCTTATCTACATAGTCGCTAAAGGATTTTTGCATGTTGGTCACTCTGATCATTTCTTTCCCTTCACCGCTTGTCCGTGACTCTGTGTGAAGACCTTGGAGGAGTTTAAAATCTTTGCTCTTCTCTTCTTTGATTTTAACATCTTTATGTTGCAGTCCTCCTTTGGCTTGAATGATCATCTAAGTCTTAAACTCCAGGCTTTGAAGCAACTCAATCAAAGTCTCATCTCCTTTCTGCATGATCCCAAGCTTTATTGCCTCCTTACTCTTCATTTTAACTACTACATGCAGCGTGACTATGCATTCTTGACACTTTACGCTCTCTGACGTGAGAGTCTGCAAATTATTTTCAATGTAGCTCCTCTCTTTCTCCAAATTTAGTAGAGTGTTACCCAGCTTCAGATTTGAGCCTCTCAATCCATCGTTTACCAATTTTTCCAAAATTTTTGTGTTCCTGCAACTTGGCTATGATAGCTTTATTCTTTGTGGCATTGGGATCGAAAGTGGTTTGGTCGCTCAGAATGCTGGCAACTAGAGTAACTAACTGTCTGATAAAGTTAGATAGTTCAGTGTTCTCTGCTTTAAGCTGGACTTTAGCGGTCTTGAGCTCCTTGAGCTCTTCTTTAATTACAATGTTAGTGGATTTCCACCAATCTACCTTAGTATCATGGAGAGCCAGTCCCATATCAAATGACTATAGCTTGAAATCGGTAGTGGTCAAATCCTCAATGCTGCCTTCTTTCGTAGGCTTCGCTACGTCCATGATGAAGTGCCCTATTTTTGTATCTTGGACTAATGTAGATAGAGTCTTTTCTTTCTTCACCTTGCTCATGGTAGCACTTGACTATAGGGCCCATGAGAGAGTATCCTTGTTGGGTGCTCCTTCTTCTATCCTCTTCCTCTTGCACTCTAAAGTGTTCTCTATCCAAGACTCTGCACTAGTGGCTTTAGTGGCAGAGACCAATTCTTCTATGAACAACTTCCCGATGACTGGAGGAGTAGATTTAGGCCTAGAAGCAAATGGATTCATTGAGGTAGTGGAGGAGGAAACCAATTTAATAACTTCAGCAACCTTCTATTTCTTTCCAGCCTCTTCATCTGATTCTGTGGCTATAGTGCTAGAACTATCTTTACCCACTTCTACTATGACATGAGACCCTCACCTTGGAGTATCTTGGCTCGAGGTATCACCTTGCATGCCCACGATAATGACTTTAGCTAGTTGCTTTGCTTCTATACTCTTGACAGGCTCAGTCGTAGACTTGACTGGTTCTGTAGAGACCACTTCTTCTGTGGAACCAATAATAGGGGATGAGACATCTCCACATGTCTTGTCCAATGAGATCATCTTTTTAGGAGGCTCATCATCTCCACTTGTTGGTTGAGTTAGCTCCTTGGCTATGGTTGGTATAGTTGATGAAGATGATGTAGGGGTACTCTCGGTCTCTTTTGCTAGAGTTTGTTGAGATGGAGGCCTCCTTTCTAACCGCTTCCTCCTGCCCGCCATCCATTCAACCCATTGCTCTGTTCTTCTGTAAATCCCACCCATCAAGGTCTCCAAGTCATCTATATCTTGACCTAGCATGGGTTCAGAGCTTATAGGAAGGGGCTTAATCTTCTCTATGTATGTGTCATCATACATGTGCTAGTTGTCATCTTCTATGCCTTCAACTGCAATATTAACTTTGAACCTTTTAATTTTTTCGATAGTTAATCTTGCATAGAACCGATCCCTGCTTTCTAGGTCATCTTTATAGTTTGCCTAGTAATCTTCTATGTCATCAATGTGATGAATTGAACAACCCATTTGTAAATAATCTCGGGCATAGTTTACAGGATCATACTACGGCCTTAGAACATCATATGTTTCTAATTGAAACTTCTTTGAGAATGCTTTCAATACATTCTTCACATTAGACCGGGACATACAATTGTAGGCTCCAATAGTCATCGGGAAATCATAGCCTTTCTTTCGGGCATCTGCACAGATCAAGTTCACCTAGACCGCTTGCCTCATCACCTCAACTAGCACCATCATGTTGTTTGGATATCTGGGCAGCTTCAAAGGGAAATCATCAAATCCTGCAAGATAGATGTATGAGAAATTTGCAAACTGGATAAAATAAGCTCCAAATTGGCTGATGAATGCCATGGCTTTCAAAGAAAATCTCCTTTCTGGGAAACCTTGTAAGTCCCCACACAGTCTCATTGTAAATGCATCATTAACTTTGAGATATTCAGTATAACTGCTATGTAATTGCAAACAGGGGAAGAAATCATAACTCTTAACATCTTCCAAAAATTCTTCTAGCCTAGGGAGTCATGGCCAAAGTTGAATTGTAGCTAAGATGTATATCAAAACTGAGGACATGTAGAACTCATTCTGGTGCTTAGCTCTATTTAGGGCATTTGAGAGGTTTTCACTTACCATGTGAGCCCAATCAATGAAATGATGCTGAGAACAGATCACCTGAACCAGGAAGAAATGGTGCTCAATGAAATTAGGTGCATTGCTCTCACCTTTGATCCTGTGAAGCAATACCAGGATGTCCATGATTTTTGGCTTCTAGTTTGTGTTGTATAGTGTTTTGGGAAACTTTCCCTTGGCGCTCTTTGACTCCTGGAACCACGTATTCATTATCTCCTTCTTCCATACAACCTTCTTCGCTACATACTCAGTAACCGCCCAACTTTAGGTCATCTCTGAGTATTTGGCTTACTCCAGAATATGAAGGGATTTCTAGAAGGAGTCGCGGTCAATAGATAACAACACTGTATCATTAGCCAAGATAATTTTCTTAGTGTCTAGGTTATATTGAGTGATGCATTCTCGAACTAGCTCTGGGGCTTGGATCGCAATAGGAAAGCCGATGACTTCAGCTAACCCACTCTCCTTTAAATTTTCAGTAATGGGGTGTATCTTCTCAGCATTCAACCTGCTGTGAAAGCTCTGCATAGTGAAGAATCTCAAAGAGGTATCCATGATTTTGTTCTAGTCAAAAGTAATGTCGTTCATCCCATCGAACCCCATAAGTTTGGCTGCCATGCTTCAATAGATTTGAATCAGAACTTAGGAATCTATCTCAGGAAAAATGAAAGCAAGAGATAATTTTTGCTAGAGGTTTCAATTTAGACAATTTGTCAAATAGATGGTAAATTTCATTTGAAACACTTCACCAATTTTATAACTTCTAACTTCCTATTGTTAATGGCTGACTTCCCGCGCCACATGAATGAAAAGGCTTAAGTATTTATGAAAAAGTTTGTTAAGAGGTAAAATGAATTTATTTGAATAAATTAATTTACATCTATGGGATATTAAGAAACATCTTTTCACTTTTGATAACTGTAACAATAACTTTTTACAGGTAGCGGATAATTACTTTTTTGCTTCTCCTTTGGGTGGAGAAACACTGTTGGAGCACTCCTTATTCAGAAATCTACCATGGAGAAGTTCTGACTTGTTACAATACTAAAATGGCATGTTATGATTTCATCTACTTCCTTTATGCCTTGAATCCCCTCATAAGTCAGCTTTTCTTCATGAATCTTGCATATGACAATCTGGCAGAAAATGCATCTTATGGGTCAAAACCCGCCTATTTGAAGTAGTGGAGAAGCCACTCTCTACTTTTCCGCTGATAACCTTTGATATCTGATTTCTCATAATTTGATCATTCTCCTGACCCATAGGGATTAATTCTAAATTTAGTAATCTTTCTAGCCTCAATTATCTATCTCCAACTTCCACTGATCACTGAGACCTTCAAAAATTGTTGGCTGCGGAAAAGACACTGTGTAGGTGATTATCCGCTAGGGAGAAGCCCGGAACCAATTTTTTGTCGATGAGACAAAAATGATGTATCAAAGCTAAAGATTCCAAAACCACATAAGATCATTGTTAAGAACTTCTGAATTGTGACCTTTATCGGATTTGGGAGCTTAACCTACCCAATATGATATGATTCCAGATAACAACCCCTTGACTTACAAAGGAGAAGGAAATTTGGGAAAATCTGATAAAGGCTTCTCTAGCCTAAAGAGAAAAACTAGACTTAAACTCATGACTTACATAATGTTTCAAGACCACTACTTCACACCAAAAATCCATTTTTCTCTAAAGATATGTAGAACAAAAATGGGGCAACACCCTACTCACACATTGCTAGACCTTCATAACCTGTGCACTCTTGCTGGCATGCTAGGCTTAAACCCTTCTGGGAGCCACATTTACATCCACATGCCTTTACTTATCAGTAACTGATATATTTGAAAGCATGATGGTGTGTGCAATTGATTCTGAGTGAAAATTTAGTAACAATAACAAGGATTTTGTCATTAAATCAAATGTATTTTTATTATTTGTAATATTATGTTGAGTTATTTGAGAATCATCCACTTTACATATCATGATCTTAAGTGTTTAATTAAGTAGTAGTTTGTTATGCCCTGCATACCTGTCCCTACATTTTGTAGGCAAAATGTTGGGTCCCCCTTTTCACTTTTTCTCTTTCCTTTGGTTTCTTTTGTTTCCTCTATTTTCACTCTGGGTTTTACTCCCGCGAGGGTTGCCTCTCTTTTGATTTTGTCTTCTATTGTCTCCGAGACCCGGTCATGGAGTTTGTTTGTTCTTTTGAGTCAGTCAGATCTTGGACTCTGGGATTCTTTGTTATCATGTCTTCTTTTGCGAGAAGATGAGGTTGCATGGAATCCCCGGGCCCGGAGTCCAGAGGTTTTCTTGTTACAGAGTTTGTGGAGAGAAAGAAACACATTTTTACCCTAAGGGTATAAATAAAAGTTACCATTCATTTTCACATTTACCACGATCAAACACTCAAAGCACTAAGAGTGATTTTAAGGTGATTAAGGCAAATTAAATGATGTTTTGCTCCGTGTTTAGTGGTTGATTAAACAATGATTTGCAGTGCTTGCTCGTGGTTGTTTGAAGGTTAATTTGTTGTAGAGTGCCTCCTGTGCTTGTCTTTCCTGCATTCCTCATGTTTCCAGGTAAGCCTTCGGCTCCCTCCTCTCTAGTTTCTAGTTTTTTGGTTCTTGTTTCTATCTTGCTTGTTACATTCTGCTTTTCATTTTGTTTTTCAAGTTTCTCTTGCTTTCTGTCTGGTTTTGTTCTATTTTTGTTTGCAGCATCTTTTGCACTGGCTTTTCTCTTGCCTCCTATTGGTGGGATGGTTCTACCAGAGGGTTGTCTTCCCTTTGTGCAACTGTAATAGTTTGTATACTTTGTACATTTTGTAGAATAGTGTGAGTTCCTCTGTATATTGTATATTCTATAAATTATGTAATCTTCCTGTGTATATCTGTATATATGTGTGTTTTTGGCCGAGCCTGCGAGTCATGCTTCGGCCCTCATGTGCTCTTCAGCTTTGTCTGTATATTCCCTCAATATCCTACACCGTCTAGTGGCGATCTTGTCACGCTCCGTGTGTCAAAAACCCCAAACATGGAGCTCATCCGAGGAAGATGTCTGCCTAGTTCAAAATTAGCACCTCGCTAGTTTGAGCCATGGTGGTTTTCTCTCTCCTCTATAAAGTCAATCTTTATGGCAGATTAAGTTCCCACGCGAGAATTCAAGACAAGCCCAAGTGGCATTCATTTCCTCATGTGTTCAGACAGTTGTCGGTGTTAATGCCAAAACTCCCATTACTACATGGCCATGTGACCGCCCCCCCACGTCAGCCTAATATGGCTCATTTCCCATCATGTCAGTAACAGTTAGTTTTCTGGACTTTGGGTCCCAGGTCTTCACTTGCTCCTTGTTTCTTTCTCATCACATGTGCTGGACTCCCTGGAGGCCCAAGAAGAGGTCAAATCCCTGAGTCATTTTTATTATATGTATATCTTTTTAGGGTTTGACATGAGCTAACAATTATTTCATGAACATGTGTGATGCGATGGTAAGATCTCTGGAATCCAGAATAAAGATTTGTTTTGTATAAATACTAACAGTCATCCTATTTTACAGGTTGCCAGAATTAAACTCACCAATCATGTCAGAGGCATCTGCATCATCTCCACCTGGGAGTTTAGATCTCCCCACCACTGCTGCCACCTGGGCAACTGTCAGGACAAAGGCCGAGAAGGCCTTGGAAAAGATCCCATTGACAATGAAGTATCTAAAGGGAGATGCCATTGTGGGATCAAAGATTGATTCTAAAATTTAGTTGGTCACTGACACTAGTGTTGGAATGTGGGCCAAAATGTAGGCCCTGGTAAAAACAATGTTCATACAACAGATGGTCGGGGATCCATTGGCCACCAATGTGGCCAACTCTAGGATCCTCAAAGCTGCTTGCTTCCCTTGCTCCGTGCAAGCCCCAGAGCTCATTCTCACTTTGGCAAGACACTATAATACAGTCGTCTAGGCTGTCATACTCGTCGCCCCAGTCCCAACTGGATACCCAACGCCTATGGTGTCTCTAGACGCTGTGACTTTTCAGGTAGGACTCGGGATTCACCAATTTGATGATGTGGCCGTTCTCACCCAGGCTCTAGCCTTAGAAGAATTTGAGAAGTTAGAACACATGGCTCGACAATATCTCAATAATAAGTGGCATAAGGTGCCAAGGAAAGACTTCAAAAAGATGAAGCTAGAAATCCCCTAGACCAAATTTAAAGAAAGCATACAGATTGGGATCATCGCACTATGCAGGGTCTTTGGACAGCCCCATACTCAGGAATTCTAGGCATGGATGTACTATTTCTTATTGGGCATCACCTCTGGCAAGCAAAACTTTGGTTGGGCCACTATCATTGTAAATCATGTGAACTCCCAACTTCTTCAAGACACTAAGTCCTCCAAATTCTACATGACATCTTATGTTTTGTGGGCACTAGCACAACAACGCCCCATGACCCGGGGATTACTTATAGTGGGTGTACTCAGAACTAGTGTAGGCCAGAATGCTCCATGGGATTTTTTCCCACAGATACAATGGTAGGCTAGTTTCCTCAGCTTTTGCCAAGTGAATGATGCCTTCATTTACTACAACCTCCTTGTACCTACTCGAGACGTCGGATACCAGCTCTCTAAAGAAGTAATGGACTTGGTTAGAACTTATGGCCATTATTACATCCAATACCAGCAACATACATACATTAGGGTGACCGGCTTCTTTGAGAAGCCCTATTTATTACCCAAACATTATGGGGATAAAATAATTCTTTTAGAATAATGCAGGCAAATCCTAGAGTTGCACACTTGCTTCACAGTGAAGAAGGTGACAAATGTCCCATTCTGAATCACTTGTGGGAACTACTCTTGCAACTTAGCCATGGAAAAGGAGGCAAAGAGTGAATTCAAAAGTCTGTGGCTGGCAGAGTTTTATGTAGAATGGAAGAATTTTGATCTGATAGGCAAAATAGCGATGACACTTCCCCAGGCATCAGAACCCCATGAGTATCACATGGAAGATTTTTGGGAAGACTGCCAGGATGACTTCGAAATTCAGAACCAACATTTCGTCCGGATGACAATGGGAATTGTGAAGAGGCTCAAGCTTCAAAAGTTTCTGGATGACTTTTCAGATACTGGGTCCATAGTGGACCCACAATATAAAGAAAAGGGAGTAGATAAGATGGCTCTCCCTTCGGTGGATTAGGATGCGCAGGAGGGTCCAACAATAAAGGATCTCACCCAAGACGTGATTGAGTGCAGTCATGTGTATTTCAAAAAGGCATGCCTAAGAAGTACACGTAAAGTTGGCCCATTTGTGCAGGGTTCAACTTTCAGGGCCGGAACCTCCTCGCAAGGTGAGGACAAAGGATAGAGAAAAGAGGAAAATGGGGACCCCGTCTCAAGTCCTGGCCATGGTTCCCATAGTGGAACAAATGTAGCAAACTCTGGTGACATCCCAACACATGAAAGAAAAGTTAATCACCCAGTTGGCCACCCCAGCTATTATGGTCAGACCACTCCACCCTTCCACTTCTCCCTCACTTACAGAACTAATGGTCCAAGTGGCAGGGACTGGAGCAAAGGAAGAGCGAGCAGTTATGGTGGATGCCAAGCCCCCTTTAGTAACCAAGAGAAAGAACAAAAAGACAAGTAGCCCCCAGTTGAAGGTGGAGCCAGAACTCAGGATGCCCAACATCCTTGAAATACAAATTTTTTCCACAGACTCTCCGGAGCTGGACAATCAACCCGAAGATCCCCCAGAGACCTCCCCTCCACACAATGACTTTGATGACATGTTCAGGGAAGATGTGTTGGAGATTTGTTTCTGTGTAGTTGATTGATTGTATGTTTGTCATTGATGACAAATATTCAAGATATGCATGTGTATATTAATGATTAGTTATGAGTTGATGATAGTTATCTAAAGGCGCCAAACATGTTTCAAGAAGATTACAAAGTTAGAGATGATTTGGTGGAGCTGACTTAGTGAAGCGTCGCGTCTATTCAGTTTATATTTGTGCGGTTGTAATTATGTTTGCTTGATTAGAAAAGCTGACAAGGATGTTATGAAGAGTTATCTTATAGGTCCCATGATCTCATACTTTGAGGAAGATACTTATAGCAAGTAATTTGTGAAATGCTAAGTGTGAATGATACAAAAAGAGACAGAAAATGTACAAAGCAGAATATCAGTTGTGTTTCATTCATCAAGAGTCTATGTGAAGAAGAAGTAGAAGATTACAATACATTGGAACTGATCAAGATAGTAGGTCTGCTCAAAAGTTCATCATCAGATACAGTGCATATCTATTCTATAGAAGGTTGTAGCCTTCACCATTGAAGCAGTGAGCTTTTGGACAGTGAGTCCTCACCCCTAACAGTGTTATTTGTAAAAGACTCCTAACAGGGTCAGACCCTTAACCAAGTCACTATACTTATTTCTTTTTAAAGAAAAACTCCTAACAGGGTTGCACGATCTTCTAAATAGGATTACTATAAACAAGTATAGCTCATTATGGGTGCTAATTCCCACCAGGTTTTTTACCATTTGGTTTCCCTGTAATCAAATTGTGTGTTGTGTACTGTGTTATCTGAATGTACATTTACTTTATTGTATTTTGAAGTTAAAGAAGTAAAAATAATTAGAGTTACTGATAAATGATTCACCCCCCCTCTTAGTTATCCTTTGGGACTATTCTAACAATTGGTATCAGAGCCAAGTGTCTTGGAGAAGAAGCCTAACAGCTTAAGGTAGATCATATGTCTTACTTCAGAAAAGAGAGCCCTAAGTTCGATGGAGAAAATTATTTGGATTGGAAAAACAAAATGATAACCCATCTATAGTGTATTGGTTTTGAAATCTTTGAGATAGCTACACAAGAAGTTGTTATTCCATCTCTAAAAGACCTTGCAAAGGATGATGCTACTAGCAAACAAAAGGAAACATTTACTAATAATGCAATCGCTAAAGAAGCCCTAATCAGTGCCCTATCCGACAGTGAATTTTCTGAGATCAAGAAAATTGACAGAGCATACATCGTATGGAAGTATTTAGAAGATATGTTTGAAGGAGATATTCAAGCAAAGAATGCGCGCAGGAAAACATGGAAAAAGAAATACAACAATCTTGAGATGTTACCTGAAGAGAACATTAGAGCTTACAATCAAAGGATAAATGAAGCAGTCTTTGGAATCAAAAACAATGGTGGAGAAATATCAGAAGAAGATGTAATGGACAAGTTGTTAACTACTTTAACATCAGACTATGAAAACAAGATAAGTATTCTAGAGGAAACCATGCAATTCTCACAAGACTTCAAGAGAGAGACTTTGATCAGCAAAATCTCTGCATTTGA
>MU223248.1:1714222-1740096 GCA_018584345.1 Thuja plicata
TCCTTACACATCTCTAGCCATAATGAGAAAGAAGAAGTTGATGAAGAACTAGAAGATATCATTGCTATGATTGCTAAAAGAGAAAAGAAAGGAAAAGGAAAATATGAAGGAAAACTTCCATTCAAATACTTTTCATGCAACAAGATTGGTCACTTTGCATCTAAGTGTCCCACAAGAGTCAAAAAGTTTAGATCTGATTACAAACCTAAATAGAAGAAGGAATGTTACCATGATGAAGAAGGTGTAACTGATGAAGATTCAGGAGAGGATGAAATTTGATTCATTTCCCTTAGAGACATGGAAAATTTTCTCAAGGAAATGGACATTACAAATGAAAAGGAAGAACAAGAGTTAGCCCTAATTTCCAAAGCAGACATCAGAACTGATTGGATCATTGACAGTGGATGCTCTCACCATATAAAAAGTGACAAAGATAGATTTGTTCATTTAGACAAATAAAAAGGTGGTATGGTTAGATTTGGAGATAACACTCCTAAACCTATCATAGGCAGAGGTTCTATCACCTTGGATGGAAATAACAAGACAAATGATGTTTTGTATGTTGATGGTTTACATCATAACTTGCTAAGTGTTGGACAACTACTTTACAAAGGTTATCATTTGGAGTTCAAAGACAACAAGTGCATCATTAACAACAAGGATGGAGACATGATTGCATCAGGCTCCAAAACAAAAGGTAATGTTTTTTAGCTCAATTTTGATGTAAGTTGTTTTGTTGCAAAAGGGGATGACAGTTGGTTATGGCACAAGAGACTCTGTCATATCAATTTTGATAACATAGTAAAGATAAGTAATGTCAAGGTAGTCAGAGGCTTTCTAAATATTTCAAGACCAGTTCACACAATGTGCAGGGAATGTGTTATGGGAAAGCATGTAAGGAGTTCCTTTAGAAGCAAGCAGAACTCAGCTGAAAATAAATTGGACCTTGTGCATACAGATTTATGTAGTCCCACCCAAACAAGATCATACTACGGAGAAATGTATTTCATTTTGTTTGTTGATGATTTTTCAAGGATGATCTGGGTTGTGTTCTTAAAGGATAAATTTGAAGCCTTTGAGAAGTTCAAAATATTCAAAGCTAAGGTTGAGAATGAATCTGGATTAAAACTGAAATGTCTAAGATCAGATAGAGGAGGAGAGTTCACCTTTGATCAGTTTTATGATTACTGTGAAGAACATGGAATAAAAAGATAGTTAAGTGCTCCTAGAACCCCTCAACAAAATGGGATTGCAGAAAGGAGGAATAGGATTATACTTGATACAACACACACTATGATGATTGAAGGAAAAGTTGCGCACGCATATTGGAGAGATGCAGTGAATACAACAGTCTATACTATCAACCAAACTCAATTGAGGCCAGGCGCAAATAAGACACCCTATGAACTTTGGTTTGGTAATGTACCTACAGTAAAGTATTTCAAAATCTTTGGCAGCAAGTGCTACATCAAGAGAGATGATAGTGTTGGTAAGTTTGATGCCAAGAGTGATGAAAGTGTTTTCCTTGGTTACTCTACAAAAAGCAAAGCATATAGATGTTTCAATTTGAGATTGAAAAAGGTAATTGAAAGTACTCATGTAAAAATTGATGAGAAGTTTATGGTTTAAGAGAGATACTATGAATATGCACTTATGATTGAAGATGAACCCAGGCCTAGCAGCAAAGATACTGTTATTGAAGAAATGTTTGATTACATTGATGTCTCATGCAATGACCCTGAATCAAGTAGAGAAGAATCACAGATTATAGAAGAAGAAGTAACACCTAAGGTTCCTAAATTCACATCTAGATACCACTCTAAAGATGATATCATTGGAGATCAGAGCAACAGTGTTTTGACCAGATCAAAAGCAAAATGTCTATCAATGGATGAAGAGGTATGTTTACTTTCATAGATTGAACCTTTAAGTGTTGAAGATGCTTGTAATGATTCGGATTGGAAGAATGCAATGAAAGAAGAATTAGATTAGATAATTAAGAATGAGACATGGGAATTGGTTCCTAGACCCAGTGACAAAAATGTGATTGGAACAAAGTGGGTATTTAGAAACAAGATGAATGAAGATGGTACAATAGTAAGAAACAAAGAAAGATTGGTATGTAAAGGATATGCGTAGAGAGAAGGAATAGACTACACTGATACATTTGCCCCTGTGAGTAGACTAGAAGCCATAAAACTGTTCTTGGCCTATGCAACATTAAAAGAATTTAAATTTTATCAAATGGATGTAAAGTTAGCTTTTCTGAATGGTGACTTGAAGGAAGAAGTCTACATAGAACAACCCAAAGGATTTAATCTTTCAGATAAACCTGACATGGTATGCAGATTAAAGAAAGCACTCTATGGTCTTAAATAGGCCCCAAGAGCTTGGTATGAGAGACTTGATGGTTATCTTACCAAGATTGGATTCAAGAAAGGTGCAGCAGATTGTAACCTATTCACAAGAGAGACACCTGGTGGATTACTACTAGTTGTCATATTTGTTGATGACATTATCTTTGGAGGTAATGACAAGCTTAGTACATCATTTGCAAAAGAAATGCAGAATGAATTTGAAATGAGCATGATTGGTCCTATAAAATACTTTTTGGGACTAAATGTAAAGAAGACAAATAAATGTATATTTATTAATCAGTCAAAATATGTGAAGGAAATATTGAAGACCTTTAAGATGGAAGACTGTAAGCCAATATGCACTCCTATGATAACAGGAAGCAAGCTTTCAAAAGATGATGATTCCATAGCAGTTGATAAGACATTGTAAAAATCTATGATTGGAAAACTCATTTATCTAACTCAATCTAGACTTGACATATCTAATGCAGTTGGAATTGTTGGAAGATTTGCAGCTGAACCCAAGCAGAATCACCTAATGGCAATCAAGAGTATATTTAGATATCTAAAGGGAACTATAGACTATGGTTTATGGTATTCTAAATAAAAAAATGTACAACTTCATGTGTATACAGATGCAGATTGGGTAGGTTGTATTGATGATAGGAAGAGTACTTCAAGAGGATCAATATTTCTTGGAGATAGGCTAGTTTCTTGGATAAGCAAGAAGCATAACTGTATTTCTCAGTCAACAGCATAAACTGAATATGTTGCAACAACACTGAATTGTTTAACCATGGTTTAGATCAAGCAGATGGTTAAAGAATTTGGTATTCAGGTTGATTATTCTATAGTTATTCACTGTGATAACACTAGCACTATTAAAATGTCTAAGAACCCTATGATGCACGCAAAGACAAAACACATAGAGATCAAGTACCACTTTCTAAGAGAAAAAGGTTGCAGACAAAGAAGTGAAATTGGAATATGTGAGCACCAAAGAATAGTTGGCAGATATTTTCACAAAGCCTTTATCAAAAGATACGTTTGAGTATCCTAGAGAGAAGTTGGGAGTAATTCCCTCTCCTAAGTCTGATTAGAAAATACAGGAAGAACATTAGTCCTGTGTGACTGATAAATGGTTGACTACTCTACTTCTGGAGTAGTACTTGTGCCTAATGGTTTATGGCACCCTTTTCCATTGATGTCAAAGGGGGAGTATGTACTAAGGGGGAGAATATACTCTGGGGGAGTAAATATCAATGGAACAAAAACACATTCAGAGGAACTGCAGTAGTGTAGAGAAATCTTTGATGAGGATATTAAGAAGATTGTAAAATAAAGAGGACACCATGAACAGAGGATGTTTTTAATATCATATGTTGCCATCAATGTCAAAGGGGGAGATTGTTGGAGATTTGTTTCTGTGCATTTGTTTGATTGTATGTTTGTCATTGATGACAACATATAATACACAGTAGTGATTCTGTATGTACTTATCAGAATGATGATATCAAGCCTTGTGTGGTTAGATACATGTTGTAGACATGTTTATTATGTTATGTTCATACACGCATATCCAGATATGATGTTTCAGTCAAGTTGTGTAATTCTGTTATTAGCAGTTACAGTTCTGGTAGAGTATCTGTTCAGAGCCAATGTATTTAACGTGTTTCTTGAGTTGCACCTATCTTAAGGATATGCATGTGTATATTCATGATTATTTATGAGTTGATGATAGTTATCTAAAGGCGCCAAATGTGTTTCAAGAAGATTGCAAAGTTAGAGATGATTTGGTGGAGCCGACTTAGTGAAGCGTCGCGTCTATTCAGATTATATTTGCATGGTTGTAATTATGCTTGC
This sequence comes from Thuja plicata, assembly GCA_018584345.1. NCBI lineage: Eukaryota > Viridiplantae > Streptophyta > Pinopsida > Cupressales > Cupressaceae > Thuja > Thuja plicata. The sequence continues at coordinate 1,718,443 of MU223248.1, forward strand.
GTGATTAGTAAAGATGAAAAGGATGTTATGAAGAGTTATCTTACAGGTCCCATGATCTCATACTTTGAGGAAGATACTTATAGCAAGTTATTTGTGATATGCTAAGTGTGAATGATACAAAAAGAGTCAGAAAATGTACAGAGCAAAATATTAGTTGTGGTTCATTCATCAAGAGTCTATGTGAAGAAGAAGTAGAAGATTACAATACATTGGAACTGATCAAGACAATAGGTCTACTCAATAGTTCATCATCAAATATAGTGCATATATGTTATACAGAAGGTTGTAGCCTTCACCATTGAAGCAGTGAGCCTTTGGATAGTGAGTCCTCACCCCTAACAGGGTTATTTGTAAAAGACTCCTAATAGGTTTAGACCCTTAACCAGGTCACTATACTTATTGCTTTGTAAAAAAAAACTCCTAATAGGGTTGCAAGATCTTCTAATAGGGATTACTATAAACAAGTATAACTCATTGTGGGTGCTATTTCCCACCAGGGTTTTTACCATTTGGTTTCCCTATAATCAAATTGTGTGTTGTGTACTATGTTATCTGAATGTACATTTACTTTATTGTATTCTAAAGTTAAAGAAGTAAAAAGAATTAAAGGTACTGATAACTGATTCACCCCCCCTCTTAGTTATCCTTTGGGACTATTCTAACAAGATGAGCTTGTAGAACTACAAGGGGATATTGGGAAGGTAGTAGAGGAGATAGCTGGTTAGGAGGAAGTGGTGACTCCTACTGAAAAGGAGACCCCAGAGAAAGAAGCTTCCATGGGGGAGGAAGGCTGGGAAGAAGGGGAGAAGGAGCAAGAATAGATAAATGTCTCTAATGTTCTAGAGATACAGGTCCTAGAGACCAACATCATGGAGGAAAGGAAAATACAGAATGAGAAATCAACCACTGCTAAGAGAACTGGACCTACAGGAGCAACCGTGATCTCAGTTGCCATGCTTCAGATGTCGCCTCCTACCCCAAAGAGGGTAACCTTTGGTGCGGTAATCACAGCGACCCAAATGCTAAATCTCAGCTTGATACCTCCACCACCTCCATAAAATACACCAACAGAGGAGAATATTTTGGTAGAAGGAGCCGACAAAAGACAACAACAACAGCAAAGTGAGGGGCAGAACTACAAGAATACAGATATAGAAGCTGATGCTGCTAAAGACGTAGACACCAGGGTAGATGATACTAATGCCACTAAGGTGGATAATTCTGGTGGACCCGAGGATACAGGGAAAGAGTCTGGAGAGACTCAAAATACCTGGGATGCGCAACAAAACCCTAGAAGGGATTTGCAGGATGAAACTTTGGCAGCAAGGCCACCCCTGCCACCATAATGGTTGGTGGATTCTAGAAAAGGGAAGGCCCTAGCATCGGCAAAGGCCCATCTCTCTTTGGCATAGATGATGAAACAAGAGCAGAATCCCCCAAGGCAACAAAATCTCAGACACTCCATACCCTCCAAATTGGGCCCGGCGGAGACACAATTGTGGTAGTTGCAACACCTCCCCTAGAGGTAGACGCCAACAAAGGGCAAAGATTATGCAATCATGGAGATATCTCTGGGGAAGAGGGGAAAGCAGGGTGAGTTGTACTTGCTAAAAGAAGTAGCCAAGGTGGTAGAAGCCTGCTACAAGAAGGAAGCCCAAAAATTCAAAGAAGAGAAGGAAAAGAATGCAAATCTTGTTGGGCTATTGACATAACTGCGTAGCCTATTACTGCCATTCCCCTGGAAGCTTCCACATCTGGGGCACCACTCCCATAGGGAGACATAGATGTGCCTAGAGGAATGAAAAGGAAAGTGCAGGCAGTTGGTGATTGGGTAGGTGAATAGGTGGAAAACGTCCGATGTTTCCTAGTGGCCACACTCCCAGACCTATACGCAACCAGTAATGTTTTACACCAAGACAAAACCACCATCTCCATCTGGGAGGGAGAGATCAAGAAATATGAGGCATGGATAGGTGAGTTAGGGGAAATTATGAGCATCGGGGAGGAAATTGTTTTCGAGGCTAGAATTTTGGGAGAGGAGTCCTTTGACTTTGTCTGGACCCAACACTCTAGACTTGATCTCACATTGAAGATAATCAAGCAACTGGTAGGGACCCTATGGGACAAAGTTCTAGAGGTGGAATATTCTTTAAATTTATACAAGGCATTTATTTCAAAGGTTTCAGGAGTCGATCCCTTTAGTACTAAAACATGTACTCTAGAGGAATATGTCATGGGAAAATTTGATGAGCTAATGGAGTCTCGATACCAATCCCGAAAGGGAATGGACAGAGCAAAAATGACATGTATAACATGCATGGTGCTCTAGAGTCATGATGTGGCAGAAATGGCCATAGAATTCAAGGCAAATACTTTGTATGTGGGAAAATAGGTGGAGGAAGCCAAGTACTATCGGGCTGGCCGCAAGGACATTGATGAGGATGGACTCGCCCAGCTCCTGGAAAAATTCAAAAATAGTAAGGAATGAAAAGGTCATCTGGATTCCAGAGGTTTTGATCAACTGGGTATACTTTAAAAATTCTTTATTCTTTGAGCGCAAGCTTCTGGATCCCTGAGTCTCGGATCCAGTAAATTTTGCATTCTTTGATGACCTGCGTCCAGGTTCCCCGGAGCCGAGTACTCATTATCAGGCAGTTAATAAGGATGTCAAAAAGTAGGTGACCCCAAGAAGGCATGTTGACTCAGGGTATGGTTCTGACAGATGGTCTTCCCAAGGTGCTGCTCTAGCATTAAACACCTGGCGCATCGAAGATAGTGAGCTGATTTTTTATTGACAAGGCATGTAGCCTCGATCCCTGGGGGAATGGATTTTTTCTATTCTCCCTCTGGCTCTCTTCTCAAGGTTGATTATTCTATACCTCTTTTCTTGTCTCATTCTTCTAAAATGTCAGACCTCTGCTCTCTTTGAAATTATTGTAGCATGGTGCAGGTAGTACCGACCACTGGAAATTGTATTTTATTGTTGAGTGTAAAGATAAGTTAGGTTAGTTTTAGGGCAAACATGTGTATAAATAATAAGTTTGACCTCATTCCAAGGGTCAGAATAATTAATGATTTTGCAGTCCATAGCTATAGCACTTTCAACATTTCATTTTCTTGTAGTTGCAGAGCTCAATGCTCCTTAGTGCTTAGAAGTTCTCAATAGGTAGATGCTCCCTGGGAGCCATTATTGTATGCACCAGTGCTTGCTGGAAAACTTGTTAATGAAGAAAGAAGAGCTCTGATAATGATGTTGTTAGCATTCTGATCTCTGGATTAATGTTCTTTTGTGATGTATGTTTCTGATGTCCCTTGCTCTGATATTTTAAGTAGATAAACGACCTTCTTTTCCCCTCTCTATTGAATATGTATGAACTGATCGTTCTGTATGCATTCAATATTTTAGTGTAGCATGTTAGAGCTTGGTTGATGTTTTAAATGTATTTTCACTACTATAGGTAGAATGAAATACTTCTAGTTTCTTTGATAGTCCAAATGCTTGCAAGAAACCCTGACCTAATGAAATCCCCAGAGAAGATGAGCCAAGATAACCAACTATCCCCCTGAACAAAATAGTCACACTCCCAACTTAGCTCCCGCACCGTTGAGACCTGACTCTCACGTGCTTGAAGGCCTAAAGAATTTATTCCCCAGAAAAACTTTACAGGTGAAGTTGGCCGGTACTCCAATACCTGGTGACAACTTACACTCTATTGGCAGACCCGGTCACAAAGTCCCATCAACAAAAATTAGCGCTAGAAGGAGGGCATGAGCTCGTCCCCTTCTGAGGATTTAGATTTAAAACCACCTAAGGGTTACCCAAGCCATAGTTTTATGAAGCAATCCTTTAGTGGGATTGGATTAGTTTCACCTACCTAATTTGAAAGAATCCTTAGACCGGCCCCCAATCCTAGAAGGTTTGTTGAACTCGAGCCTCCTGCTCGAAAGAAATAGACCCTGAAAACCAAGCCAACCAACCTTGTCTTGGGATCTACTACATCTCAGAATACCCAAGTCTCCCAGAAAACCCCAGGGACTAAGGCTTAGCCCAGTCAAAATCCAACACCCCTGATGGCTGCATACTTTGGTAACACCGGGTCCCCAATGGGACAGTTTTTAGGTGCAACCAACGATCTTCCTATGCACCCAGAAAAGATCTACCCCCGATATGATTACTTAGGCTCATGGACCATAGAAGAGAATCTAAAGGCATACAAAGATTTCATGAACCAACACCGGATCCAACATCAATATGTTGTGACCCAGATGTTCCCTTTGTCCTTGGGACAAAATAAGTTAAACTTGTACCTTAACCTGCCTGTCAACTCCATCAACAGTTGGTAGGACATGGAAGACACATTCCTAGAGGCCTTCCATGTACACGTGGACTTAGCGTGGTTCCATATCTAGTTCATCTCCATTAGGAAGGAACTGAACAAACCCCTTACAGCATTTAACCATCGGTTTCAATGCATCTTGAAGTGGTGCACAGGTTGTTGCATCCCGTCTACAGATGTAACCATCCAGACATACCTTAATGTGATGGACCACTTCATTGCCACTCTCCTATGGAGAAATACCATCCCCATTGACTGGGATACTCTCATGAAGGTTCATAACCTAGCCTTGGAGTTGTCTCACAGTTTGAACAAAGCTCCGGGTGGGATTGGACAAAGCATGCCTTTCAACATGATACCTGACGAAACTTCTTAAGTTGGGGGATACAATCCCAATCAGGTAATGGGAACCCCAGTGATGTCCATGAATCCCCCACCATCACTGATAGATTGGTAGGCCCGTTACGTATACCCATCACAAGCCCAGACAATACAAGGTCTAGAATTTGTTCCCTGGAACCAGCCATAACAAACACAACAACCTTCGACCCAACCTTCTAGAGTACCTTTCTTCCAGTCACCCATGGATGGAGGATTGTCATCCTTGACTCCGGTAACCATTGTTGCCTTCCCCAGGAACCAACCACAACAACCGTCACATTGTGACGTGAACACCCAACTGTCTGCTGAGGTAGAATCCCTCTGGCAATTGTTGTTCTCAGTGATTGTGGACATGGGATAACTAAAGGTAGGGTATTTTGCACCCCACAACACCAATTCCTAGAGAGGGAATATCTTCTCCGACCAATGAAATACTAATTCTGGAGTAAGGAATTACAACAACAGGCCTTGACCCAGCCAACATCAATGGAATAATAATGCTAACACTAGAGGTCCTCCTCCAAACCAAAACACCACTCAGGACAGTGCTGGACCTACCCATTTCACGCCAGTCACAGAAATGTAGCCCTTAACTAACTAGCATAGATTGCATGACACTGGCTCACATTTTGAGGTGAACTGTGCCACACTAAAGAAGGTTATCATGATCTCCCAGTTGGACAGACAATAAACTGCTGATCCTATTCCCCTGGAAATGCCTATGCAAGAGCCCACTCATGGTGCCTTCACCTGTGAGACCATCTTCTTTGGAGTAGACAAAGAAAATGAAGAACCCGAATTACAGGGGTTCTTTGATGAATCTACTCCAGCCTTTGAGGCTAATGCCTTCACTAATCCATAGAATCCTTACAACACTCGGGTCAGGCTGGTAACGGACTAGTTTACACGCCTAGGCCTCCCAAAGATACCCCTCCCCAGGACAACAAGACTGACCGCTCCTCCCCACTGAAGGGATCTAGCTCTAACCAAGCTAAAGATTCATCCGAGGGAAGCCAATAATTCTTGGGGGGAGGTTTGACATCACAAAGGCCTTGGAAAGAACTACCACTTCCATGACCTAGATGGAGGTCTTGCTGAACTATCTCGAGCAGAGGAAGTCTCTTCTGAAGATCTTGGGAAATTTGAAAGCTGTCAGTCACCCACCCAAGACTGTCACTTTTGATGATGCCAACGCGGCTATCTTTCGGGAAAAAAATGAGGATCCTCCCTTACTTCTAGGCTTAAACATACAAAGGAAGAACCTACATAATTGCTTGGTAGATTCCGGTGCTTTGGGAAACATCATGCCCTTATCAATATGCCAAAATCTTGGACTACATCCCACTCCATCCAAAGGCGCAGTAGTCCAGTTAGACAAGACTACCGTAAAAATGGTAGGTGAGCTTAAGAACATCCAAATTCAGCTCATCCAAGACCACCAGATAGAAAGCATAATTGACATCCAAGTGGTGGACAACCCAGAGACTTACGGGATGTTATTAAGTTAGAATTGGTCTAAGTCCCTTAATGGGTATTTCTCCACAGAATTTTCCCACTTGTGGCTCCCCTGGGAGGGAGAATCTAACTAGATCCAGGTAGAAAGTGAGCCTAGGATGAAACATGCCCTTACCAAATTTAGGAGTGTGAATGAAGTCCTCTTCTCTAAGACTTCCCCCAGGGTGTACCGACCCCTAGAAATCCTAACCTTTGATTTCACCCCCGGGGAGGATCCCATAGTTTCTCAGAGGATCTAGGACTTAGACAAAAAGTTAAGGGGTGAGGTTAACTCACAAGGTACCACAAAAATTCCTACTACACTCTTGTCTGACACTTGGTGCTAGCTGCATTATCAAAAACATTCAAAACTAGAGTGTGAGCCTTGCATCGCCGCTGCTACCCTCCATATCAATGCCCTCTGGGAGAAGAAACATGAAGCATATCTGCTTGGACCTAGCAATCATTCTGGTGGTACCCCCATGGTACCGCCTATCCAAGGATCCCAACCACAGGCTTCTCTAGAGGAAAACCTCACCCACACGACATCAGAGCTGGAGGAAACTCCTCCCAACCTTCCCAGAAATAATCCAAAGGCCACTTCGCCTTCCCAGCCCTAGACAACGAATAGTGACTTGTGGACCCTAAAGTTTGATGGGTCCTGGTCTAAATAAGGCTATGGGGCCAGAGTGGAATTGATCAACCCATGGGGGAAATCCTTCCTCGCATCTTATAGGCTGCAGTTCAACTACACAAACGTCATAGAGTACAAGGCCTTAGTCCTCAGACTCCCATTTGCACTAAGAAAGGGAATCACTCACCTCCGGGTGCTGGGTGATTCAGAGTTGATCATAAAGTAGGTCCAGAGCCAATACACTTGTCATGATAAAAGGCTGGCCGCATACCGCAACCGGGTATGGAGCCTCATCAAAGATTTTGATGCCTTTGGCATTGAACTCATTCTCTGAAAAAGAAACTATGTTTCAAATGCCCTTGTTGTATCCGCCAACACTCTTGAGCCAATGGCTAGCTCCTGGCTCTAGAAATTCTCTATTGAGATGGTCCCCACCCTGTCTATTCTAGACAATCTCACCCACTTTGAGGTCTTTGAGGATGATCAACATATTCTGGCCTTCATGGCCAATGTTGGTGTCTTCAAAGACTAGATAGTGGAAGAAAGAGATAACAAAGATACTGGACGGGGTGAAGAAGATGATGGGATCATAGACTTGCCAACCAACACCATCCCTAAGGGGATGGTAGTGCTAGAATGTATCTTCAACTCGGACCCTCAGGGCCAGGAAAATATATCATCCTCCTAAGAGGGAGGAAAATTTGAAAAATTTAACATCGACCAGCCCGGTGAAGAAAAATTGGTACACATTAGCACCTCCTACTCCCTAGAGGAGAGGGAGAAGATTCTTGTGGTTCTCTGAGAATACGTTGATGTAATTACGTGGGGGTATGAGGATTTGAAAACCTATGGCACATCTATCATGACCCATACCATCACACTAAAACCCGATGCTAAGCCCTTTCGACAAAAGCAAAGACCAGTAAACCCACTGATAGAGCCTCTAATCCATCAAGAGGTTCAGAAATTGATGTTATCCTAGATTATCTTTCCTATCTGACACATGACATGGGTTTCCAGCCTCATCCCTCTAAGAAAGAAAAGTGACGAAATCTACCTCTGCATGGATTTTCAAAATTTGAACAAGGCATCTAAGAAGGATAATCACCCTCTCCCCTCATTGGATTAGGTATTGCAAATCGTGAATGGATCACAAATGATGTCCTTTTTGGATGGATACTCTAGATATAACCAAGCCATGGTTAAGTATGAAGATAGAGACAAAATAATGTTCACCACGAAGTGGGGAACATTTGCATACCGGAGGATGCCCTTTGGCCTGATCAACGTAGGGGCCACATTTCAAAAGGCTATGGACATTGTGTTCGAGGGCCTAGTGAATAGGTGCATAATCATGTACATAGATGATTTGACTGTCTTTTCCCAGGACATGCATGATCTTCTTCCCACCTCGCCCAAATTTGTGAGAGATGTCACTGGTATAGAATATCCCTCAACCCTAAGAAATGCATATTCGGGGTCACTGAAGGGAAGCTGCTTGGGCATATCATCTCTAAGAAGGGTATATCCATTGACCCTGAGAGAGTTGAAGCACTGCTGAATCTACAGATGCCTGATAGTAAAAAGGAAATGATGTCTTTTTTTAGAAAGATCAATTTTGTCTGGCAGTTCATCACTGGATTCGCCGAGATAGTGAAGCCACTCAATGAGATGATGAAGAAAGATAAAAAGATTGAGTGGAGTCCTAAAACAAAGCAGACATTCACCCAGATTAAACAAATGATTATGGAGGCACCAGTGTTGGCTAGTTTGGACTATTCCCTCCTCTTTCATATATACTCCTTTACTTCACCACATTCTACAGCGACAGTTTTGACCTAGAATGTTGAAGGGGAAGAACGACCAATAGCTTTCATGAGCTCCCCCTTTAATAATGTTGAAGTTTGGTATTCACCATTGGAAAATTAGGCCTTTTCTCTTGTCTACATCATGAAAAATTTTTGGCATTACATTCTCTGGAGCAAAGTGCATGCTATCATCCCAAACCAAGTAGTTAAGTCTGTGCTCCTGTAGAGTGAATTGGGTGAATGATGAGGGAAATAGATGGCCATCCTCTAGGAGTATGATTTGAAAATGCAACCCATGAAGATAATCTAAGGCCAAGGACTATGTAGAGCGATGGCAGAAGGAACTCCAGACATTGAATGCCAAACATATACGGTAAAGTCCATCACTCAAGATCTATGGTATACCGACCTGGTATACTTATTTTTGAACAACAGATGCCCGAAGGGGCTACCCAAAAACAAATGTCATGCCCTGTGGTTGAAAAGCGTGCATTTCATGATAAAAAATGGAACGCTTTTTCATAGGAACTATGAAGGGGTATACCTCTGGTGCATAGACAGGGACCAAGCTGCAAAGATAATTGAAGAATTTCACAGGCAGTTTGGGACCGGGCATAACTCAGCTGATGCCACTGCCCATCAGATCCTCTAGGATGGATACTATTGGCCCTATATCTTTAAGGATGTGTACACTCATGTTAGGAGATGCCATACTTGTCAAACAATGACACATTATGAGCGGAACCCGACCATGCCTTTGCAACTAGTCTCCAAAGCTAGACCCTTCGCCCAATGGGTATTTGAATTTATCAGAGAAATCAACCCCAACTCATCTTCCAACTACCGGTACATCTTGACTGCCATTGATTATTGCACCCGATGGTCTAAAGCAATCCCTTGTAAAAATAACACGACAAACGTGGTCATCAAGTTCCTGGAAGAGAACATAGTCACAAGATTTGGAATGCCACTTGCTATGGTGTGTGACAATGGTTTGACATTTTATTTGGTGCAATTAATCGAATGGACCTATGAAAGAAAGATCACCCTAAAGTTCTCCAGCAACTACTACCCCCAAGGTAACGGTGTGGCTGAGTCTACAAACAAAAATCTACTTGAGGTGATCAAACATCAGTTAGAACAGAACCCCCAGGACTGGCACCAAAAGATTAGATTCACTCTCTAGGTGAATCACATATGAATAAAGGAAGCCCTAAGGACATCCCCATTCCATCTGGTTTATGGCCAGAATCTAGTATCCCCATCAACTTATAGATCCCAGTTTTACAGTTTATGCAGGAATTCAGTGACTGGGATAACATTGTGGAGGTCCAGCTTCTGAAATTGGTGTGAATGAAGGAACAAAGAGACATAGCCCTTGAAAATTTCATGTGTCATCAAGTAGTAGTGAAAATATAGTTTGACCAAAGAGCCTAGTATAAGGCCTTTCAGATTTTGGACTTGGTCCTCTTGTGGGACAAGGCCCAGGAAAAGAAGGGAAAACACACTAAGTTTCAACGGCTCTGGCTCAGACTGTATCTGATAGCTGAGATCTATGGGGCAAATACTTATTGCCTCAACTCTATGACCAGAGAAGCCATCCCATTGCCTGTCAATGGGCATTTTCTCAAGCACTATTTTGAGTAAGGTAGGTGGTGAGTTCATCTGAAGTTGTACTGTATGTAAAATTCTTGCTTGTAAATATCTTACTTGGTGCTCTGTTTGGAGTGCCTTGTAAATATTTTGTTGGCCATCCTCTGGGACTGCCTTTCCTTTTTTGTGTTTTCCTTTTGTTTTAGGATTTTTTGTTTTCTTTCATTTTCTGAGTTTCCAGCGTGTTGCCTTCTCCTTGTAAGCAGGCATGCTTCACATAACATCTAGTCTCTGGAATGGTATCTTGTTTATTTTGGTGAATTAAAAATCTATTGTTAGCATGGTGGAATTTGTCTATGCTCCAGATTTATTTTGTAATTATGGTAAAAGGTTATGGGTAATATTCATCAGATTCACATCTTGGTAGTCCGGACATCAGTTAACAGAAAATTCAAGAAGCAAGTAATCAGAACCCTTGAGGGCAGATCATTTGTACTGGCTGATTAAACAAGTCTGAAAATCATTAAAATATCATGGGTCTGGAACATTCTCTCCTATTTGGAAATTTGAAAATGGGTGGCAAGGTGAAAGAAGTACCACCATTAAACTTAGCTAAGCTTAAGTTTTTCAGTGAAAGAAGTACCGCCTTCCCACCCAGAGTAGAAAAGAAAAGAAAAGAAAAAAAATGAAGAATAGAGAATTTTGGTATCCAGGAGAAACATGCAAGATATGATGACTTTGGTTTAATTTGGTTAGTGCCTCCTCTCTGCTTCTCCTAGAGGTCATCGGCTTGGTTTTCTTTCAAAGCACACACTTCACAACTGACAAAAGACTGAAAGATTGAATCAGTGATGAGTTCAATTTTCTCAGATGCCTTGCACTTCGAAAGCAAGATACTCCAGGTAAAGATTAATTCTAGTTTTTCCAACCAGAGATTCTATAGTTCTTGAATGCACTAAGGAATTCATCCTAGATAGTCACCATTTGTTATGCCCTGCATACCCATCCCTACATTTTGTAGGCAAAATGTTGGGTCCCCCTTTTCACTTTTGCTGTTTCCTTTGGTTTCTTTTGTTTCCTCTATTTTCCCTCCGAGCTTTGCTCCCATGAGGGTTGTCTTTCTTTTTCTTTTGTCTTCTTTTGTCTCTGGGACCTGGTCCCAGAGTTTGTTTGTTCTTTTGAGTCAGCCAAATCCTGGACTTCAGGATTCTTTGTTATCAGGTCTTCTTTTGTGAGAAGAAAGGGGTGGGGAATCAAAAAAGGGGGCTATTTTCCTGCACAAGCAATAATAGAATAATAGTGCCATTGCCCCCCTGGCCCTTAGAATAGTAGGGGATTATTTTAGGGCTACCCATAGAATTGTAGGGCTCCAACTAGGTATGGAACTAGGAACCCCGCTACCGGATAATGAACTGTCACATGTAGGATAGCGGGGATAGGAACTACAACATGGTGAGCCACCGTGCCAATAGTGAAGGTGATAAGGTTGCATGGAATCCTCGGGCCTGGAGTCCAAAGGTTTTCTTGTTCTAGAGTTTGCGGAGAGAAAGCAACACATTTTTACCCTAAGGGTATAAATAGAAGTTACCATTCATTTTCACATTTACCACGATCAAACACTTAGAGCACTCAGAGCAATTTTAAGGTGATTAAGGAGAATTAAATGATGTTTTTCTATGTGTTTAGTGGTTGATTAAATAGTGATTTGGAGTGCTTGCTCATGGTTTCTTGAAGGTTAATTTGTTATAGAGTGCCTCTCGTGCTCGTCTTTCCCACATTCCCTGTGTTTCCAGGTAAGCCTTTAGCTCCGTCCTCTCTGGTTTCTGGTTTTCTGGTTCTTGTTTCTGTCTCACTTTTTTTGTTTTGCTTTTCATTTTGTTTCTCTGGTTTCTCTTGCTTTCTTTCTGGTTTTGTTCTATTTTTATTCATCACATCTTTTGCGCTGGCTTTTCTATTGCCTCCTGTTAGGGGGACGGTTCTTCCAGAGGGTTGTCCACCCTCTGTGCAGCTATAATAGTTTGTATACTTTATACATTTTGTAGAATAGTGTGAGTGCCTTTGTATATTGTGTATATTCTATAAATTATGTAATCTTCCTGTGTATATCTATATATGTGTGTGTGTGTGTGTGTGTGTGTGTGTGTGTGTGTTTGGCCAAGCCTGTGAGTCATGCTTTGACCCTCGTATGCACTTCAGCTCTGTCTGTATAGTCCCTCAATATCCTACACTGTCTAGTGGTGAGCTCGTCACACTCCGTGTGTCAGAAACCCCAAATGTGGAGCTCATCTGAGGAAGATGTCTGCCTGGTTTGAACTTGGCACCTTGCTGGTTTGAGCCATGGTGGGTTTCTATCTCCTTTGTCAAGTTAGTCTTTATGGAAGATTAAGTTCCCACGTGAGCATTCAAGACCATCCCAAGTGGCATTCATTTCCTTGTGTGTTTGGATAGTTGTCAGCATTAATGTCATAACTCCCATTACTGCATGGCCATGTGACCCCCCCACATCAGCCTAATACAACTCATTTCTAGTCATGTCAGTAATAGTTAGTTTTTCAAACTCTGGGTCCTAGTTCTTCACTTGCTCCTTGTTTCTTTCTCATCACATGTGCTGGACTCCCTGGAGGCCCGGGAAGAGGTCAAATCCCTTAGTCACTCTTATTATATGTTTATCTTTTCAGGGTTTGACATGAGCTAACAATTCTTTTAGGAATAGGTGTGATGCGATGGTAAGATCTGCATAATCTGGAATAAAGCTTTGTTTTGTATAAATACCAATGGTCATCCTATTTTTCCAATTGCCAGAATTAAACTCACCAATCATGTAGGAGGCATCTGCATCACTTCCACTCGGGAGTCCAGATCTCCCCACCACTCCTGCCACCCGGGCAGCTGTTAGGACAAAGGTTGAGAAGGCCCTGGAAAATCTCCCATTGACATTGAAGTATCTAAAGGGAGACACCATTGTGAGATCAAAAATTGATTCCAAAATTCAGTTGATCACCGACACCAATGTCAGAATGTGGGCCAAAATGCAGGCCCTGGTAAAAACAATGTTCATACAACGGATGACTGGGGATCCATTGGCCACCATTGTGGCCAACTCTGGGATCCTCAAATCTTCTTGCTTCCCCTGCTCCGTGCAAGCCCCAAAGCTCATTCTCACTTTGGCAGGACACTATAATACAGTCTTCCGGGCCGTCATGCTCAATGCCCAAGTCCTAACCGGATACCCGCCTATGGTGTCTCTAGATGGCATGAATTTTTAGGTAGGACCAGGGATTACCCAATTTGATGATGCGGCCAAACTCATTCGGGCTCTGACCTTCGAAGAATTTAAAAAGTTAGAACACATGGCCCGACAGTATCTCAATAACAAATGGCTTAAGGTGCCAAGGAAAGACTTCAAAAAGATGAAGCTAGAAATCCCCTAGACCGAATTTAAAGAAAAGATGGGTATCATCTCACTATGCAGTGTCTTTGGATAGCCCCATTCCTGGGAATTCTCAGCATGGATGTACTATTTCTTGTTGGGCATCGCCTCTAGCAAGAAAAACTTTGATTGGGCCACTATCATTGCAAATCATGTGGACTCCCAACTTCTCCAGGTCACCAAGTCCTCCAAATTCTACATGACATCTTATGTTTTGTGGGCATTAGCGCAACAATGCCCCATGACCTAGGGATTAATTACAGTGGGTGTGCTTAGAACTAGCGCAGGCCAGAATGCTCCATGGGATTATTTCCCATAGATACAATGGGAGGCCTGTTTCCTCAACTTCTGTCGAGTGAATGATGCCTGCATTTACTACAACCTCCTCACACCTACTTGAGATGCCAGATATTGGCTCTCCAAAGAGGCAATGGACTTGGTTAGAACTTATGGCCATTATTACATCCAATACCAGCAACATACATACATTTGGGTGACCGGCTTCTCCAGGAAGCCCTATTTATTACCCAAACATTATGGGGATAAAATAATTCTTTTAGAATACTACAGGCAGATTCTGGAGCTGCACGCCCTCTTCATAGTGAAGAAGGTGACAAACATCCTATTCCCAATCACTTTTGGGAACTACTCTTGTAGCCTATCCATGACAAAGGAGGCGGACAATGAACTCAAAAGTCTAGGGCTGGTAGAGTTTTATCTAGAATGAAAGAATTTTGATCCGATAGGAAAAATAGTGATGACACTTCCCTAGGCACTAGAACCCCATGAGTGTCACATGGAAGATTTTTGGGAAGACTGCCAGGATGACTTCGAAGTCTGTAACTGACATTTTGTTTGGATGATAATGGGAATGATGAAGAGGCTCAAGCTTTGAAAGTTCCCAGATGACTTTTTGGATACTGGGTCCACAGTGGACCCGCAATATAAAGAAAATGGAGTAGATAAGATGGCTCTCCCTTTGGTGGATTGGGATGCATAGGAGGGTCCAACAATAGAGGACCTCACCCATGATGTGATTGAGCGCAGTCATGTGCATTTCAAAAAGGCATGCCCAAGAAGTACACGTAAAGTTGGCCCATTTGTGCGGGGTTCAACTTTCAGGGCCGGAACCTCCTCGCAGGGCGAGGACAGAGGAAAGAGGAAAATGGGGACCCCATCTCAAGTCCCAGCCATGGTTCCCATAGTGGAACAAATGCAACAAACTCTAGCAGCATCCCAACACATGAAAGAAAAGTTAATCACCCAGTTGGCCACCCTAGCTATTATGGTCAGACCGGTCCGCCTTTCCACTTCTCCCTTACTTGTAGAACTAATGGTATGAGAGGAAAGGACCAGAGTGGAGGAAGAGAGAGCAGCTATGGTGGATGTCGAGCCCCCTTTGGTAACCAAGAGAAAGAAGAAAAAGATAAGTAGCCCTCAACTGAAGGTGGAGCTAGAACTCGGGATGCCCAACATCCCTGAAATACAGATTGTTTCCTTGGACTTTCCAGGGTCAGACAATCAACTCAAAGATCCTCCAGAGACCTACCCTCCACACAATGACTTTGATGAAATGTTTAGGGAAGATGAGCTTGTAGAAATACAAGGGGATATTGGGAAGGGAGTAGAGGAGATAGCTACCCAGGAGGAAGTGGCGTCTCTTGCTGAAAAGGAGACCCCAGAGAAAGAAGCTACCATAGGGAAGGAAGGCTGGGAAGAAGGGGAGAAGGAGAAAGAATAGATAAATGTCTCCAATGTTCTAGAGATATAGGTCCCAGAGACCAACATCACAGAGGAAAGGAAAATATAGAATGAGCAATCAGCCACTGCTAAGAGAATCGGACCTACGGGACCAATCGTTATCTCAGCCGCCATGCTTTAGACGCTGCCTCCTACCCCAAAGAGGGTAACCTTTGGTGAGGTAATCACAGTGGTGCAAATGCTTAATCTCAGCCCGATACCTTGACCACCTCTAGAAAATACACCAATGGAGGATAATATTCTGGGAGAAGGAGCCGATGAAAGATAACAACAACATCAAGGTGAGGGGCAGAACCTTGGGAATATAGATATAGAAGCTGACGCTGCTAAAGATGTGGACACCAGGGCTGATGATACTAATGCCACTAAGGTGGATAATGCCAGTGGACCTGAGGATACAAGGAAAGAGTTAGAAGAGACTCAAAATATTGGGGATGCATAACAGAACCCCAGAGGGGATTTACAGGATCAAACTCTGGCAGCAAGGCCACCCCTGCCACCACAATGGTTGATGGATTCTAGAAAAGGGAAAGCCCCAGCATAGTCCAAGGCCCATCTCTCTTTGGTGGAGATGATGACACAAGCACATAATCCCCCCAAGGCAAAGAAAGCCTGGATAGTCCATACCCTCTGGACTGGGCCGAGTGGAGACACAGTTGCGATAGTCGCAACACCTCCCCCAGAGGTGGGTGCAATAACAACAAAGGCTGAATATTATGCAATCATGGAGATATCTCTAGGGAAGAGGGGAAAGCAGGGTGAGTTGGACCTACTAAAAGAAGTAGCCAAGGTGGTAAAATCCTGCTTTGAGAAGGAAGCCCATAAATTCAAAGAAGAGAAGGAAAAGAATGTAAATCTTGTTGGGATATTGGCAGAACTTGCGCAGCCTATCACTGCCATTCCCCTGGAAGCTTCCACATTCAGGGCACCGCTCCCACATGGTGGCATAGATGCACTTAGAGGAATGAAGAGGAAAACATAGGTAGTTGAAGATTGGGTAGTTGAACAGGTGGGAAATGTCTGACGTTTCCTAGTGGCCACACTCCCAGACCTGTACGCAACTAGCAATGTTTTACACCAAGCCAAAACCACCATCTCCATCTGGGAGGGAGAGATTGAGAAATACAAGGCATGGATAGGTGAGTTAGGGGAACTCATGAGCATCAGGGAGGAAATTGTTTCTAAGGCTGGAATTTTGGGAGAGGGGTCCTTTGACTTTGTCTAAACTCAGCACTCTAGACTTGATCTCACATTGTAGATAATCAAGTAACTGGTAGGGACCCTGCGGGACAAAGTTTTGGAGGTGGACTATTCTTTAAATTTATACAAGGCATTTATTTCAAAGGTTTCAGGAGTCGATCCCTTTAGTACTGAAACATATACTCTAGAGGAATACATCATGGGAAAATTTGATGAGCTAATGGAGTCTCAATACCAATCCCCAGAGGGAATGGATGAAGCAAAAATGACACGTATAACACGCATGGTTCTCTAGGGTCATGACGTAGCAAAAATGACCACAAAATTCAAGGAAAATACTCTGGATCTGGGTGAACAGGTGGAGGAGGCCAAGTATCGCCAGGCTAACCTCAAGGACATTGATGAGGATGGAATTGCCCAGCTCTTGGAAACATTCAAAAATAGTAAGGAGTAATAAGGTCCTCTAGATTCTAGAGGTTTTGATCAGTAGGGTATACTTTAAAAATTCTTTATTCTTTGAGTGCAAGCTCCCGGATCTCGGAGTCCTGGATCCAGTAAATTTTGCATTCTTTGATGACCCATGTCCAAGTTCCCCAGAGCTGACCAGTCATTATCAGGTAGTTAATAAGGATGTCAGAAAGTAGGTGACCCCAATAAGGCACATCGACTCAGGGGATGGTTCTGATAGATGGTATTCCCAAGGCATCGCTCCAACATTAAACACTTGGTGCATCAAAGACAATGAGCCTCTTTTCATTGATGAGGCATGTAGCCTCAATCCCTAGGGGATCAAATTTCTTCTATTCTCCCTCTGGATCTCTTCTCAAGGCCGATTCTTCCATACCTCTTTTCTTGTCTCATTCTTCTGACATGTCAGACCTCTGCTCTCTTCAAAATTATTGTAGCATGGTGTAGGTAGTATCGGCCACTAGAAATTGTATTTTATTATTGAGTGTAAAGATAAGTTAGGTTAGTTTTAGGGAAAACAAATGTATAAATAATAAGTCTGACCTCATTCCAAGGGTCAGCAAAATTGATGATTTTGCAGTCCATAGCTATAGCACTTTTAGCATTTCATTTTCTTGTAGTTGTAGAGCTCAATGATCCTTAGTTCTTAGAAGTTCTCAATAGGTAGATGCTCCCTTGGAGCCATTATTGTATGCACTAGTGCTCACTGGAAAACCTATTAATGAAGAAAGAAGAGTTTTGGCAATGATGTTGTTAGTGTTCTGATCTTTGGATTAACGTTCTTTTGTACTATATGTTTCTGATGTCCCTTGCTTTGATATTTTAAGTAGATTAACGACCTTCTTTTCCCCTTGCTATTGAATATGTATGAACTAATGGTTCTGTATGCATTCAGTATTTTAGTGTAGCATGTTAGAGCTTGGTTGATGTTTTAAATGTATTTGCACAACTATAGGTAGAATAGAATACTTCTAACCCTGGCATATCTTTTGAAGTTTCTTTGATAGTCCAAATGCTTGTAGGAAACCCCAACCTAACAAAACCCCCAGAGAAGACGAGCCAAGATAACCATCTATCCCCCCGAACAAAACAGTCACACTCCCAACTTAGCTCCTGCACCGTCGGGATCTGACTCTCACGTGCTTGAAGGCCTGGAGAATTTATTCCCCGGACAACCTTTACAGGTGAAGTTGGCTGGTACCTCGGTACCCGGTGACAACTTACACTCTGTTGGTGGACCCGGTCACAAAGTCCTATCAACACAGTTGTGCGCTTGTGGGTGGGCAACGAATAGTCAATATGATCGATATTTTAATGGGTTGTGTATACTTATTAAAATGATTGAATTGGTTAGTTAGATGAGTTGTCGACCTTGATTGAGGACTAAAAATGTACAAAACTAGAAATTAAATTACAACATAAATTAAAAAATAGAGTGCATATTAGTAAATTAGAACGTCACATTGTACATCTTACAAATATATTTTTAATTGGTTGGTTTAATGGGTTGTTGGACTTAATGCATGTTTGGGGACTAAAAATTTTTAATCCGTTGGTTGGATGAGTTGTTAGAATTGATGCATTTTTTAGAACAATGTTGGGACCCAACGACAAATTCTAATTGGAAAATAGTTATTAGTCTTCGACATTGAGAGGTTTTGGAATTGATAATAAGTCATATTTTTATACGTAGTGGAAACTATACAAATAAAATTACAATGTGAGTTTTTCTAACATCTAACTTTTTGTTCCTAGTTTAGATTTAATTCTATAGTGCAAATAGAAGAATGCAAACTAAAAATATGATGCTTGTGATTTTTACAAGATTTTTAGTAATCCAAATTTAGAGATGGAGAAGAACGAATGTAGTGATCAAAAACTTGAATGTCATTATCAGGAATAGAAAAATTACAATACAAACACCAGTCATAACATACCAATAATGGATTATATGTCAATGATAAATATGACATGGTGAGGGACATTCATATAATAATTGCATCTGAAAGCATAAGCGACAATAATTTAATATCCTATATACCTCAAATTTTATCTAGGGTTTTTGATAGTTGGATGCCAGAGTTCATTAATCCAAGTTGATTTATCAAAAATACCTGCCTCTGTCTGATCCTAAGGATTAAGGCGAAGAGTCAAATGGTATCATCTCACTTAACCCAACAAAGCATGCACTAAAAGAATTCCAATAATACAATAGTATCATCCTTATAATGATAATAGAGAAGAAGAATAGGAAATCATAATTACAATGCAAGGGTGCAAAAAATTCCATCTCCAACTTCAGGATAACGAGCAATGGTTAAAAGAAGTAGAAGATTAGACCAAAATGACAATCAATGCCTCTTGGTTTCCCTTAATGACCATAGCTCATTCTTAGAGTGGCGAATTCTACAACCTAATGTTGATAGTGCATTCTTCGGGAGTCTTGCCCATTGAGTTGTCATCACTTTCATTCTTTCCAAAATTTTCCATCTTATTTATTACCATAATTGTTTACTCCTCACATCTTTAATTATTTTCCTGAATAGTATGTGACATCACCATAGCAAAGTAGAGAATTGGGAATTGTTTTCTCTCAAAAATGATACCTTGCTAAGTCTTCAAACTTAGATTTTTGGAGGAACATGGAAACACTCATGAGTAGTGGATCACTCAACACTTAGAGTGAATCTCTAGATTCTAGATTGGTTCCTATATGATGCTTCACCTATTCAACTTACTAAAAATACTCTCTTAATGGGAAAAGGGGAATAAATCTTGTATGAACTTGAATTAAACCTACTAAGGTGATGCACCAAGATTGATTTTAGGACATAAAATCACATGGTGGCACACACTATTTTACCATTTATACAGACTTAACTTGCACAACTTGTTACAACATGCTTCCTGCATCAATATTTCACTAAGAGACCTAGGTACGCCTGGCCTACAAAAGTAAGATGACTTAACAGACGAGGAGTCACTTACACATTCATGACACACTTAATGACCTACATAAAACATGATAATAGTAGACAAGGTGATAAACTCTAAGACAAAACTCTATGGAAAGAGAAAAGTATTTCACAACTAGTTTGATCAATTATAAAACACACACAATACCTACAAGAATAAGATGGCAAATATTGAGTAATAAAAATGGTATCCAAGGTGTAATTTGTATTTAATTCCCAAAGTGAGTTACAAAACATATGCAAGAAAACTGCAAAAAAGGACTTCAAACATTCACTTATATGCAAAAAAATACATAAGGAAGAACTCCTTCCTAAGTGATCTTTAAAATCCTTTTATAGAGTAAGGATTGCAACAAGCTACAAATCACTCAGGGTAAAACCAATAACTACTCAACAACCAGAATCCTAGGAAGAGTGCTATCAACTAAATTGAAGAGAGCTGATAGAAATCCAACTGGAGCCGCAACTGAGAACTGGAGATTTAATATGGATGAAGTCTTTTCAGCTCTTCCTGACGTTCCGCTCTCTATCCACCTACTTGATGATATCTGATCTTGTTCCTCTCTTTTAAAAAAATTATTCTGCAATTAGATTCATCCTCCTCATTTCTCAATGACCCAGTGCAATGATGAGACAATTGATTCTACTTAATAAATCCAGCCAATCATCTATCGCCACTTGTCTATCACCTTTTCAATTTTTTGTTGGCTCCAAACTTGTGGCAGCACATATCGTTTCCTCGGTAAAGTCACCAAAAACCACCTGGACATGTGTCACTCAGTTGCCAGCTCTCAGTCCAAATATCTGTTCCATATAGAAGCTCGTGACCTAGCAACAAGTTGTGAACCATACATGTTGGTGCTCAAATCAATAGATTGGATTTCCTATGGATTTTTCCTTATCCAATGATGAGAAACCCAAGTGATTTTCCAACAAACAAGGTTTCAACTTATTCCAAGTATCAACATTCTGCAATTTTGGTTATGCAGAACCAAGGCTGGTAGGCATATACCCTAAACTTATCTTCCAAGTCTTTAAGGGCTTTTTAGAGCAGATAACTTATGATTCAAACTTCTCTATCCCAGAGTATGGCACAGTACTATGAGATCCTTTAAACTAAGATAAATGTATTATTAAAATGTTCAAATGTAATGTTGCAAGAATTTAAAGAATGTTTGATGGATTTAAGATATGAACTAAATAGAGCAGATGGATATAGTACCTCAAAACTTTAAATAATGAAACTATGACTATAATCCAATAAACAAGAAAGACTAGTGCCTTAATCAACTATGGGCAATAGATTCAATATCATTCCAATCCTATGTTCAACCTCAGAGACAATTTTACAAGAAAACTTATCACTCCAAAGGTGTTATGGAATGTACATGCAACAAAAAACAAATTCAAAGATATATCAAAAGGGTAATACTTCTTAGATGACAGACCAATTGACTGAGGCCTCAATCAACAAAATTTAACCATGCAAAATGAGAAAACCAATTGAAAATATAGACTATGAATCAAATCAGGAAGCATGCACATCAAACTATCACTTTGAAGAAGTTCTATT
>MU223248.1:1740146-1753171 GCA_018584345.1 Thuja plicata
GCAAAATGAGAAAACCAATTGAAAATATAGACTATGAATCAAATCAGGAAGCATGCACATCAAACTATCACTTTGAAGAAGTTCTATTGGTTTATCTGAGGGAATAATTGTAAAATGATAATGAAACAATTACATACATGAAGAAAAAGGACTTATCTTTATTGATTATGAAAATAGTACAATAGAGTTCACATTTGTAGTTATTGATCCATCTAATCCATCTATTAAAATTATATTATTATTGTATTGTCTTCTCTTTACATTTTACATTATGTATATATATGTGTTTGAGTGGCTTTCACACCTCTTTAGGGTGAAATGACATAACTATTATTACAAATTATTTTGAAAAAATAATAAACTAACTAAAAAATAACTACCTAACTTTTGGATTTGGCTTTGGTCAAAAATCCAAAACACCTCGTGAAAAGCTAATATTTTTTTTTGTAGATAGGAAATTTAATTTCTTGAACTGGGTCATTTTTAGATTTTTAAAATTTGATTAACTTTATCCTCTACCGAAATCATCTTTGTAGCAGGTCTAAATTCCAGCATTTTCTGAAGGCTTTGATTAATTAGTTCTATTTATTTGTGTCATAAAGCTTCCTTCCTTTGATATTTTTTAGTATGGAGAAACACGCTTCTTGATAATGGATTGGGACTTCTAAATTATAAAAAATTAGGATACCACCAGTACACATGTCACCCAATCACTAGTTCTTGGCTCTTACATCCTCCACGCATTTATATTAGTGAACTAGTGACTAGCCATTAACGACTCCATCTCTAGCTTATGACTATCAACCTTCATACTAGCGAGCTCACAATGACATGAAATCTAGCCACCAACACCCTTATTCATTGGCTCACAACCTAAATAACTAACCACATCATAACGTGAGACCTCGCAACCAATATTTTTTGTTACTGTCGTGACCTCATCTCCAACTCGCCAACATTTTGTGTAGTCTTCCTTAACCACCATGAGTTGGTGACAACCCTTTCTTACCAATTATCTAACACTTTATGCTAGGACCCATAACTATTGTGACCTCATGATCACTTACTTGCCAACTTGTGGCCTTTAAGCGTCAATCACCACAAATTATCGTGACCTAGCGACTAACTGTCATCGCTAGATCTCTAACCATCTTGCTGGCCACCACTATCTGTCGCAAGCTCATGACAACACCACTCTCCATCTTGCCAACTGCTAGCACTAACCTCCACAACCATCGAGACCTTGTGAATAACCACTTGATGTCACTTGCATGGGCCCCGCTTGACTGCCACGTTATTGGCCATCTCATAATCTTCATCATCGCTTTGTGCTACATGACATGCACTAATTTGTTACTAATCTTCCTTATAGATGCCACATCACCTTAGGCCCACAAAATATTCCAAGTCAACCACCATCTGTCCACCACCCACGTGCAAGAATCATGCCAAAAGGTTCCTACCTTTTTGGCACTTCTTATGTGTGCACTGATGTATAAAAATAACAAGTTACCCCTAGAAACGACCAATGTGGGATAAACCAAACTCAGAATCCTTTTCGCCACTTGCATGTTTCCATACCACCATAAATTGTGCACTCTCTCTGGCATGATGGGCTCAAACCCTGCTGGGAGCCACAGTTATGTCCACATGTCGTGACCTCATTAGTAATTGATAGATTTGAAAGCATGACGACGTGTGCAATTGAGCCTAGGTGAAAAATTGGTAACATGGAACATTACGATGAAGAATTGATTCTTTACATGTCTACTTACTATTTATAGGAAACTTGAAATCATGATTAAATAAAATGGATGGTTAGAAATAGTACAATTATTGAACTTGAAATGGAATAGATATCTTGAAAGTCATGAATATCTAAAACATGCGTAAAAAATATACAATTAGGTGAGTACAGGACAAGTGGCATGTCCAATCAATATCAGTAGTGATTAATGAGGTCATTGTCGATGTCCAACTTGGAACTCGCAAATATTTGTCAATGTCTGACATTGTGGATGATTTTTATATGGAGTGGATACTGTTTTAAATTGATCATTTCAGGGGAAACAAATTGCGGGGAATAACCGAATATGAATCATAAGGGAAATTATTTTACATCTAACTTTTTCATTAAGTGAGAACATCAACAATCATCAAATGGAAAATATGTAAAAAATATGTGATGGTTATATTAGTCAGTGTCATAATCAGACACAAAAAAATTACTTACAAATATGAGTCATAAGGAACCAACAACGGTTTGTGTTCAATTTGAGAAGCACTATGCGAACAATTGTCATATTCATTCCAATTCCTTCCATTCTTAGTCACTGTCTGTGCAACCCTTACAATGTCATCTGTTAATGATAAATATGACATGGTGAGGGACATTCATAGAATGGTTGAAGAGAACCTGCATGTCTTTGATCCTAAGAATTAATGCAAACAGTAAATGTTTGTGGATAATTATCAAAATTATTTAATCATTGGCTTGGAAGAGTTGTTGGACATTCCTATAGATCATTTTAAATAGATGAATGTTAAATAAAGTCAAATTTGAGTGTTTAGTAAAACTCATATAATTAATTTAGATTGTTACATCACACATTTGAGAAAAGTTTTTATAATCAAGATTGACAAATGGATAATTAGATTTCTCCGATTTAGCTAAGTCTTGGTCCTAATATAGTAAAATTGGCATAAATGATGTCTAGAATTAAAATTCAAGGGATAACACAATAGAATCTCAGTGAATAATATTATCATTACAGTGACAACAATAAGAGTCATAACATGGACAACATGTAAAAAATATGTCATGCTTATATTAATTGATGTCATAATTAGGCATAGAAAGATTACAATACAAATAACAACGGTAGGTTGTGCTCAATTTCAGAAGCACTATCCCAACAATTCTTATATTCTTTCCAATCTCTTCCATTATTAGTTACTATTTGTGTATGACTGTTGATAGGTAGATACAAGAGCATTGTGGTCACTATTGATTTATCAAGAGTAGTTGTCTCTCTTTGAATGTGACCATTAAGGAAAATAGTAAATTTGTATTATCTTCATTATCTTAATAGAGGGCTTATATGATCCACCAAGAGAACACTAATAATATAATGGTATCATCCAATGTCACCTATCAATGATAAATATGACATGGTGAGGGACATTCCTAGAATAATTGTATCCAAAAATCATAACCAACAACAATTGAATACCATGGAGAGCCCAAATTGTGGGAATGGCTGCTAGTAGGTGGATGCCACAATTTTGTGGTCACCATTGATTTATCAACAATAGTTTCTTCTGTGGGAAAAATGCCAATAATACAATGGTATCATCCACCTAATGGTAACAGAGAAGAAGAATAGGAAATTGGAATTACAATGGAAGGGTGCATAGCATTCTGACTCTAGAGAAAACAAAGGGCTACAAAAGTAGAAGATCATACCAAAATTACAATCAATGGGTTATGGTTTCCCTTAATGATTGTAGAGTATTCTTGTAGAGGTTAGTTATACATCCCAATGTTGATGGTGTTGTTACCAATTTTTGCATCCAACTCAAATTGGAAGAGCTGGGTAGTTGTTCAACTAAGTTAAGGTACATTTGATTCATTTTAAACTTTAAAGTTCAAGTGCTATGTTTGAATAGAAGGAATGTAGGAAAAGACATATTGTTGTACTAAACTAAAAAGTAAATGCAGAATCAAAAGAATATTACAATTTCATTACAAACATATTATAGAAATGAAACACTTTACATATTTTTCAAGTTATACATTCTTTTCACATAAAACAAAGTACATTACAAAGAAGAATCCACACAATTTATGGATTGGCTATGAAAAAAGATGCTATGCAAAAATAATGCATAAACATAGAAGTCAAGAATAGAGGGGTGGGGAGAGATCTTCCATTGCCTAAGAAGGGTGGAAGAATGTGTTGGACTAACTGGTTGTAGAAGCACTCATTGGATCTCAAGTGTACTTGCAAAAATGAAAAGAGACGGCGTCAGTCCAAAGACTAGCAAAGAAGGATCTAATCATATCTCAATAATTGACTGCTATACTAATGCATACTCAATCACATAAAAGAAGAGAATTTCCATAGAGTTTAATCTATTGTTTTTCTAATGTGTTTGTTTCTTGTGCAGGTATAGGTTGATTGTTATTAGGAGACTGAACACGTGGGGTAAAATGAGGCTCCCACAAGGGTTGAGCCCAGTGTGTTCATAGTTGGAGAAGCTATTTGATGGTATGGTCACTTGAGTTATCAAAGGGAAATAATGTCATGGTATGAAACCTTTTAGCTCAAACTATTAAAGGGGTGTGTCTTCGTGACACATAACCTTTTAGTTTAGATGAGAAGATACAAATGGTCACAAACTTAGGTTCAACAAATGGAAATTCTTATTCAATGCAGATTACATGATATATTGAAGGTAACATATTTATGTTTCATGGTCAATGCATAGAAGGATGTTTGTATCATATGAGTAATATGTTACAATACATGAATACAAGTGTCTCCAAGTATAGAGTATTATTGAATTAGAAAAGAAATGTAAACTCACAGTTTCCACAATGATATAGTTGAACACCAATTCATGATGCCAAAGATATGTTAACAAAATTTATGTATCATATTTAAGTTTGAACACCAATGAGGTAGAATTTTTGACAGTAGAATTCATAAAGATACCATAATTCTATAGTTCTATTACTAAAGTGGATGCATATTCATTTTTGTTAGATAAGTAATGATACTCATGAGTAAATAGTGTGGTTTAGGGAATGAAATCATTCGATGATAAACTATTTCTATGATGCTAGAAGATAGTATAAATGAAAAATAGATATATTCACCATAAGAAAAATAGTGATAACCATTATCATCATAGAAGGCATTGAGCACAATGTGGAAAGCCATATAGAAAGTGACAGTAAAAGCTGATCCATGAGTAGCCACAAGTAAGCACCATTGAAATGGGAAAAGTGAATGAAATAATTTATTATTCAGAACTAGATCAAATGTCATAAAGTATCTCATGAGGTAGGAAGTTCACTAATAAGTATTCAAGGGATTAATATCAATTTGTTAATGCTAAGGTGTTATAATAGAAAGCATGATAGGTATACAACAATAATCAGACATAATAGATGTTATTGATTTTTTTAAAGGGTGCAACCATGATATAGGAAAAGACACATATTTTATGCTTTTGAGGAAATAAGGATACCACAAATGAAATCATCTTGAGTTAAAATCCAATTTCAAATATGTAGTGGTGTAGTGATACTTCAGTCTGATCATCTATGACACTGAAGGTAATTCATTTATGGACAGATCAAAGGTATACAAGTAGCATTAATTGAGCTTTCAAAATGAAGGAAATATTAACAACTTCATCATAAGTAGCCATCTAATAATGAAAGACATTTAGTGGTGTGTGATGGGATCATTATGCAATGAAAAATGAAAATAAGTCAAAGATCAAATCCATCACAATCAAAGACATATCATCTAAGTTGACAATGATTTTCAATCATGATTATTGAATCATCTATGTGCAATTAAGTACAAATAATACAATCTCATTAGATAGTTTCCAAATTCAAGTTTCAATGATAGTCACAATGGCTTGGAGAGATAGATCTAGTGTAAATAAGGGACATGTCATGAAATGCAAAGAATATAATGAAAATGACATCAAGTGTTGGTTTACCCTACTAAAGATGGTTCATTGAGAGGGGGGATGAATCAAAAAATAATGAGCCCTAATAATTCAAATCTAAACCTCTGATTCAACTTGGTGATTCAAATAACAACATCAACCGAAAATTGTAAACTCTTCACAAACTTGATAAAAGCATATAACATAAGCAAATAACATTCACAGTTATCAAGCATCACAATTCAACACAAGATTTAAAGAGGAAACCCAATTTGGGAAAAAAATCAATGGGAATTGTCACCCACAAAAATAAATAATCTTATAAAGTATGCTTGGTTAAGAGCCAATCTTGTTAAAGATTACAATGCTCATTTGTTGGATGTGACCCTGTTAGGGGATTTACCTTAGAATTGTTAAGATCTTCACCCTATTAGGAGTGCCCTAGTTGGAGGGCTTAAATTCTCATCCTAGAATGTTACCTTTCTCAATTATTTACAAAAGGACTTGTTAGATCCACTCAGTTAAGAGGGTTTTTGTTACAAATGTTAGTAATAAATAGTGTACTAATGCGACCTGTGATTCTGCAACTATACTTTGCTTGATCAGATCCTTTTTTCACTCTTTGAAAATTACTGGTACCAAAATCTCATCAACTCATCAGTCTCTCCTCTAGATTGGTTATCTAACTCTTTCACTACTCTTCTCGATATCTCTTCAATTATTTACTTTTCCAGCAACTTTGTATAAACATACAAACTCATCAATATATAGGCATTTTTTTTGCCTCTTAATCCTATTCATTGGATTTTTCTTCAATTGTGCTCAACCGTCTGATCATCTCAAATGAATTGATTTAATGTATCTGCAACTCAGTTAAGTGGTTAACTGTGCCTCATGACTTGCACTTTTTCTTGGAACTCACAACTTTCTTTTTCTGATTAATCTACATCACTGATTTTGAACTTGACTTTTCATGACCGTAGATCTTGTAATAGACTTCATGTTCATTCTTAGCAAATTCTTAATCCATGTTCCTTTGCATTAAATTCATTCTACTCCTTGAATTTAATATCTATTCATGCTCTATTTTGTGCTTGGTGACTTTAGTGAATATCTTCACTCGGTATCTGACTTTGTTCAGTTACCAACCTTGCTCGATAACTGACCTTGCTTGGTTTTCAACTTTGCTCAGTGAATCTCTTTGCTTTGGTCAACCGACAAACACTTCACTACTCAGTAACTAAGTTGTTCCCTTTACCAACTTGACCTTTCTTCTTTACCAAATTAACAACATAAAATACTAAGTAAAAACAATTATACCAATAGTTCCTTATCATTGTTTGATCTTTATTATCTACCCAATTAAGTTCCTCTCTGATTGATATGACAACTTAATATAAACCAGAAATCAATTGCTTGACATCAATGACAAACTAACAACTGATCTAACCATTCTACTTACTTGTATTCTTCTGAAACTCAGTCTTCATGACAATTACCATCAGTTGGTTAACAATCTCCCTCTTTGGAATTGATGGCAACACTATTAATTGATGATGGTATACTTTTGATCTCTATGTACTCTCTCTTGTCCCTCTTAGCTTGTTCTTCCTATTTTCCTCCTGTTACATTCTCCCTCTTACATGTAGTCTCCTTTACTTGTATTCATCACTTGCTTCTTCCTTGTACTTACTTCTCCCTTATGGAGTCTTCAATTACATACTGTACCGACTACTTCTCCTGTGTACTTATTTCTCCCTTGTGGACTCATCAATTGTATACTTCTCCCTTTGACAACAATGCCAAAGATCCATGCTCCCAAAATATTGTTCAAGTAGTGAATCATACCTTGCATGTACTAATTTCTCTTTGCATACATAATTCCTTTCACAACTTCAGGCATCACCTAAAGCATGATCACTTAGCATCAACTCAATATTCAGATATTGTAAAGTGCTCTAGAATTGATGCAACATTCCTCTTGCATTAATTAATGTTGGATAGGGGTAGGACCCCTAATTTACCTCTGAGATACTCAAAAGAATCCTTTGGTAGTGTCTTGGTGAATATGTCAGCAAGCTGTTCTTTTAATTCACATACTCCAACATTACAAGCTTGTCTTGTACTTTCTTTGTCAAGTAGTGATACTTCATAGATATGTGCTTGGTCTTTGAGTGCATTACCAGATTCTTTGATATGTTTATAACACTTGTATTGTTACAATATATAGTGACTGGATCAATGATCTCTTCTTTCATACCTTCTAGTAGTTGTTTGATCCACACAATATTTGCATAATTCATAGCTGAACAACATACTCAGCCTTGATAGTAGGCTATGATATACAACTTTTTTTCTTTCTTAGCCATGTAACTAGTCTTTCTCCTAAAAAGAAAGCTCCTCTACTTGTACTCTTTGTGTCATCAATATTTCCAGACCAATCAATATCAGTATAGAATTTCAAGTCAAAGTCTCCTCCTTTATTCTATAGTAGGCTGAAATCTTCAGCACCTTTCAGATATCTAAACATTCTCTGAACTATAGACATATGTGTTTCCTTCAGATCAGAAGAAAACCTTGCAACAATTCCTAGTGCATGAGAAATATCGGGTCTTTTGTGCACTACATATTTCAACTTAACAATCATAGATAGGTAGAGTGTCTCATTGACTTCTTGTGATTGATCCTCTTTCAATAACTTCCAGCCAGTAACCATCAGTATTCCAACCGGTTTTGAGTCATCCATACCAAAGGTCTTTAGGATCTCCTTAATATATTTTTCTTCTGTAATATAGATCCCATCCTTTACCTATTGAATTTGAAATCCAAGAAGGAACTTAATCTCTCCAATCATAGACATTTCAAACTCCTTTCTCATCTCCTCAGCAAAAGATCTGCACAATGTGTCGTGTCCTCCAAAGATAATGTCATCAACAAATATCTTAGCAATTAAAAATTTATTATTACTATCACATTTCAGATACACATTATTTTTGTAACTAGTTCTTTGAAATCCTATTTTGATTACATATGAATTCAATCTCTCATACCATGTTTGGGGTGTTTGTTTCAAGCCATATATTGCTTTATGTAATTTTCATACCATATCTTGGTTAGTATTCTTAGCAAATCCCCCAGCTTGTTCAATATATACTTCCTCTTCAAGAATACTATTGAGAAATGCAAACTTAACATCCATTTGATAAACTTTTAATCCTTTATAAGCAACATATGCTAGTAGAATCCTTACTCCTTCTAATCTAGAAACAATCACAAAAGTTTCACCATAGTCAATTCCTTCTTCTTGTGTATACCCCTTGCAAACTAATCTTGCTTTGTTTCTGATTACATTACCATTCTCTTTAAGCTTATTTCTGAAAATCCACTTAGTACTAATTACATTCTTATCTATTGGTCTCGATACCAAAGTCCATGTATTATTATTTTGAATTTGATCTATCTCTTCCTTCATTGCTTTCAATCAATCTTCACTTTCTAAAGAATCTTTTACTTTTCTTGGTTCAAGTTTGGATATTAAACATGTGTTTTCTCTTAGCTTTCTTCTTTTTTGAACTCCAATAGTCTTATCTCCAATTATTTTACTTAGTGAGTGGTGTCTTTTTACATACTTCGCCAACACAGGCTCGATAGCTGTTGGTATCTCTTCATTTCCATCATTCGATGGAAGCTCTCTCTACTTATCTTCTTCCTCAGCTTGTTCTTTCGGTTGGGTGTCAGGAATCTCAATTTGTACATAAAAAAATCTTTGATAATCCTCAGGTTCCTTCTTGACATCTTCATCATTCTTCTCTACAAATTCATCAATACTCACATTTTCACTTTCTACAATTTTATTAGTATTATTATTCAAACATTTATAGGCTTTTCTCTTAGTAGAATATGCCAAAAATATTCCTTCATCTCCTTTAGAATCAAATTTACCATCTCCTGCATCTTTAAGAATATAACACCTACTTCCAAATACTTTGAAGTAACTTACATTCAGTTTGTGTCCATACCATATCTCATAAGGTGTTTTGTTTGTTCCCTTCTTCAGTTGGACTTGGTTAAGTGTATAAGCAACAATGATGACTGCTTCTCTCCATATTGTTTGAGAAATCCCATTCTCAATCATTAGTGTTCTAGCACAATCCAAAATGGATTTGTTTCTCCTTTCAGCTATACCATTATGTTGTGGTGTTCTCGGTGTATACATTTGCCTCTTTATACCATGTTCATTGCAGAAGAGTGTAAATTCATCAGATGTAAAATCTCTACCTCTGTCATATCTCAGACATTTCATCTATCTCCCTGTATCTTTTTCAAATATATCCTTGTACCACTTAAACATTTGAAATGCATCACATTTTTCTTTTAAAAACATAATCAACATCATTCTAGAATAATCGTCAATGAACAATATGAAGTATATATCTCCATAGTAGCTCCATGTTCTCATGGGACCACATAGGTTGGTGTGTACCAATTCCAATATACCTTGTGTAGTATAGGTTTTTCTTATAAAGCTTGATTTAGTAATCTTACCTACTTGACATCCTTTACACATTACATTCTCAGGTTTGTCTAGACTCGGTAGATCTCTTACTCTGTTCTTCTTGCTTACTTTGATTAAGTTGTCAAAATTAACATGACATAGCCTTTTGTGCCATAGCCATACATCTTTAGTCTTAGCAAATAGACAACTCTTTATGGATGTATCAAGGTAGAATAAGTTACATTTATATTGACCTCTGATAGCAATCAAACTTCCCTTTTGATCAAATACTTTAACCTTCTTGTTTTGAAATTCTAGTCGGTGACCTGTATTGTTTAACTGTGCCACACTCAACAAATTGTATTTCAGGTCTTCAACCCAATATACATCATCAAACTTAGTAATGTTCAACATAATTATAGAACCTTTCTCTTTACAAGATATGGGGCATCATTTCCAAATCTAACATTACCACCATTATGCTCTTTCAAAGTAATAAACTTGTCAGTATCACCAGTCATGTGGTGTGAGCAACCATTGTCTATAATCCATGTATCATTTTTACTTACTTGTGATACTAGGGAATTTTATTCAACATACCTATCTTCATCAGATTCATCTTTAATAGCAACATAAACAACTTCTTCTTCCTCATCATCAGTGTCCTCATTAGATGAACCTCCTTCAGTAATGTAACATGCTTTCTTTCCTTTGCTCTTGAAATCTCTAAATCTTCTAAATCTATTATCAGTCTTTTTGTTGTCTCTATTATATCTCTTCTCATTATTGTCAGGACAATTAGAAGCTATGTGTCCAATCTTGTTGCATGAAAATAATTTCAAAGGTCGTTTACCTCTATACTTTCCTTTACCTCTTGGTAGTCTCCTAGCCAATAATGCTTCAAATTCAGCTTCATTCTTTTCATCTTTAGCATATAGATCTTCAAGCTCACTCTTACAACTATGATACCTTTCACTAGCACTACTTGCATTTCCATCACTAGGTCTAGAATCTCTATACTTACCAATAGTCAAAGATGATTTTAATGTAGATTCAATATTAGAATTAGCAGACAAACTATTATCAAAATCATTTAGCTCTAAAGTAGTTATCTTACCAATTGTAGCATCCAAAGTAACAACCATCTGTGGAATGAATCTCAGCTCTTGAATAGAATACACACATATGGCATAGATAGGTAGAAGTGTTCTAAGCATCCTGCTTGTAACATAATCTTCATTAATGGGTCCATTATCACCTCTAATTGGAATAGAAATCACCTTTATTCTTGTGTTGTATGTTGTAATGTTTTCTCCTTCTTTCATTTTCATTGATTAAAACTTTCCTCTTAAGCTTTCAGCCTTAGCTTTCTAAACACATTGACCTCTACCAAAAACTAGTGTAAGCCTATCCCACATTTTCTTAGTAGTAGTACAACCTTCTAAATCATTGAACTCTAGGTCGGTGAGAGTATAATTTATCTCTATCACCACTTGCACGTGTTCTTGTCTTTCTCTTATCTTCTCAAGTGTTAGAGGACCAAATAGTGGAGGTGAGTACTCATCGTCAAGATGATCCAGTGCATAATCCCCAATACCAGATATGTGAAGCCTCATTCTGTTCTGCTATGTAGAAAATTTATTCCTATTCAACTTTTATACTTCCCTCTTATACATCTTTGGATCTTTAACTCAACCACCTTTAAACTTATATTCTCGGAGCACTAGCTCTGATACCAATTATTGGTTTACCCTACTAAATATGGTTTACTGAGGGGGGGAGGGAGGTGAATCAGAAAATAATAAGCCTTAATATTTTAAATCTAAACCTCCGATTCAACTCAGTGATTCAAATAACAGGAGCAATCAAAACTTAAAAACTCTTCACAAACTTAATAAAAGCATATAATATAAGAAACTAACATTCACAGTTATCAAGTATCACATGCAACACAAGATTTAATGAGGAAACCAAATTTGGGAAAAACCTCCATGGGAATTTTCACCCACAAAAAGAAATACTCTTCTGAAGTATGCTCGGTTAAGAGCCAATCCTGTTAAAGATTACAATGCACATTTGTTAGATGTGACCCTATTAGGGGATTTACCTTAGACCTGTTAATATCTTCACCCTGTTAGGAGTGGCCTAGTAAGAGGGCTTAAACATTCATCCAAGAATGTTACCTTTCTCAAGGATTTACAAAAGGACTTGTTAGATCCACTCAATTAAGTGATTTTTTCTTACAAATATTAGTAAAAAACAATATACTAATGTGACCTGTGATTCTACAACTATACTTTGATTGATTGGATCCTTTGTTCACTCTCTGAAACTTACTAGCACCAACAACTCATCAACTCACCAGTCTCTCCTCTAGACTGGTTATCCAACTCTTTCACTACTTTTCTCGGTAGCTCTTCAACTATTTACTTTGCCAACAACTCTATATAAACATATAGACTCATCAATATATAGGCCTTTGTTTTTCCTCTTAATCCAATTAATTAAGGTTTCCCTCAATTGCACTCAGCTGTTAGATCATCTCAAATGAACCGATTCAATGTATCTACAACTCGGTTGAGTGGTTAACCGTGCCTCATTACTTGCACTTTTTCTTGGAACTCACAACTTTCTTTTGTGGTGCAGAGCCCTCACTTAAACAAATCAGTGATTCAAGGCAATTATTAGTATTTCAGTCAAGGAATGAACATAGGAACTATACTCATACTCATCTCCACTTAATGAATCATGATGGGGATCATAATCATTTAGGTTGTTATGTAGTTATTAAGTTGATATTAGTCCATTTGTAAAGGCCTAAGGCTCATTGGTGATTCTA